>CADDXX010000784.1:38519-190125 GCA_902810485.1 Alauda arvensis
TGGTTGGTTGGTTTGTTTGTTTGCTTTACAGTAAGTAAAGAAGATGTTTTTAAAAAAGCAAATAATATCTTGGATATTTCTAATGAAATACTATTCTAAAGAAATACTAATACTAAAAGATACTAAAAACAATGAAGACCATCATGCTTCTGTCAAACTCCTATTTGTTATAGTTTTAGGCACTTTTCCTCTTGCACCATTTCAGCTTTTGGCTGAAAAGGGGGGCTGGCAGTCAAGAAGGAGAATGTCCCACAAGCTAAATGTAAACAAAAAGGGTTCTGTGGACATAAATCTAATTCCTGGTACATTAAGTTCTATCCCAATCTGGAAATGGGTTCCTCTAAGTGTTGGCAACCAGTACTGTTGAGCAGATAATTTGACTAATATYGAATTCAAAAGCAAAGCCATTCATTCATGCAAAATGCTGTGGGGTCACATTGCAGACAGGTCACTTTGGACAAAGTTATTTTGAACTCACATCAGGTCTCCAATTCAAGGCACCAAGTGATCCACACATACCAGAACAGGGATGTGAAGATCTCCTAAGAATGCTGCAAGACACTGAAAGAAATTGTTACCAAAGTGCATCAAAAGGCCCCTTACTTCATACATGTCTTCAAGGAAAATCCCAAGAGAGGACAGAGGAAGAGTTTTTTAAGAAGGCAAGGTAGGTAATCTGGGACCTGTCAAGTATTCTTCTCTTTGAATGACAGTGATTCTTGTGGCTTCTACAAATCTTTTATGGTACTTCACCCTCAGGAACTACAAATAGCCAAACCACATCCTCCACCTTAACTTGAACACAACAGCAACAAAAGGAGTGCTTGTAGAAAGATTTCATAGACAGTTCACAACTACAGAKAGAACTGCAGGAAAAGAAGTAAAATCCTTATTTATTCAAAAAGGTCAGAAAAGTACTTTTCAATAATCCCAGCAGCAGGAGAGGACAGAAACAAAAATGGAATCAGCTAGAAACAGTACTACTTTGGCCTTGCCAAACATCCTAAAAGTTAGGTATGTGCTAAGCCAAGGGATAAGACACTGACTTCTTTAATCAGAATTATTCATCCTGTTGCTTCTGGCATGTATCTTAGCGGCCATTTTCTGAAAGCAGATTTCCATAGTAACACTTGCTCTTTCATCAGACACACAGAAAGACTACATCACTATCAGTACAATGAAAACAATAGTTTTTTATCAAAAGAAAATGGTACTGCTCCTGTTGCTGCCTCACACCACGTGGTTCACTGCAGCACAGCTGGTCAAAAGGATTTTATTAAGAGAATGAAAAATCAGGACATTAAAAACTACTTTGTGACAAAAGGAAATGTTAACAGTAACTCCTATACCTGAGCATATGGCTCTGCCCTGAGACAGGGGTATGTGTCCCTCCCCCATCCTGTGGCAAGGCACACTGCAAAGGTCAGCAAATAGACCCAGTATTAGTGTTGACTTGGGATTACTGGCAGCACTGTGGTGGCACATCTTGAGTTAGGGTTTTTTTCATCTCAAAGACTACTTTTGCATCTGTCATTTTGAAATCTTGTCTTTTGTACTGCAGCGGGTATGGGAACACACTGGATAGCCCTCAAAACTAAGGAGATTATAGCCTGGTCAGATTTTTTAGTGACTATAATCCACAAAAATTATAAAAATTGCTAGTTTAGTGAGAAGAATGTAAGGGATTTTTATGTGCCAGTAGCAGGAAATGCATGTAATTTTGAAAAATGATGTCTCCATTTGCACTAAGGCTTTAGAGGAGGGAGAAAACGTTTCCCACAAATGTTATATCCAGTACCACTCTGCAGTTTCTCATTATTATAAACACCTTTTTTCTTTGTTTTCAAATGCTTTTTGACTCATTTTAGACTACCTCTTCCTCCTGGCCCCCACACAAGACACATCTAGTGGTGGAAACCTAAAACCCACCTGTAACTAAAAAACCCCAAGATATGATGTCCTGAGGGGAAACAAGAACCAAATTTCTTTCCTATTTTTCTCATTTTCTTCAAAGATAGTGGTTGCAAAGTACAGTTTTTGATTTTCAAAGCTCACTTAATCTTTTGTTAAGTAGAAAGAGCTGAAGTGTAGAAAATGACAGTACAGGAGAGCATGTGTAATATGAGTTTAGAAATGCCATTTTTCAGACTTCATTTTGGGTCAAGGTTGCCTTGTATAATGTCTAAGATAGACATAAACTCAATCTCTCTTTTATTACCCCTTAACTAAGGGGTAATAAAATATGAAAAAAGCTGTGAGATTGTGCAAGTGTTATTTTTTTTTTTTTTTACCAAGAATCTGGATCCAAGAAAAATTCTAAAATGGGAAGGGTGGAAGGGAGGCAGAGAGTTCTACAGCGATTCACACCTTGATTTCATGGCTCATTCCCTTCAGTATCAATAGTGTCCACACCGAAGATGTACTTTTATTTCACATAATGGAGGGGACAGCTAAACAACTGGCTTCGTTGCAAACTACAGCTACACTGACATTTGTAGAAAGTCCAAATCCAAAGGGATAACTAATTCACAGCTTTGCTAAAAGAGAGTTCTAAAGGGGTTTGATAGAGTGATAAAGAAGAATGCAGCTGTAAAAGTCTGGCACATCCAAGCTTCTGGGAATTTGGACTGGCCTACTGTGTCCTCACATTTCTAGAGATCTGTTAAATTAACCCCCCTAAACTGCCTTATTTATCTTGAAATGATAACTATGCACAGGAAGATTAAAAAAATTATCAAAAAATACCCGAGAAAAATGGGTAAAAGAAGCTTCAGAAAGGCAATGAAGAGAGGGGGTTGGCTTGCAGTTTTCTAATTACTTCTTTAAACACATTCTTAAATTGGAACGAGAATTATATCTTAGACTTCCTTTCTCTGTGGTTTGACAAATCAACAGTTTACGCATTGTAAAAATAATTACATGTTTCATTTATTTTCACTGGTTCTTTTAATAGAATATTTTAGTCTTAAAATTGCAAGGACAGCTGAAAAGCTTCTTTGAGAATGCAGAAATCTGTGCATTACAGAAACATCTGTGATGCCTGATTCTGTTAACAATGAATGCAATGGCTTTATTTGTTTCACATGGTATCCTCTGCATTCCAAACATTTGAGGATATTCACTCAAATAGACATTTATCAGATTTTAACACTGGAAGGGTCCTTGTCCTGTCCACATTTCATCCAGCTGGAGGTGGGATGCATTTCAAAACCAATCTTCATCAGATACGTGGACAACAGTCGCAGAGTTAAAAAAAAAAAGGGTCTATCCTATACAAAACACAAGTTTTCCCCTTTAAGCACTTCACTGCCTGAACTAAGAGTAGGACTAAGCAGTAACTCATTCTCCCACGTGTTGATATGGCACATAGGGCCTGAAAAGACCTGGCTTAAGAATCACCAAGCTCAACCCCCCATGTTGCATACAGTTGTGAACACTCTCTTTGCTAACATGTCCTTCTCACGGCTGAAAACATTTCTGGATATGCTTTTAATCTTTATAGATTTCCAGGAGCTAAAAGCTTATTTATATCTATGGTAAATWCTGTGAGAACAACAAGAAATCTTGTGGTGCGGGTTGTATTAAAAAATGTGCCAAATTTGTTTATTTTACATCTTTTTCAGTTTTCCTCCTGTAGGGAGAGGACTTAAACAGGTGGGGACATGTCATTTTGCCTTCTTTTTTCCCTTCATTCCTTTGGTTTTTGGACTTTTAAGGGTTGTTCTCTTCCCCTATCCTAATCTCACCCATTGTTCCACTCTCCTGTCTCTCTGATCCCCACATCCACCTTCTTCTTTGGACATTCAGCTACTATCTCTGAGCCACAGAGTCCTACATCTATACTTTTATTCCAGACCTAACTCATTTCCAAACTAAACTGTCAGCATGTTTCTTTGAGCTCCTGTGGATAACTGTCAAAATAAGGTCAAATTTGTAAGATCTTCTTCCTGAGGTATTTGAGGCTACTTTCTTATTCATTTACTGTAGATAATGGCATATATATTCATATTTCAAAGATGTCATCTTTAGCTTGGCTTGCTCCTAGTTTTCAAATGTCAAGGATGTGGAATACTCTAAAGTTCTACTGCACAGCACCTGCCCTTCCATACCTTCACAAGACAAAATTTTTTCCAGATGATCATCTATTGTCTTCGTATTTTCAACTTTCTTTTGTTCAGAATTGAATAAAGGAACATCAGTGCTTCAATGTGCACAAAATACTGATGTTTACAGAGATTATTTACCTCTCTCACTGAGACAAGCAATGCATCCATGACCTTGCAGCATAGCCTCTCCCTCCTCTACTATGATGTGACATCTTGAAGTTGTTCACAGCTTTTCCTTGCCCTATTTAAATATTATTTGACATTCAGCTTAAAGAGTTTGAAGACCACCTCCAGCTTATGATTATTTCCCTCTTGTGGTGAATTTTCAAACAAGCAGCTTCAGGCTCACACTCAGCATCCTCTTTATACTTGGTTTTTAAAGTAAAATTCACGGAATTTATTAGAAAGAATTGTCTTTCAAACAATTTCCCTAACAGAAGCTGGATAATGCTCATGCCATTGCTGTATCTGAGCCCTTAAAAGCTATTTTTAACTGCGTCATTTCTTTATTGCTTTTTGCTCACAGTCTCCTGTGTAGACCAGATGATGAACTGGCCATAGACCAAATWCACACTTTGCATCTCAACAGGAAGCTCCCATCTCATGTGTAGTGCCCAGTAGCTGTGGTAACACAAATCTGTGAAATCCTAGTTCTAAACATACAGCATAACCATAAATAATAACCATAAACTCTTCAGAGTTCTGAAAAACATTGTTTCCAATACTTATGCCACCTTTTTTACAGTGCTGAATGTTCTCACTGAAAACCTTATCACATTTGGCCTATCACAGGACAGGGTGGCACTCAGATGACCTGACATTAGATGTCTCCAGTGTAGTAATTTCATTCTGTAGTAATTCCCCAGACAACCTCTAGTGAAGACAATAGATGAACAAACACTTCTGGGCACAACTCGTCTCATCCTGAATAGTCATCTATGGCAGATGTGAGTCATGGCCTCGCTGTGCTTATTTTCTCCTATTGGGTAGGAAGCTGAGGTGCTGAGGTGCAAAAACACATATAGGCAATGCAGATATCTAAAGTTAGGAGATATAAATCCCAGTCCTGCAATGATGCCTGGTGGCACAAGGCAGCAGCGTACTTTCCTCTGGGTTTTCAAGTTCCATCTTTATTTAGGGTGTTCCTAGCACTAAACTTGTACCAAGGACATATATGCAGGGAAGGAAAGTTTGTCTCATCAAAGACAGCTAAAAGAACATAAAAGTTATTTTATGCTCCACAAAAGAAATAGCAACTGCTCATTTCTGATACAGAAAATACACTGATCTATAGTTTCAGCTGGCATGAGAACAATGAGAGCTTGAGTCTTACATTTTCCTTAATCTTTATTTAGTTTTAATTTGTTTTAAAGTTTATTCACCACCATCCCCTTTGCCAGGTTTCTTCTGCATGACCTAAAACTAACCCTTGGACAAATGTAAAAGCAAAGAGTGCTCTTAAACAGTATCTGGATGTTCTTTTTTCTTGGGAAATGTAAATTAGGGCACTGGATGAATAACAGTGCTTGGCATTGTGTCATGAAATGAAATTGTGGAGCTATGGCAGGGTCAAGATTTATGAAGCTATCAGGACTGGAGTGGGCAGGGGGCCAGCTTACACCTGCAGCACAATTTCTGCTGTTCTRCAGACTAGTAACTTTGGAGTAAGGAGTACTGGTTCCTAATGTGACATTATTGAAC
The DNA here is from genome assembly GCA_902810485.1 of Alauda arvensis. NCBI lineage: Eukaryota > Metazoa > Chordata > Aves > Passeriformes > Alaudidae > Alauda > Alauda arvensis. The sequence continues at coordinate 44,327 of CADDXX010000784.1, forward strand.
AKATTGGCAGGCACCCCTTGAAGATGGATAGGAACTATACAATTGGGTAAAGAAATTAAAATAAAAGACAAAAAAATTGCTAACTTGAATTTATATATAGTAATATAGTAACTAGAAACTATATTTTAATAAGAACAAAAATAGTAACAGAAATAATAAATCATTTTATCAACTCAACAAAATCCCTAACTACACATGAAAGAGGGAAAGAGGTGTTATCTTAAGGAAGTTAAAGGAAGTAAAGGAATTTTACTGAGTCAGATTTCAATAACAACTTATCTTTAATCCAAGGAGCTAACCTAAAAAATGCCTCTTTACTGGTAATTAATGTGGTCTATTGAAAAAAAACACAAACATGTAACAGAATTTCTTAGAGAACATGGACATGAGGTTCTTTGGAATGAAGTCTGAGCTATCCCAAACTGGGTCCCAAGTTCAGGCCTGCATAGAAGTTAAGAAGCCTGTGGTGCAGTTAGAATTTAGATTAAGGTGTGTGTATGTATTAAATAGGATAGTTATAATGAGATTATGTTAGCTACCTTAAAGTGAGATTGTTTTGCATTCCTTTTTACACTGAACACCAATTAGAATGCACCTGTCTGAAACTATAGATAAACTATCTGAAACTGTATTTAACCAGCCATTTTGGGGAATAAAGGGGAGAACCTATGATGTAACATATTGGTTGGAAGTTGGCGTTGCTCTGCCCAGCTTCCAGATATTGATAAGGACCCTGCTTTTACAAACAAACAAAAAAACCAAAACAAACAAAAAACCTTCACCACAAACGAAAAGAAAACAAGGAACAAATAAATAAAAGCACCAGCATATGTGTCTCTGCCTCAGTGACTACGTTTCTATTGGTGCCCATCATGTTATTATCTCTCTTACTTATTCACAGCTCACTGACCAGATTACAAAATCACCGGCTTCAGAGGCTGCTGGGGAAAGCAAAATAATTTTCACAAGAGTCAAATGGACAAAACAAAGGACTATAGAAAAAAGATTCAGCATTTCTTGCGTTTGCTCTGCAGTACCATTCTGGTCATGAAATAGAGCTTACGTTATTGTGGCAATAATAGTAATAATAGAAATTTGACAAGCCATTTGTCACAAAAAACTTATGTATAGAAAGTGGCTTTTTTGTAGTGAGGCAATATCTGAGAAGTCCTAATTTAATTGAATGTATTCAGTGTACAAGTTTATATTTCTTCATACTACTCTGTTGATTTCCATTATTCACCATTTCCATTGAAAAAAGTGTCAGATCAAATAGAATTTTTATTATTTTTCACTTTATGAGCATAAATTCATATTTCACATATTAAGTTAAATTTCAGTCTTTTAAGTGCTAGAATCTTTGCTTCTCCTGAATATTTTTCCTTCAATCACGGGACAACAAATGTAGTCTTTCACATAGTGAAAGAAACCATCAAATCAGTCAGCAAAATGTCAGCAAAAATGTAGTTTTTCCCTACATGTATAATTATTTAAAGAACTTTTCTCAATATTGTAAAACTATATATTAGGAAGGTTAGTTAAACAGGAGAAATTATTATTCTCTGTGTAGTCCCTAACAGGGAGAAACAAACTGGACAAGAAGCCAAAGTGGAYAAGAAACTATAGTGAGTTCTTACAATCACACAACTGTGCCTCTGCYTGTGTGCTCAAACCAGGTGGGTATGCTAGATACTCCATTGTTTCAAGTGCTGGAAATCCAAGCCTGTCCTACCTTACCAAACACACCCCTATTCATAACAGAAAGCTGTCAAACACAACAGGGCCCAACTACTAAACCAGAACAAACTGATACAGGTAATTTTGACGTCTGTAATTTTCAGGTGCCAACATATTGGTAATGCCCTATTTCTGTTTCACATTTTGAACTCCCTGTTAATCTTGGTTCAAAACATTTTTGTACTTACAAATTCCTTAACTCCAACCATCCAGCATCATAAGGAATCAATATAACCTYGGTTCTTACCATCAAGGCTTGGTTGTTTGGTGTTGTGATTTTTTTTATACATTTAACTTAGATTCCATAAATTAACGTAAGAATTCATTGGCAAGATCTTCTATATTCTCAGCCAATAGAGTGCAAATTTTTATTAAAACTAAATAGAAAGACAGATAGTGCAGAAATGATCATTAAAATGTTTCTATGTGAAATAAAATTATCTATTTAATGCTTTAGTTCCATCCAGCTAGAATGAGATTTCTGTTGGCATCCAGAAAATTCAATATGCCAATCTGGYCTTTCTCATCAGAAGCTTCCACTGCATTAAAGTGCACTATAAGAGGCTAAAAATTGGATGAAAATCATCTCATTATGTTTCTAAAAAGTCAGTGTTACCACTGCACAGTACTCAGAAACTTCATTCTGGAAGGAAGATTATGTATTAAGCCTRGACTTGAAGCTAAATGAAAGTGAGCATACCTAAACTCTGGGCACTGGATTACARTACATTTTCATTGCTGCTAGCACTAACCAGACAATAGATGTGAAAATAGCAATTAAATTGAAGAGCCTGAATACTTACCACAGTACTTAATATGTACCTCTGTCTTTTCCTGCTGTTGGTATCTAAATTTAAAAATAATACAAGAACATTTTATATCTAACATTTGATATGTTTCCTATTACACCTCCTTCCTCCTCTTCATGTACTTTTTCAACAGTGTGTACTGYAGAAAAGGGCAAGAAATTAATCAGAATGCCAAAAGAGCTGGGTTACACAGTGTGCAGAAAGCACTTCAGCTACATTATTTGCTCAATTTCTGTAGGGAGTTGTGAAATAGAGGTCTTAAATTTAACATGTCTGGCTTACTTCCACCTGGATTCACTTCAAACCCATTGCCTGCAGCTTGCTGAATACAGTGGGAAATCAGTCATTACATTAAGAACTGATGGCAAATGATTCCAATTCACATTTTTCAGCTGGTATGTTTTTTAACCTGGAGCAACACCAAATTGAAAAATTTTGCAAGCTGGGCATAAAAGCTGTGTTGTAGACTAAATATATTTCCAGTTCTATGAAGTCCACAAGGGGATATTTCTCCCACATTTCTCCAGTTGCTATGCTACCCACTGAAGTTACAAGGCATACTATATCTTCAGCTCTCATCCTGTTCTTKTTCTCTCTGCTACCAGTCAGTGTCAAAGCTGCTCAGCTGTGGTGATCTACAGTTTAGCACTGAYCCAATTTCAATACATTTATAAATGTCTGATATAGACTTATGGGCTATTTGCTGCTAAGATAAAAACACACCTTTGAAATTAACCTGCTGCACTTTCTGATTTGAAGCATGCATTGGTTCGATAATATTGCAGGAGTTGTATATCTTTTGTGTTTTCTATAAAAAAATATGGTTGTTACTCAGATGCATTTCAATACCTCATGGAGACATTACACTGCTCTATAAAGCACKGATACACATTCCTTACTTATTTTTTTGAGAAAACTCTGACAATTTCTGGAACTTACAGAAGTGAATGAAAATTTTACGTCCCAGAGTCTTATATAATTTAGAGGCTAGATTATAGTACAGAAAGGAAATCTGTCAAGACTTGAACTCTGCTACTGATGTCATTTTAGCCAGGGGACCCTAGTGGCTGCATAATACAAGATGTGTTTAAATGTGTATTGATTTTGTGATGCTGACAAATGTAAATTTACAACTTACAGGAAGATGTTTGAATTGTCACAAGACAGCAGGTTCAAAATAGGTTTCCAGTGTATCATAGCATGAACTTGATGCAGAAAAGTTTTGATACAAAATACATTAAAAAAAACCTCAGCCCTGACTGATTCTTTTATTATCTTTAAYGAATGCAATTTAACCAAGACACAAGTTTCATTCCTGTAACAACTTTGTGCATATTCTCTATTATCCCCATGAAAGTATTTATAATTCAGTGACAATATAAAGGGGAAAGAGCTTAATTTGAGCTAATCTTTCACAGAAAATGCAACCACGACAAATAAATTTCTGGGATAGTGCCACTCAAATCAGTTTTGCCTGGACAATGTTATGACAGTCTTTAAATACTATGACTAGCTAATCAGGGATGTATTTTGGTATATTTTCTTATTTGTATTTCTGTAGAAAATCTGTATGCTCAGAGAGATTTGGTTATTATAAGTATAAAGGCATTGGTCAGTGTAGCATTTTCTATCAGTAGATCTCAGTATGTGAAGGGACATCTTAGCAWCCATGTTTGAAATTGGAAGAGTGAAAGAGGGAAAAGTAGATTTCCTGGAGATCATCCAGTGAGCAAGTGGCAAACTTAGGAATAGAAAGAAATGGATTGAAATGTAAAAAAAGAAGAGCTCTGGGTACAGTTTTATCATAGCTTTTACRGTGAGGGGAGAGTTTGTTCCCATCTCTTCCATGATGAAAGACCTTCCAAAAGTAACTTGATCGTGGAGTGAAAAGGCTCAGCATTCTTGTCACGCTTCATTCAATGGCCATTGCTTGGGATAAACTTCCTCTGTGCAAGAAGCAAYGAAGCCAATGTGTGTGTGTATTGAGGTACCTTTTCAGTACATTTGAGGGTTGCATTTTAGTAGRAGGAAAGAGAAAGATTAGGAAAACATGCATAATTTAGCCCTTCATTGGAAATGCCTTAAAAACTACATGGATATCACCACAAAATTTCTCGATTTGATCCTGATGCAGCCCAAAATCATGGAAGTCTCGTGATAAAAGCTGCAATTGTGAGAAAATCACATCTGAGATGCTTTGTTAATACAAACCTTACATTTGTGCTGGTAAACCCAGGAGAGAAATAGAGGTGTCTGCCAAAATCACATAAGGAAAGGGATGGTGTCATGGTAGTTAAGCTAATAAACAGCACAGGAGCTTTCTGCAGTTCTAAAACCCTGTTCAGCCACAGTGGACCAGTGTGCTGCTAGTACATCCTTGCTAGTACATCCTATCTTAAAAATGTCACTAGAGCAGTCACAAAAGGAAGGAGAATCCACCACCACAGGTGTTCTGAAATATTCTTACTGCCACAGACAGAAGATAAAACACATCCATGGTGGAGTTGCAGAAGTTGAGTGTTCATTTTGTGAATTTCTGCTTAGGCAGAACATCCACAATCCAATCCTAGACACAGCTATAATTCATGCTCCATTGACTCTTGATTAAAATTATATCAGATAAGACTTCCACTCATTATAAAATGTTAAAAGGAACAGATATAATAAATGTCTCTCTGAATAAACAGCCATGATATCTGCAATTCTATATTTGGCCAAAGTAAAACATTTTTGCACTGGCAACTTCTTTTGTGTTCAGTTGTTTTAAACAAAAAATTTTAAAAATCTATTGGAGAACCATTTAAAACTTGTTGGGCTCCAGAAAAAGCCATAATCTTCCTCAAAATTTATTTTAACTGTAACTTTGTCATGCTGATGCTACCTGTTCTCTGATGTAAATAAGAATTTGATCAAATAGCATATATTTCCAGATTTATTTGATAGAAAAAAATTTGCTCTTTAGGTTGCTGTTCTGAATTTTGCAGGTATTCGTTTTGACATCCACTCATTTGCTAGTGAATTCAACTGACAAGTGGAAGCTTCCACATGATGGAAGTACATGTGTCTGTTTTTTTAGGACAGTGTCTAAGAGAAGGTAAGATGCTCTTGAAAATCTAAATTAAGCAAATTTCTTCTATTTTCTATGCTTACTTGTTTCAAGTATTTCAGATTCAGCATCTTWTTAGGATGTCTCTGAAAAGGCTAATTCCTGCATAAGTTGAAGAGTCTGTTATATCCTAGATAAGACTTTTTGATRATATAACAATATGCCTAGAAGTTAAACCAAGACATAGTGCTTTATTTCTAATCATAGGTATTTTTTGTCAACTATTATAAACATTATCAATTTCATTAGCTGATTCATCTTTCTTTGCATTCTAGTGCACAAACTACTTAATGTCTGTTCCAGATAGAAATTAAAACAGTTTTTAATTTTCAGATATGTCTGTTTCTTCTCTGTGCAAATAATTTTTTTCAGAAAGACACTATTTGTAATAAYCTCCCTGATAAGATTATATTTCTACCATTTGACCCATCTTGCTTCATCTAGTAGCCTAAGATCCAAAGTTTAGTGGATCCAAAGATCCAAAGTTTAATGGAAGATTTTGCCCATTATTTTGTAGGGTTTTCTTTCTAGCAGCCRAATCAAGTTTTCAGCAAAGCTGGTGAAATGCCACTGCTTACAAAACCTTCCTGCAGTCTGTGTGCACAAGTTTAATGTTTGAGTTTTAGGAAGCAATTATACATTTCTAATTCCTACCTTATTTTATGCTTCAGTAAAGAGTCTGGGAGAACAACAGGTGAAATTAATTTCTGAAGTAACACCTTTTACCAAATTTGACTTAAAGCAAAGCATCTCAGAAAGAACTCATAAACAAAGTTGGGGATTGATAAGTTCAGTCTTAACCATATATCACAAAAAAAAAATCTCAGAAAGTTATGTCCTATTGTCTGTATCTAGAGGTATGAACAGAGGTTTTAATTAGTTTTTCATGTTTGAGGATATCCGCAGTACCCTGATGACTAAGATGACTTTGTCATCTCTATCTACTTACTTTACTCCTTACCACAACTGATGAAAGTTTTGGTCTATTGAAATATCTGTTTGAGGTTTTTTGAGATTTCTCTCCACCTAGTAAAAAACTACTTATGTACTGCTCAAKACAAATTTTTCATTTGTTTTTGGCTTTAGCATAATTTTAGCACCTTATAATTTGCATCATACTTCATAAACAATTCATTTTCTGGGAACTACCAACGGTTTCTGGCTCTTGTGATCTGATATTCTAAATACAGTCAGCAAGCAGTATGATGCATTTTAAATTTTCAGATAACTATGTCATAGTTCACAACAATATTTCAACTATGGAACTAATAGTAACTGGCAAACTTGGAACATGAAACTTGCTAGATGATRTATCAAAAGCATATGCCTTGGCACTGCAGTTTTCAATGAAGTTTTGAGTGCCTGAAGCTGTTAAAAACTTTGAGAAGCAACAGGTTCTGACAGGTCATTCTGTATTTCCTTTTACTTAGGTATAAAATAATACTTAATTTACTCTTTGCCTTTCATATAAAGTGATTTACACCAACCATGAAGTTTATTATTTCTTTTTCTAATACACATGGACTTGACCCTGAATTTGCATTTTTTTTAATTTTTGTTTTATTTAGTCTGGACGGTATGAAACATTTTTTAAACTGTACCAAGTCCTGACTGATGAAAGCCACATAAGTTTTTAAACCAACCATTACAGTGAAAGGTCACCAAGGTGTAAGAATTTAATGCTGATCCTCACATTAAAAAAAAAAAACAAAAACCAAAACAACAACAAAAAAAAACACCAAAAAACCCCTCACAAAATARCAGACTGATCTTTCAACAACACAAAATGCTGAATAACTTTATAACTTTGTTTATTCTCCTAAATACAACGTCTGGTTATCTGTCATAAAACCTGTCAGCTGTAAACCAACAATTTTAAAGCCATGACCATCGTTATGTTTTGCTCTTTCAAAATATTAGCCTCAGAATGAATGGCTGATATCCAAGGTTTGCATGTGTTTCCACAAGGCAACAATCAAAAGACTGACAGAAAGTAAAGCCTGTATTATTTTTGCAAGATAACATATGAGTGGTTATCCTATAATTATTATCTGTACATGGAAGCTGGTTGAGTTTTTGCTTAGTTTTTAAATATTGTAGGCTTACACAGTCCTGGTAGAAYATAAAGAAAGTGGGTAATTAGGTAATGCAGTGTAAATTTGCCAGGGAAYGATCTGTAATGAACTAGTGTGTTTGTGCTTTCACCTGAATTTCTGGCAATGGTTGTCACTGAGCTCACCTCAGCAGCATCTGTAGAAACCAGGGAGGTGCCTTTACTGCCTGGAGGAATTTTGTCAGGAGTCAATGGACCTCAATATCTCTACAGAGGTAATCCCAAACCTACACTGTTGGTGCTCTTTTACCCTCCCTTGTTTTCAACATTTATATGTCTCCAACTATGGCAGACTTTTAGAGGATACATGGAATACACCCTCAGTTATGCCTYAGGGATGAGAAAACAGTACCTCTCTAATTGGCACAGTAGAATTTGAGCTAAATGTATATAGCTAGTTTATGGAAGAACTGAGATCAACTAGACACAAATTGATCTGTCCCAAGGTTTCTGACTTACAAAGAGGAATATAGAGAGGAAGAAATAAAAAGAACTGAAAACAAGGATGAATATAAAAGGATTTTACTTGTAAAAACTTTATTTGTAACTCATCTGGCCTAGTCAATCTATAGCAACCTGACTAACAAAATACAGTAATTCACCTAAACCTCTCTAGAACAGTTTTGGAGTTTAAATAAACTATAAAAAATTGAGTAAACCAATTTTTATAAGGTACTAGTTTAATTTTACAAAAGAAATGTTGAAGAATAAATGAATATAYATTAAATATTGAAAAAACTAAAAATTAAATATTGAACAAATTGAATACTGAAAAATCCACTTTTGTAGACATCTTTTCAGTTTAGAAGAAAATAATGTTCCTGAATATAGAAAAMATTTTCCTGCAATACAGAAAGCTTTCCTGCAAATATATTTGTATAGAAAATAAACTGCTTATAAAATGTCTATCTCTGACAAGAGAAATCATTTCCATGGCTGGACAAAAGAAAAAARAAATCTGAGGATTTAAAACCTGGATTCATGTCTGGGACAAGAATGTAGTTTACATTTATAACTTTCAGAGTCAACAGGGTAAAAAAATTACTTATACTGAACTCCTTTAATTTACAAGATGTGTTTCACTCAGTTTCASTCATATCAGGAGAAATTATCTATTTATACCCATTTAAATCCATATGCCAAGGAAACACTGCTTATATAGCAAAATGCAGGTTTTGATAAATGCAATTGTTTTTTTCCTGCACACCCCCTCCATATCAGCTCACATAAACCAGACCAGAAGCCAGTATCTTGCTTCAGCACAGACYTGGCCAGGCCAGCCTGCCCTGCTGAGATGTACACGGCCAGCCTAAGCTAATGAACTTTGCTGGAAGTTAATTGCTTTAACACTGTGCTCTGGGATGTCTACAGACCCTGCACTGTTTAACAAACTTAMCTTCTAACCACGCCCAACATAATTRATTTTAAAATAACTCAAGTATGTTTTCACAGCCATAGTAACACCTTTGAATTACAGGAAGGCAAAGCCCTGGTGCTGCAAAGGTTCTCTCTCTCTCAGAGCATTAGAGGTAGCAATGAGACCAGCTACTCAAGTTACTTAGAAAATTAGAGGAGGTTAGAATTGCTGTTTTAACAACTATGATCAAAGCAGTGTTGACTGAAAGGAGGGAATGTGAAGCTGAGTTACAGATAACAAGGGCAGAAGCACCACTCCAAGCTTTCAGTGCAGCACTGTTCGCAGAAATTTGAGTCACACAAAACACAGAATACTTGAGTCACAGGTACAGTCTGCCAGGTACCATTTTTATAATCTCCTATTATTTCATCACCAGCAAAGTGGAAAAGTTCTCAATAAAGTTGAAATATACAGACTTCRGCATCTCAAACTATAATATGGAGTAGCAGAATCAAAATTCACTGGAACGTTTTCCAAAAACACATTGATGAAATCAGGCCAAAACAACATTTTGGATGGAATTTGTTTCCACTAGAAACCATTTCAGCAGCTCCAGTTATTATAGTTGCTCTAGATTTATGTTACTGTAAGAAGCAACAATAGCTCTTATAAAAATGGGGTTGTTTTTAGCAAGGATATGGGAGTACAAAGTGCTGGACACTGCACAGTGTACTGAACAAGAAACTGAGTTCTTCCTATTCTCTGCAAAAGGACAAAATGGCCTGTTACATCTATTATTAGTTCCTGTTGAGAGGTTTGATAAAAATAGGAATGCAATTTATTGTTACATAAACTCTCTTAGCACAGTTCTTCAGAAAGAACAAAAAATGCAAGTTAGAATTGCATTTTAGASCCCTCTTATAAAACAGACATTTTTGAGCAGGTTGTTGGTGCTAAAACAATATTCAGACCTTAAATAAGCAGTTATTTAACATACACAATGGCACTTCCAGGGGTTTTAAAAAAGCAGGCCCTTGCTGACAAGGCAAAACACTTKGCTCTTYRCCTGTTTTATGAAGTGTKACGATCTGAGTCCGGGCCTTTGGCTTTCCTTTACCTGCGTAATCCTAAACAATGAGAACTTTAATGAAAAGGATGAGTATTTCAGCTTCCTTTACTCACCATTCCAAACAAAGACCATACTTTCAAAGGACCCATGTGAATTACAGGGAAGAGATTTCTCAGAAYGATGAGCCATAATGAGAACTTCGTGACTTGGACAAAATGACAATTTTAGTGGTAGTAATATCAGATAACATTATACATCTTAATGCCTTCTGCCTTAGAGTGAAGCACACCTAGAATGTGGCTTTGTGGAGAACCAGTGTCATATTCTGAGGTTGCAAAATGCTGGGCACAAGGAGCTTCAAATCTGCCACCAGCATTTTTAAGCGCTATAATAACACAGTAATGGCAGATACCATAATCCTTCAATAGTTCATACACAGGTATGAAAAGCATTCTTTCTGAAGCATAATATTCTATAAACATATAGAATGGGGCCTAGAGTGTCAGTAGCAGCAGTACTCACATTTTAACGGGTTCATCAAGACTTAAGAAACTCACTGATCACCAGGTGGGCACAAAAACACATGTAAGAAATTAGACACACTGAAATATGCTTTCTTGGAATGCATTTTGCAACAACTCAGAGTCCCTGAAATTCTGCTGGCGGAGCTGAGTTTGTCACAAGTAGTGAAAACCTAAGAAACAAATTCTGTGAAAAGATGTTGAGACTGCACAAGCTTCCCTGTCAAGTTTTTGCCACCAAAAAAAAAAYATTTTGGTCTTATCAGTACAGATAGGGAGCCCAAACACAGAAAGAAACTGTACAATTATATACAAAATGTTACAATAAAAATTAMATATAAAACTAGTGAAATCCTTAGCAATCCATGGATTTATAGCAGATTGGTCACATCAGTGTGATGAAGATCTGAGGAACCTTAAAAGAAAGTCCTATTCAACTTCATCTGTAATTTTTCAAAGTTAATTCTTTCCAGAAGCATTTACTAGAAATAACCTCCTGTGGATGTGAAGAAGAAAGGGCTGTGAATCCCTCAGATTTGCTTTACTGGAAAATATTAGTTGGATGTCACCAAATGTTAATTCTTTTCACAGAGATAATAATGRGCTTACCATGAAGAGCTTCCACTGTTTTTTTGTTTTTGTTTTTGTTTTTTTTTGCTTTTGAAGCACCATCATCACCACCACAACCCCCTTAAAAATTTGTGCATGCTGACTGACCCTGTTCCTTTGCTTGAGGCAATTCAAGGAATTAACCTCTTTTTGTAAAAAACAGGCATTTTAGCTCATTTTGTCTTGTATATACAATTTGTTCTTTTGTTCTTATCTTTGACATTAAATAAGTAAATGCAGTTTCACTTATTACTTATAGTTGATAGGCTCTACTAATTTTGTTCTGCAGCATTTTAAATGCCTGAGCTTTTCAGTCTTCATATAACAATAGCCCAAAGTTGCACAACTTTGAAATAGAGAAATCCTCGCTGAACTTCTTTTCTATTTTGTATCAAGGCTCTGGGACAGGATAATTCTAAATTTATGCCACCACTCCTTTGAGATCACAGTTCAGTCTTGCCACAAATCTTGGCTGAGCATTCCCACTATCCATTGTTCACCCACATATTTTATTTATGATTGATTTCTTCAATAGGTTGACCAATAGTTCCAGCACCCTAAAAGGTTTGTGATTCTTGCACAGAACTACTGTACAAATAATCATTCAATTATGGTATGGACCTCTTAGAGGAGAAGGCTGACAGTGCATACCTCTTGGGGTTCCACCTGGCCACATACAAGCTCTTGTCCAGCTGTCCATCACAAGGACAGTGAGTGCTACAGAAAAGTGCTTTCATTTAATGGAAGACCTAAAACATAAGATTTGGTTTATCAGAAAAGGCAGATTTTTGTCAWACATGATTTTATCCTTTATCTTTGCCAAACTTTCCAGAGAAAAAGACAAGCTTTTTACCCAGGCTTCACCACCTTCTGTTGCATTTACCTGATGCTGGGATGGGCTGTGTGTTGCTAATGCACAGGTATTATTGAGGATTTTTATTGTGGAAACATTTAACTCATGGGGATTGCAAAACTCTTGGTTGAAGATTGCAAACTCGGGGAYTTGCTGAAACCATCAGAGCAGCTTAGTGCAATTGCTGCATTAAGTCATTACCATTACACAAACAAAATATTGCTGTGGGGTTTGACAGTGTCAGAAGGTGGTGTTTTACTGCACTGCTCAATTTACAAACCTTTCTCTATATAGGCTATTCTGCAATATGGCTTTACAGATTTGGCATTGTAAGAAGTGGGGCTTTTTGTTTGTTTTGGGATTTTTTTTGGTTTTTTGGGCGTTTGTTTTTTGTGGTTTTTTTCTGTTTTGTTTTTTATTTGTTTGTTTGTTTGTGGTTGTTTTGTTTTGTTTTGGTTTTTTGTTGGAATAGCAGATCAAGTTGTAGGATAGTATTTAAAATACAAATAAACCCTTTATTTCTGCCTGTACTTTAAAAACTCATACTAAAAGCCCATTCAGAATGTGAGAAACAGAAGAAACAGAATGCCTAAACCMAAAGCAGATGGATAGAAGTAAATACAGAATATTTATTCTCTTAGTGAACAAAAATAAAATCTTAAAACAACAACCTGAATATTTTTTTCCCATTGGCATCACTAAACATTACACTTTAAGGAAATATAAAACTGGTATTGTAAAGTGATACTTAATCTTTTCATTTTGTTTGTTTGTATTTTTTACATGGAGAGTGGGAGTGGAGAACACCTCATTTTGAGACTAGGGGAGTTATGGTGAAGAAATAAACATAATTTTCTATGGTTCTTCTTAGCAGAATCAGCTGAAGTGTAYAAGCTACAAAAATAATTCTGCAAATAATTCTGCACAGAGAAAAATACTTTAGAAAGTTTGGACCACAAAACAGCGCAAACAAGAAAAATCATTACCAGCTTGCTAGCAAAAGATTTCAAATTACCTTTTTGCCCAGGAATCACACTGTTCTTGTTAGAAAAGGATATGTAGTATTGTCTTACAAACAAWAAGAAATTAAATTTGGTTTTATGAAAAAAGCAATATCGTTATATCCTTTTTTAAGGCTRTTGTGAGGTACTGCAAGGTTTCAAATCTAGCTGTGAGTGTACAGTTTAAAAGAAAACAGTATTGTTTCTTTCCATGTAAAGTGGCAGAACTATCAAAGGCAATGTTGCAGTAGTGGCAGGACAGAAGTTAACTCTGTGTGCACACTGTGCATTGAAGCCTYCACGTCTTTCTGAATGACCTGGTCTGGTTCTTAYCCTGGGAGGAAAACTGTAAAATYGCAGGAATGTAAACTCATTAKCCTGTGGACAATCTGCCYGGTTCCGGACAAGGACTTGAACTTGTCTTTTAATTTGAACTGCATGACCTAACCAACAGGCCACCACGAGGATATTTTTTTTCTAAGGGAAATGCATACTGATACATGTGTGTGTATTTTATATACAGAGATAGATAGATAGATAGATAGATAGATAGATAGATAGATAGATAGATAGATAGATAGATAGATAGATGATAGATAGATAGATAGATAGATAGATAGATAGATAGATAGATAGATAGATAGACAGACAGACAATATATGCATGCACACACATATGTATGTTTATGCACATATATGAGATTCATCCTGATGGGAAGTTTTAATATTCTGTGTCCTTAAAAGCCTCAGCTGAAGGTAACAGAATTTCTCATATTACTCCAAGATGAGATTGGTTGGCAAACACACATGCAGATTGTGTGGGGAGCCCCAAGCTAGTTAAAAACCCAGGTCAGACCCATGCATTGGCACCTTTATTTCATGGAGCAGTTGTAGAGCCTCTACTTCCTCACTGCAGCATCTACTCTACTTCTTGGCTTGGTAGAGTTGCTGTGATCCTTGTTACAAAATTCAGAAAAAATGTGAATTTGCAAAGTAGTATCTGTGGCGCCACATTTACAGCCCAGTTCYGAAACGTCTCACTGCAAAACTAGCAAACCTTAAGTCGCAGAGGAATTCCTTGAAAATTACTGATACTGATGAAACCCTATTRGTTTCAGATCCTGGGCACACTGGCATGCAGGAAGTCAAAGGTTTTTTCCCCAGTGTATCCCACCAGATCAACCCAAAAAAAGTCACAGATGCTGTGTCCATGCCCAAGGATAAAAGTGTGTCATGTACCCTGCCTTGGCAAATTGAAATGCTAAATGGGAATGGTGCTTAGTCACAGTAACTCCCAAACCATGCTGAGAAGACCTGGTGAACCCTCCTCTCACCCATCCACCGTGTGTAAGACAGGCTCTCCCTGGATCTCTATCTTGCCTTGACAAAGTGGATAAAGAGATCAAGATCAGCAGCGCAGGGAAGAACCAGGTATGGGTCAGCACGCAGAGTGACAACCAGGCAGCACCTGAACCAGCAGAYTGCAGCAAAAATATCTTTCTCTTACTTCGTATCAGTTCAGCTCATCATTTTAGAGGCAAAGACTATTTTAAATGAGCTTTGATCATCYGTAATGGATTCTTTCTGACTGGTTGTCAACCTGAAAATTAAAATGGCTGGTTGAGAAAGCACAACAATGTGCTGCAGCAAGGGGAGATTTATCATTTGTTCTGACTAATGAAGACATCATCACCAGTGTAAATCAAACAGGCCAGATGCCATTAGCCACTGATATTTTCCATAAAAAGCAAAATGCCTTTGTCCACAAAAGCAAAAGCCAACATACAAATTTCAGGGTATTTGTTTTACTAGTGGTAAAACGAAAATAATTTTCTTTTCCTTTTCAGCAACACACTGGACATAGATGAAATCAACAGACTGTGCACATTTTTTAATAAGATAAACAAAGATGTAAAATGAGGAGATAAAACAGAGATGCATTCATGAATGCTAAATCATTCCAATATTTAAATTAATTAGATGCTTTAAGACTGATTGCCTCTTTTTATCTTCTTCTAACTTACAAGCCAGAAAAGAGATCAAGAAACACAGATGGGCATTTATTAATTCCATTCTTCTCTCTACAATTAAACTTTAATCTGTTTCAAAGGACATTTGGGTTCTGTCCAATGCAGTTGCCACTTGAAGCAGGAATTAAAGATAAA
Source organism: Alauda arvensis (assembly GCA_902810485.1). NCBI lineage: Eukaryota > Metazoa > Chordata > Aves > Passeriformes > Alaudidae > Alauda > Alauda arvensis. The sequence continues at coordinate 59,666 of CADDXX010000784.1, forward strand.
AGATATGAACACTACCTGTGGCAGCATTTTGGGAGAAATTTGGTCTCTGGAAGAAATACACTTTGCAGCAAAAGAAGCAAAGGTTTTTATACACAAAATTAGTTCTAATTGATGTTTCCACAAACAGACAACTGTCTTTYCTTTTTGAAAAGGAACATCTGTGAAGTTTTATTTAAATATTTTAATCTGAGTAATCTTTAGAAAAATCAAGAACCAAAATCCTTTAATGTCATTAGCCCTCAGCTGGGATTCATCATAAATAACCCTCTACAGCTTAAAAGCTGATGTAAAACTTGTATAATCAAAACCAAGACTTCAATCACAAGTAGCAGGTTTTTAAATCCAAATGTTTATTAAAAGATCTGAACCCTTTAYTCTCACAATGAGGAAGAGCAGCATCAGTGAAAACCAGCACGGTTTCCCCCTCCCTGCGGACAAAGCGCCTGCTGTCAGTGGCTGCACACATCAGTCTTTGCCTTCGGCTGGGCAGCAGGATCTGTCTGCCTTCCCCTGCAGCTGAAATGCAATCCAGAAAGGAGGGGATCTGTAATCGTGCTACTGTGAAACATTAATATCTGCCAGGCCACGAGAAGCTATGGCTGCCTCAGACATCAAATTAGATCAATTGGCCATCTGGGGTGAACACATGGAAGAACATACAGAGAGCAGTGAGCAGCAATTAGTCTTCTGAGGGTTTCAAGAAGGAGACTAATCAGTAACACAGGGATCTCATCTATAACAGTACTATAATTTGAAGAACTTTTACCTTTAATGAGATTTAAAAGCCCTAAACAAATAGGAATATCCACCTAATGAGACAGCAATCTGTCTGAGCTAGCAGATACAGGGAATGGAGCCTCAAGCTTTGACCAGCTGCCCTCGGCCGAGGGTGCTGGGGCAGCCTCTGTGGCAGGCACTCCACAATAAGGAAGGGTCAAGCACACTTTTAGCTGGTGCTGTGGAGAAGCCTTAGTAAGGGTCGGGCTCAGATCACAGGACACAAAGTCAGCAGCTTGGACAGAAGAAGAGATCCTTCTCTGAGTTCAGACAAGCCTAAGTGTTCTTGGGCATGGTAGTGACATGCCACCAGCGTATTGCCCAGCAGGTGTTGGAGCAGCTGTCCCTGCCAGGACAGAGGATGCAACATGGGTGCATTGCCCTCAAGGCTGAAACTGGCCATGCTTTCAAGTGAGGTTGAGGCAATTGACCTGTGCAAGGTCACCAYGAGGCAGCAGTGGCTGCAGGGGACAGCAGCACCAGCTGCCAACCTGRCCTGCTGGCTGCAGAAGTTTGCTGTGTGCTGGAGACCYGGGTCTGGGTGTTGAGGGKGGCTGCCAAAGCTKGCCTGACCCCKGACTGCTGCTTCATAAYGTTCTTAAATGTAGACACCRATGACAGTGCTGGGAAACCTGGAGAGTATCCAAAGGGACTACRRATCTCTGGAGGTGACAGACAGGGACATGGGGACCCAGGGTTCTCTTTCCCCCTGCCAGCATGGAGAGAGGAAAAAGGTCTCTGCATGTCAGCCATTGGTTGTGGAGCTGGTGTTGGCAAAAGRGCTCTTGTTTCTGTGGCCATTAGACTGTCTTCAGATAAATATGTGCTTGAGCAGGGTTTAGCCCCTGGTGACCTCCAGAATCCCCTTCTGGCCTTAGCCTGCCASTGATTGCATGAATATATCATAAAGTACAGCAGATATTATTCTGATTCCAGGTGAAGTATGTTTTTCTGCAATTTTTAACTAAAGCTATGTCTGGTAAAAAATGAGACCTAAGGTATGCTCCTAACAAAACACTGCCAGAGAAGATCTGTATTTAAATTATGATAGGAAAACAAAAACCAAAAAACTATTTAAAACTCAGACTCGACAGTCAGCAGTTATGGCCAGGACTGGACAGTTAGTCCAATTCCATTTCCTGAAATGATCTATTTCTCTGCAAGGCTTAATCTGGAGGAAATGAAAGATCAAAAGCTGCTTCTCCCCCATTTCCAGCCTTTTACCCGAGTCCCTCCTGCCCCAGTTGCTCTCTCCTCTGCTGGAGGAGTTTTCTGCCACTCACAGGAGAGCAGCTGTGCAGAAACTGGCAAAATTCTGCTGCYTGACACCACTGTCCCTCTACAGATGAGTGACAGAGTTACACCCTGCCTCCTACCTAGTTATAGGGTTACAGACAGTAAAATGATAGCTGTGCACTTACAGTGAGAGCAAGCAAGTTTAGCTGGGATAAATGATCCTTGCTTCCTCCTGGRGTGTTACTGAAAGGAAAAAGGAAGTAAAATTAAACAGGCCTATTAATTGTCCCCCCTGACTGTTGTCAATCAGGCACAGAGGTTAGTAAACTACTCTGTAAACTGAGGTAGCTAAGTAGCGAGTCATCTCTCAGTAGCAGGAATTTGGSAAAAAACACCTTTTTATAGAAGTAAAAGCAAAAAGAGACCTCAGATCTCTGAATGCAAGCCTATCTATTTCTTCTGATCCCAGCAAAAACTTGGGACCACTTCTACATTATTTCAGAATAGAAGGGCTAGTTTGATATTGCTTCTGAATGAGCTGCTAGAAAATAATGAAACACATAATAATACCAATTTCTACTCAGATTCTAGCAAAATATAAATATTGACTTTTATGTCTAATTACCACTTACTCATTGCCTCATAAATTAGAAACTGCTATTCAGTAGCAAACTATTTGCTTAACATGGTGCYGCACGTTTTATATCAAACAGTTGTGGGCTTCTTTTCTTCCCCTACTTTGGTTAAAATATATAGCTCCCTTTGGAATKGTTAGATTAATTTGGTTTGTTTTATAGTTTGGATGTGAATGGCTCACAGTCCATAGGGTCTAGCTCTCTCTTTTATAAATAATTCCCTTTTTATGGTGCAATTAGGATGCACTGTGTTTTTGCAACTCACCTCAGAGGGAAACATGACAAATGGGAGCCACTAAAAGTTCTGCTGCTTCTCCTCCTGGACACAAGCAGAACCTCAAGAATCCAGAATATAGACTGTAATGGTGTTTCTGCATATATTGAGTTCACAGTTTCCGCCATAATTTTTATTCTGATACTTTACTATGCTGTTGCATTTGTACTTGATATTTACCTCTGTCAAGGGGCTTCTCAGTATCATCTATTTATCTATGCAAGCACGGATCAATACATGCATTTTGTGATGAATTTGAAGTTATTGTGGTGAATCTTARCAGGTGTTTACAAAATATATACAGATATTTACAGCACATTCAATTCAAAACTGAATTTATGGCAAATGATAAGAACATGAGAGTCCTCATAACTTAYAACAACTGTATAAAAGATGATGAGATGTGGGGTGTTTTAAGTGAGCAATTACAGCTATACCCTTCCAATGGATATTTTTATTCTGCTGCTTACATGGAAGATGTGTAGCTGAGATACCCTCAAGGTACATGCAAGCCATTTCACCAAACAATTTATTTTTTACATCATCACAAACAAACAAACAAACAAACACAAAAACCCCAGAAAAACAAAACAAAACTAAACTGAACAATAATCAATCCCCAGCTCCTTTATATAAAGGGATACACATATACACAAAAACAAGCCCCTATATATAAAATATCTATGTGAAAAGGCTTTGCACCATGCTTTAAATAATATATGTAGAAGAAAAGAAAGAAAGTAAAGAAATTTTAGAGAAAAAAGGATTATCTGTTACAGTGCCCAGTTATCACTCCTTTTTCGGTAAAATCTGCAAACAATTTCCTTCATTGCTATGAATGTGCTACTGTGAAGCATTTTATTGAAAATGTTGCCATGGTCATTCTCCCATTCTCTCCTCTTGCCTAGAAAATTTCAATTACAAAACCACAGGAGAGAAACAGCATCTCATGACACAGGTAAACAATCACACATTTTACATATCAAATACATGCAGTGTTCTTTTTCACTATTCCAAAATTGCTTAAAAAAATATTGAACAATAGCATTTTAATCCATCTGCATGCTGTTAACAACATGCAAACAGAAAGATGAACTATAAACAATAAATACATMATTTCCAATGAAGTGCTCAGTTTGTACTCTTTTAGAAATGCATGAGCTTGTTGAAACCATGAAATCACAAGTCAGCCATTAAGMAATGAAATCATTAGTACTAAATTTGCAAAGAAAAGTAAACCAAATCAATATCATTTATGACATGAAATAAATCTACATTCATCTCATGACAAATCAGAAAACCACAAGTGCTGATGTTTGTCTGTTCTCGCTACAGTTGTGCTGCTGTTCACACTCCAGGTGAGCATAAAGGAGTGAACGTGTWAAAGAAATGGAAATGGCTTGGGGTCAGATTTGTTTTGGCATATGAGGTGGAAAGCAAATAGTAGTGATGTGTCACTTTCCCAGATCTTGCCCTAATAAGGGCCCCCTTGCCTCTTCCAGGGGAGTACTTGAATTTCATAAGACATATAAAACATTCATTAGACTTTTTTTTTTTTTTGCACAGCCAACTCTGTGAATTAAGCTCTCTAAACCAGTAGGCTCTGAAGATGAGCTCTACTCCACCCCAGGCTCACACACACACACACGCACGCTCACACACAAAAGTTGTCTGTTCTTACTGCTTTGTAAGATTCAGGGACTATCCAAACTCATCAGGTCCACATGAAGAGAACTCAAGCTCCTGGAAACAGTTGCACCATTAGATTTTTCTGACTGGTCTTCTGTCAACTTTATTCAACCACAGTCAGTCTACTTAGAGGATGAGAATAATATTGCCTATGGCAGATTGGTGCTAGAACATCAAACAGATTTTTACAAGCAGTTTCTTAAGATTGGGACTTTTGACTTCCCACCTGCACCCTTTGACATCAGACAGAAAACAGGTCCCACTGTGTTTGGAAATGCTGTCTTGAAATCTTAACTCAGAAGGTATGAAAAGCCTTGGGAGAGTCCGCTGCTAACCTTGAAAGAGAATATTTCATTAACCAGGCTTGGCTGGCTCTTCATCATGGACAGTCTGATTCTACMCTTTGAGCATCCCTCTGAAGCTCAATAAGAAATATCCCTATATATTTATYGTCCTCATGTGCTTTGAGAATGCATATCCTCATATTGTCTTTTCTAATTTTATTCTTCTCACTGTCTGTTCTAGCATTTATGTATGTATATAGATACGCATGTGTATGTGTATAATATATATGTGATACATATAATAATATATATATATATATATTATATATATATATAAAAAATATATATACATATACATATACATATACATATATATATATATATATACACATGTGATGTGTAGGCATGCTTCTTACTACATTACCAGAGGCTTCCAATTTCTTTTCTTCTGTCATCTACTTTACAATTTTTTCTTTTTTTTTTCTCCTTTTTTTCCCATAAATGAAGAAAGAGAGTTCATGAAGAAAAGAATGCCTGAGGACTTAAACAAGAGCTTTTTTTCCAAGTGTGGGGAGAACCTGGGAAAGCAAAGCTGACTAACAGAGGATGCACACTGTGTTAATATACTWGTTTCAACAGTATTGCTGAAGATACACTGCCTGGAACTGAGCAAGTTAATTTTGGTGGCTTTTTGTTTTGTTTTGTTTAATTAATATTATTTTTGTTACAAAACAAGAAAAAAAATTACCCATCAAATTAAAAACCAAATTGAAAATCATCACACTACTGAAGAACTGTGGTAAACAAAAATACCTCTGAAAACAAGCACATTTTAGGAGTGGGAGTAAGTAATTTTTTAAAATAATATGCTTATTCTCGTAATATAAAAAATCCCCTTTTGTGCAAATGACAGACATATATGTTTTTTACTATTTAAAATAAGAACCTGAGCGCTACATGCACACGTGGACAGCTGGGTGCCTTATTCTTATGACTACCACTGTGAACACTATGAAAAATAGAGAAGAAAGTATGCAGAGAACAAATAAAATCATACTACATGTACATACAGTATGAAAGCTAATCTTTCTCTTCAGCTTCACAGTGCTGTGTTTTTCTCCTTTACGCATTTTTATTAAGCTCTCCAGAGAAGCCATTTACTTCAGCTGATCTTTATGTTAGAGAACACATTCTCAGAGCTTAGTAAGTAGTCAGGGATGCTGTGCAGATTTGTGGCTCACAGTGAGAGGGCAGCTCAGAAAGGGAGTGTGTAGAGATGTGAAAAAGCTGTTCAGACATTGAGAACTCTGTAGACTGGGGATGTGTGAAGAGGCTGCATTCTTAGTTTACATTTGGGTGTATGCAATACTGAAGAAAACATCAATAATTTCTTCATGTGCTGAAAAGTGTTGAGATGTTGAAAGGAGAAACAATGGCCTCGGAACAAGAGGAAGATAAAGACTTACTGGAGTACTTATGAAACTGGTAATGTTGTACAAAAGTCTTTTAAAAATTCATAATTTTTGCAGGTTTTTCCGAAGTTATGCAGTATGGACACCATCAGTAGAAACACAGGCTTTTTGTGCATTTCCTAGTTGAATGAGAAAAATATAATCCTCTTTACCTTGTAAACAAAAATTCTTTTCCCGTCCTTTTCCATAGTTTCAATGGAGGAATGGCCTCACTCACTGGTCTTTGGAGGACAGCGCACAAAAATCTGGTTCCTGGGAAGCAGCAGCAACAGCACTACAAAATGCTCTACTATGAGACATGTTCGTGTCCCAGAAATGCAAAACTACAGATTCAAACTGCATCTGTATAGATCCTGATGGTATCACTCAGCCTCTGCACACTCTGGGCTTCCTAACAGAAAACTATTGAGAACCATCAAGGAAGTGAAACAAATTTTCTTCCACTGTCATCTTTCAGAAAAAGAAGACAGACTGCAACACAGCAGAAAAAAAAACTGGAGAAGAAAACTGAAACAGATCCAAAGACGCAATTTTGTTTTTCATATTTTAGATTCAAACTCTATAATTTAGTTTGAAAATTGTACTCAAAATAAAACAAAAATATTTCTCTTTAACCCTCATACCTTCATTGATCTAAGACCATCTCTGTCCACAAAAAAGAAGTGCCAGAAAATCTTCAGAGGCAAAATGCATCAAGAGGTCGTAAGTGTTATTTAATGTGTTGCATTACCTTATCACAACATCAYAATAAATCCAGGAAGCATGGTCAAATTCAGGACTCAGTACTGTGAAATCAAAGACCACATCACAGTCTCTCAGCTATGCTCTCCTCTGCACCTGTACCAGTAAATGGACGTGCTTTGCAAGACAGGCTTTTATGATCACAGGCTGGAGAGAAAGCTCAACAAYAGTAACAAATTATGGAGTGGCTTTTACAGTACTTCAAGAGGCAGGAATCACTGAAATTCACTCCTGATATCATTGTCTGACACTGCCTCAAATCCTCTTAACTCCACTCCTCAGATCTGAAGATATAAATAAGTGGTTCAATGTAGAAATAGCACTAATGGTTATGGGGACAGCTAAACAGATGAATAAGAAGGGAGTTCTTCTCATAGGTTTTGTTTTAGYAATTTTTCTGGCTTGTTACCGGACYAGAAAGCAGGATAGGTTTGGCACTGTGAGAGGAGTAATTTAGGAAGGTAAAGTTGCACAGTTCATTTGAACACAAGCATGACAAATTTCACAAGCTGGTATGATGTGCAACCCTCAGCTAGGAGTAAATCTGTCCAGCTCCTCAGTGKTTTTTTTTGCAGACAGCATGCCTCTTCCTTGACTCGTTCAACAGACAACCTCAACGCTTATAAACTCTCTACAATAATGCAGGTTATTTTTTAGATTACCTTCAAGCTCAATACAGTGTTCGAGCCATGCCTGCACCTTAGATTTGCTATGTTTAGAAATAACTAAAGCAGGAATTTCTGAGGAATATGATGCTTATGATGGTATTTGAGAAGGTGTTTGTAGGCAGTTGTGAAATCGGCATTTTTCATTACAATTAAAATCTTATTTCATTTTTGAAAATAAATATTCCTTTTGGTTTTACCAGCAGTGTCTTTGAAGCATCTAATGCAGATATAATGTCTAGTTGTTTCATTTTAAACACCTATTTTGGATGCAACACTTCATGATAAAAAACCTGCAAAATATCTCTCCATTCCTTCAGAAAAAAACAAAACAAAACAAATAGATCCATATGGGACATGGAAAACCCTGATATGCTATGTGAAGGTCCTGGCACAATGCCTTTTTTTCTTGCCCTTTCTTTTTTTATCCAAGATAAGAACACAAGCCTGAGGTAAATTGTTGTTCAGTGAAACTGGATTTTTTTTTGAGCTCTGAGTGTTTTTCTATTAGTCTCTCTTTGTGCATGACTACAGGGGCTGTGTACGCTCATTTTATCTCTCCATGTGGTTAGCTGCAAGCTTGAAAATCTTGATCTAGACACATCTCTGTCCCTGCAGCATATTAAAAAGAGTGATTGCCACTGGTCTAACATATACCTTTTTTTTTTTTTTTTGATATGGAGAGTGACAAGGGAGATGACACAGTGAAGAGTGAGAAAGTGCAAAAAAGGCAGGAAAGACAGTTTACCAATCTCACTCATAATCTGAGACTGATGTCAAAACAAATGTCTGGTGAGTGAAATGGATGAGGTTTGCCATTTCACTCCAAGTCTAGTTGTGCTGTAGTCTGCCTCAGTGCTGTGATATGTGGGTCCACACTCACCACAGCCCTACATTTGCAGGAATATCTGTCTGTAAGCATCAGTTTCCCTGTCAACAACACACATTTGCTCTGTGTTACAGTGAAAATGGGTGTGGGCATCTGAGAAGAGTAAAATCTCTTTGGCACATAGATTTCCATTAGATAATATTTAAAGTGTTTCTCCTCCACCCATCCATCTAATTTTGCTTCCTTTCTTTGTAATATTATTTTTCCCATTGTGATGACCAGCACTTTGAAACCTTGCAACAAGGTTATTTTTACCAATGATGTCCCAGCAGGAATATCCTTGAAAAATTTGCGAAGTTCATGASAGTTAAGTTACAGCTATCCTGGTTGCCAGGAGAGGTGCTTCAGAGAAATAATAGTGAAAAGCATTGTCTTATGTTAGTTTATGTCCCAAAGTCTGAGGTTAAACAAACAGAGAGCTTCAGAAAAGATGAAGAGACTTTAACTGCAGAGAACTGGAGATGAAATTGTAAAAGCTATGGAACATTGTACCTGTTTTGCTTTGTATGTGATCGTCATTTTTCATAGCATTTAATACCACTGATTGGTTATTTTCAGTAAACCATGTTATAGAAGYATATTTAGAGTACTGATATCTGTAGATGAAATTCATGCCCCAGTTTTGTACCACATTATGAAGAGTATGATAACAATCTTGAAGTCATTGTTATTTCACCTATTTGCCATTAAAAATAATCATGTCCCGTCACCCTAATTTTCTAAAGCCTTCTGATCTTTTCATTTTTGTAGTGGAATTTCTTACAGCGTTTCATGTAAATAGTGAAATGTTATTGTAACGGTCTAGGTTGTTTGCATTCCTTCTTCTGAAAGGAGATGGTGATGGACTGTTGGATTGACCAGTGTGATTGGAGAGGTGGAGACTTCATTGTCCAATCCCTCGTCATGGTTAAAAATCTATATACATCGAGGTTGAAAACAAAACTGTCCTTTTTCCTATGCTTGGAAAATCTAACTGTGTTGTGTCGTCTTTTCATGTATTAGTCCAACTAGTCCTCCTCCAGATTCTTTGCAACTTCATGTCTCAGAAGATGAACTCTCAGGAAGAACACTACCCAGAATATAAGCAAAACAAGAATGACAGAATCACCAYCTATTACTTGAATTCATCTCTCCTAATTATCCTCATTTTAACTGTTTCTATTCTGATGGTTATTAATTATAAAACTGGTTTCTGAATTTCTAARTCGAGTGTCTACATAATATTTTTCATTGTTGCATCAGGTAGTTTTGTCAGGAAACACTGAGTATTCAAAACTATACTACAGACTCTGGTTCAATTTGTTTTGGTAAAATGTGTATTTTTTCTGTAAATCCATTCATTCCATTTTGGTTTTAAAGAAAGATTTTTAAAAATTCCTTCAAGAAATTGGATTATATTAAGGATATGTATAAAAGGAGTTCTCTTGTGTGTTTTTCCTTTGTTGGAAAGCATTCTGATACTCAGAAGACACATGGTGCCCCTACCTGGCCTGGATACTGGAAACCCTGTGCTTTGCCTCCAGATTTTACTTTCTCCAGTTTGCCATTCTCTTCAGAYTCTTACTATCAGTGATATGAAATGCTGTGCACTGATAGGTATTGACAGGTCCTGATTAAAATTCATTTCACATCACCTACTATTACTTCAAAGGAGCAAAGATCTTTTTTTGAAAGAAAACCTAAGTTTTCTTTGAGGTGCTGAGCATGAAAACTGTGTCTTTGTTTGATAAGCAACATCTGATGATTCCTCTCTTTTCAACTCAATGACTGGTCACTACTGAAAATCTGTAAAATCCGGATTTTGGTTTTATCACATACAGGTGCTGCTGACAGCTAACAAACTGCTATTTGGAAAGCAATGCTTACCCTTGCAACCAATTTCCTAAGGCAGAAGAAATAGAAAAAAGGTACTACAGCTTGAGGCACAGAATTTATGTTCAGGCTAGCTCTGTATATTTTGACTCAAGGGAAGCTGCTTCATTTCAATGCAATTTTCTTCTGTTCATGGTCATTTAGAACCTGGCAGTTAAATATGATTCCCCTTTCACTCTGCTTGCAAGTTGCATGTAAACTTTCAGTAACTYTTGGCTCCTTTTCTTGATTCTGAACAAGTCCAAGTCAATTTTGCATTACAGGCAGGTGGGACCTAAATGGAAGACACTAAAAACACTTGTCATCTGAAACTGAACTGAACCAAGTAAATCCAAACAGAMCAGTTCTCTTGCATTTGCTTCCTTACTTCAAACAGTTTTGATCAACTTCCAAGAACCAAACTGCAACCACAAATTTTAACCATCAATCCCRGCTTTAGTCACCAGGGTCATGTGGAAAATAAAAACATAGATCCTTGGGTCTTATGTCTTCCTTGGACTAGCTCTCTTCTGATTTCTCTGCACCCTATTACTGCCAAAATGTAGTACACAATACAACTGACARCCAATAATAGATCCCTTTTTAAAAGTGATACTGTGTTCAGGAAAGATGTGAATCCTATGTTTTCTGGTTTTGCCAGAGAAAGTTAATATATTATAAAAACAYTACATAACTCATGGGTTGATTTAGTAAATATATTTTTTTTGGCTACACTCCAAACACTTTGAAAACCTCACTAATAAAAGATAGCCTTATAGATCAGATCTGCTTTCAGTGAAAAGTCCTCAACACTGCTGGTCTTCCCCAGCACCCAGCCAATAAAGGCCACAGCTGTTGGCATATCTCACATGATACAAACAGACTTTCCACTATGATCCTCCAGCCACTATAATAATAGTCTATCAAGTTTGCTTATCACCAGTAAAGATGGTGCCTCCTCTTTTCATAGGACCCAGTAAAGTCCCAGAAAATATCATTTCCAAATTAAGAGCAATTAGCCTCAGTCTGCACCAGTCCTTAGCCTGTGTCATCTCCTAAATGCTTACTGCCAGGCAGCAAAAGGGCACTGGCAGTATTGCAAAGATGCAAAAAAATCAGTCCTAGCTGAACTCAGTGGTAAAGAATACTAGGAAATTAGGTGTTTGGGCTATCAGCAGAGTATCAAGAGGACTAGAGTTAAAAAAAAAATTAAGGAGAAGTAACTTCAGCATTGGTGAATTTCAGGAAAAGAGAACATCCAAGTAATTTGACTCAGAGATAACTAAGTCTTATGCACAAAGCCCAGGTAAGAGTAACAGCACGTCTGCTGCAGTCAGTGAAGATGAACCTGTTTTGTGAAACACATCCTTAGTAGCCTTTAGTGACTGCAAAGTGGAATAAGACAACTTCATTTTTGAGGTGTTACGAATTAATGCTCATGTGTTCACCAGTAAGACCAAGCATAGATGAACAAACAAAAACCTGGGCAAAATCCAGAACTTTAACACAATGATATCCCAATGCAAGCACAACACCAGCAAGATTAGCACAGAAAGAAGAAGAAGAASAGAAAGATTAGGGCAGCAGAATGGCAGATACACACCTTCACTCTGTATGTGTGAGCAGGTTGTGTGTCATGCTTCAGGGGAGACTGGGCAGAGGTAACTAACAGCTCCACAACACTGAACAGAATTGGATACAACCTCCAATTATGAGCAATTGCATTTTTTTCTGCCCACATACATGTCCTTCTTCCTTCTCAGAAGATGCAGAAGACTATGTGTTTTTGTTAACTTTGACCTGATTTTATTTGATCAATATTTCACCAAGTTTGGTATCTGTCAATGCATTCTTGTTGGCTGTAGCTTTTCAAGGGGAGAAGAAGTGCTGAGTTCAGTGTGGGCATTACTTATTCTTCCCAAATCTAGCTGAACATAGCAGACAAACAAGGGAAACTTACATAGAAATAAATCTTTTTTTGAGCATTATTTTAGGGAGTTTTTCTTTTTTTCCATCCTGTGGGACACTAACCTGTTTCATGTCAGGATGAAACCAGTATTTTTCAGAAATATATATATATAGCATATTTTAAATGTATAAAATAATTATATTTTTTAAGGGAAAATAGGAAATCACATGTCTGCAAAGACCTCTTTTATTCCAAGTAACCACTAGCTCAGTTATGATAGTCCTCACCAGGTCACCTAGCAGCCAGGTGACCTTGACATTACTCTGTCCCTGGTCTGGAAACACTTCAGTCACAGAAATGGCCTGGATGTTTAAATGTGCAGAAAGATTCTCAAAGACAAAAGCAGCAGCAGCAATTCTAAGCACCACTAGTGTCACTGGTTTGTTAAGAATAATATAAACCACCAGTCTAATATCAATAGCCAAATAAAATATAGTGCATATTCACACTGAGTTTTGTGAAACTACGGCTGACTCTATTTTCTTCATCTTTACTTCACACAGAAATAATTTTAGAAATTAAGGGCTAAGTCATATGCAGAAAGGGCTATCAGTAGTAGGACAAAATAATGAGGGTAAAGTATCATTATGGAATCACAAGGAAATAAATTCTGTTCTTTTGGTTTTGAAGGGATTCAAAGGACTGAAAAATGAAATCATAAACTTCTAGCTGGACAAGTTAAATGATGTCATAGGCTATGCCACAGGACCCAGGCAGTACCTCCTGTACTATGACCTCCTTGAACTTGTTCTGTTAATGAACACACATCTTGCATTAACGTCCCAGGATCCCCTGAGGCAGCACAAGTGTTGAATCTGCTCAGCGCTCTTTGACTGGGCTATCTAAAACATATGCCTTGCAATTGTCGTCCACCTTCACTGCACCTAAAACTCCCTGACTCTACACAGGCACACAATTTAAAAGACCAAAATTGACAGACAGTCAGCATTCACCTTCTGTCCTGAAAAGACTAAAATTGACATTCCTATGGTCTGTTTCAAGAATAATATAGATTAACTAGGAGAGATGTAGCCAGAAAGTATCATAATCACCGCATCATAATTACTGAGGAAATGCTGTAATCCTGCTGGTTCACTTACTAAAAGCCCATTTCTCCAGCACAGGCATACTTCCCACAGCTGGCAATGACCCAAAAGCTGTGCCAGGTTCATTCAGCACATAATAACACGGCAAAAAGAAATAGTGGGGGGAGCYATAGGAATGGCTACATCTTAGCTGCACATTCCAGTGCAGCTACTACAAAAGGTGGAAAAATATGCTCATTTTGAAATATTTGSTAAGATAAGCATTTAACAAGCTAAGGCTGGATTTTTTCAAGTCTACTTGCCATTCCCACACATTTCCCTGCACTTGAATTACAGGTGTCCAGATTACAGCTTATTAGTTGTTTCTCAGTGTTACAATTATGGGTGATGGGGTCAGTTCGTATGGATGGCAAAGCTAGCAAGCATCCTGCTACCTTTCCCATTTATGCATCTCATTYTGTATTACCACCATTCTCTGCAAGACCTTTAGGCTGCCTTCTAGACAAAAGACTCTTTCACCTCTTGCAAGAGGAGATAAACACCTTTCCTACTACCTCTGCTTCCTCTTGACCCTACTAGCTCTACTTGTCAGAATTAGATTCCTTAACAGAAACATCAAAGTGGTATTAAAGAGGTAGATTGTGAGAGCAGCAATAGGAATGGCAAAGCATGTGGAAAAGAGACCAAAAGGGGAAAGACAAGGTRGTAAGGGTTTGAGATCTGGCAACTGACCAGGCCCTGCTGTTGACTGACAAATATTCTACTAATCAGCTGCCAGGATAAGTCATTCAAGGTAGCTTTCTTTCCTGCATTTTATTTGCCAGAGTAACCACATTAACATGGGTCAATAGTTACACCACCTATAATGTCTAGCACATAAACCATAATCTAACTGCCTTATTACCATCTGTCATTCAAAAAGCTCTTATTTGAACTCTGCTGCAGTCAGTTCTTCATCAAGGCTTATTTTTATAATTACATTTTTAAATAGGACGATTCCTGCAGGATTTTTTAGCTCAGTGATGATTCATAAGAGGATAGTAATATTGCTAGCTATTTCAGTGTATTAAATACAATCTCTTAAATGAGCGAAACCGAATTTAAGACCAGAAAACCATCTATAATAACAGCTTTGCACAAAATGCTGATCACTGTTATTATACTTACATCTCAATGCATCACAATCTGTGTAATACTTGAAACAAAAAAACCAAACCAAATAAATAACAGCATGTGCTTAAACATGCTTACAGAATTATGGGACTCTCAAAAATGGCATGCTATTCCACTACTAGGTATAAAAAAATCCCAGCTGTTTGATACTGTGAGGGAAATATATTGGTTTTACATTTTATAATTTCAAACCCTGTTGTCAACAGGTAACTTATGCTACTTTATATTCCACTCATCACAGCCCACTATAATTCCTTCTGGCATGACCAAGTAAAATATATTCTTGTGTGCTGACACTACTTATTGTTTTCTGGTCTCGTATAAATGATTTGTGGCTGTGTTTTGAATTTTTGTAGGAGTATTTCCAGAAGCTTTACAAAGAAACAGTACATTCAGCAGGGCAGGCATACAGGATTTTAGGAAACAGGAGAAAACCTTTGGTACATTGTCTGACCCTGCTTAATTTTCCTCCTGCTACTTCTTGCCAGAGTCCCCCTGGCCCCTCTTTTCTGTTCTGGCTCATCAAGTAGTCATGGAATCTATTAAACTACTTGCTTTAGGCTATTTRAGCACGTGAGTGCTGCTCACTCCAGCCCATATGTCACACACTGAAATGAATTGAGAATCAGTTTATTCTGYTTCGGTATAATGAAATGTTGGTTAGCCATGACTATGTCTCATCAGTGGAGGAAGGAAATACCACACATGGTGAAAACAGCCATAAGCATGAAAAGGGCCCTCTTTCATCTTGGTACCTTAAGCTAATTAAAAGAGTCCATTTGCAGTTTCTAGCCTCAACCCTTTTCAAACACTCCTTTGACTACTAAGATATTCATATGGAATTGCAGACCTCTGCTTGGATTTGGCAAGGCTGTTAGATGGAGCAAAAGTCTGTTKACTTACCAAGAAGGCCCACTTGATCTGAAGCCCAGAACAGAATTCAGTGATTTTTTTTTCTGTCATTTTAAACACTGGAGTACTTTTAAAAAGCAATTTTGGTCAAATAGTGTGATTTCACAGAATCCTAGAATCACAGTCACAGAATCACAGCATTGATGAACTTGACACTGTCCTCTGAAAGTCATCTGGCCCAAATCCCCTGTTCAACATAGAGCTGGCTGCRCAGAAACATGGCTTTTGCGTATCTCAAAGGGGTGAAGATTCCACAACCTCCCTGGACATCTGGTGCCAGTACTCAGTCACTCTCATAGATAAAAGGGTTTTGCAATATTTTAGAGGGATCAGTCTGCATCCATTGCCTTGTTCTGTTCAATGAGCACCACTGAAGAGAGCCTGGCTCTGTCTTCTTTGCACCCTTCTTTCATAACCTTGCAAATACTGATGGGATCCCCACGTGCCTTCTTTTATTCAGTTCCAATACTTTCAGATTTACATGAGAGATATTTCGACCCCTTCTCAATTCTGTGGCCCTTCCCTTTGGTGAAACCATGCTGACATTTCCTGATTACTTTCTTGTGCTTTTGTGCCTSGAAACGGTTTCCAGGATTAGCTGCTCCAGCTCCTTCCCAGAAAAAAGGCAAGGCTGGCCTGCCTGTAGTCTTCTGGGTCATACTTAACCTTCTTGAGGATAGAGGTGACATTATGATGTTTTATTTTCTCCACTCTTTGCACACTTCTCCCAGCTGCTGGGATCTATCAAAGATTGTTTTGTCCCCACAATGATACCTGCCTGCCAGGGTTCCTTATCCCAGGGTCAGATCCTGGCCAGCTCCCGGAACCCCGCTCMGTTACCCAGACAATGGGCCGAAGGGTAAAAGACAGAGGTGCTCTTTCTCTTCTCAGGACTCCAGTCCCAACTTTATTCACGGAACTCACACATTCCAGGAGCAGGGAAAAACAACAAAGACCCCCACGTCTCGGGTTTTTAAGCCGCGGTAAAGGGGGGAGGGGAGCAGAGGAGCCACAACCCATGGGAAGCGACCCAGGGGGAGGGGAAAGGGGAGGGGGAGCGTGGGAAAGGAACCAACCAAGGATACAGAAGCCCAGAGGGGGGTGCAGGACATACCGTGTGCAAGGTATAATGAAGTAATTTTGAGTGCAAATCTGATAAAACACCGAGTGCAATATAATAAYAAAAAAATTACCTAACTATTTAGTGCAATACAACACCTGCCAAATCCCATGAGTTTATCCCTAGGCGGATTTGCATATGCCTGGTTTGCTCACAATCTTTGGCTTGATCCTCTTCCACCAAGGATAGTTTTTCCTTCCTTCCCCTGCAGGCRACCTGGCCTTCCTAAAGACCAGTCTTTCTATAAAGGCTGAGGCAAAGAAGGCATCTAGCTCAGCCTTTCCCATGTCCTGCATAACCAACTCCACTGTCTCATTGAGCAGTGGGCCCACATATCCYCCAGTTTTCCTTTTACCTAGGTACTTACAAAAGCACATCTTGTTGTCTTTGATGACCTTGGCCAGGTTCAATTTCTTTTGACTTTTCTAGCTCCATACCAGGATGTACAGGCAGTGTTTTACTATTCCTCCCATGTTACTCATACTTTCTTCAATGTGTTTTATGCTTCCTTTTTGTCTTTGAGTTTGACTAAGAGCTTTTTGTTCATACACACTGGCCTCCCATCTTTTATGTTTCCTGCAAACATAATGAAGAAATGAAGAATTCACTGTGCATTGCCTGCAAGAATACCAATATATTTTCCAAAATTTTCCATGCCAAAATTCTAGGTCACAAAAAAAAGTTTCTTCACTTAAACCACTTCATTTTAATATATGACTTAATGGAGGCTGGACAATTGGTTGATTTAAACACCATTACTACCTGTATAATTACACTAATATTTATGGAACTAATTATTCAATATTCACAGCAGGTTTCATGACCTAGTTGGGAAACAAAATTAAAAAAGAAAAAAACATTACCCCTAGAAAGGAGAAATCCAAGCAACTATTTTGCCAACAACATTAGAGACATTTTCAGTGTCATGACCTTTGGCCTTTGATACTTTCAAAAGTTGTCCCTAAGGAAATCATCTGCTGGAATGTTAATCTGTTGCTTCTCTGACCTTCTGCACATGTACACATTATTATTACAACCACATGCTTCCCTTTTCATGCTGTCATTTTGACAATGGGGCCCATAGGCAATTCATCTCCACACCAGATAGTTGCAAGAAGGTGGAAATCAGTAAATGAAATTTAATTGAAAATGTATATTTCTAAAATCACGCTAAGACTGCTTTTCAGCCAGAGACCCAGCTTTCTAATAATATCCTATGTGAGGTAAAAAGTGTGTGGTACACATATAACAATGGTTTCGAAATAATGCATGGAATGATCACAGCTCTGACATTCGTTTCAAGCTTTACACARCTTATTCTTTAAACACAAATTTCTCTTTGAAAGCATCTAGGAGGATTTATTACGTGATTTTTCCTATCCCATGTCATAGTTCATTCTTTCACCTGGCATTTTTTTCATCTCCCAAACTTAACTTGGCTGGCACTACCTCAATGTGTCTTAAAACAAAAATAATAACAACAATAACCTTTAGCACAGGAATTGYTAGAAAATAATGACTTGATGACAATCAGATGTTGTGTCTTTTATTTGCACTTAGAAGTGAACAATATTTTCATCTCAAAAGCGTCCTCATGATGACGCCACATACAGAAACATCAATTTCCCCTTTCACAGGCAGCAGTAGCAAAGAAAAAGGTACAGTTCTGTGCTAGTCATACGGAAAATTAGTCCACTTCTTGAATTTCCTGTGTGCTCATAAACTGCATCAAGCAGCAAGTGTGCTGTAGTAAAACTTGATAATTGTTGCAAAAGATTTAAATATTTTAATCTGGTTTGATTTGCTATTAACTTCACCTTGTTTGGGACATCAAATGTTTTGATATTTCATTGTCCAATTGGAGCCACTTTTAGAAGTCTTCCAGATACTTGGTAGCCTAACACAACAATCTGAAAATATACTTAATAG
This sequence comes from Alauda arvensis, assembly GCA_902810485.1. NCBI lineage: Eukaryota > Metazoa > Chordata > Aves > Passeriformes > Alaudidae > Alauda > Alauda arvensis. Next base: position 78,328 of record CADDXX010000784.1, read on the forward strand.
CATAATTGAATTGTGTAGGGTTTTTTAACTATATTCACCACAGTTTTGAGTTCTAAGCCCTTAAGTCAATAGGAGGTTTGGTCCTCAAAGTTGTTCAGACATTTCTGGCCACTGGCATAGCAAACATATTTAACACATATCCCCAGTTTAAACTGTATTGTAAAGGCTTGTTTTGAAACTGTCACTACAGAGAAAAATTATCAAAATGAAGTTCAAGTCTTGATTTTCTAAAGTGCCACAAACATTAAAAGTAACTTTTATGCATTTTCCCCACTAAAACAGAAGCTAACATGTTTTCTAAGTCAATACTAAAATAATCTTTTGAGGCCTTTTATTCTGAGATCACAGTGATGAAGAAAAAAAGACTTCTTAAGAAGAAGAATGGAGGATTAAAGGTCAGCAGATGACAGAGTTCAAATTATGTATCCTGGGCAAGAAAAGGTGCTGCAGAAGAATGTTAAGAATGCTGGGTTTTTGTCTTACTTTTGAAGAAATATTCCAAATTAACATAACTCTACTGCAGTGCTAATAACGTTGAATGACAAATGATTGAAAATACAGTCTCAGGTTTTGAGCTTTGAACATCTAAAAGGCATTTCAGCACTTTGGAAAAATTTTCCAAGATTCCTGTTAGGCAAAAGGATAAGAAACCTTATTAAAGAGTCAAAAATATATATCCAGTACAAAATGTGTGACAAATCTACTAACCATACTTAATGTTTAGACAACAATTTGGGGGTCAGGGAAGTCTTTCTTCTGAATTGACCTGAAACTTTAAAATAAGCAATATTAGGTCAAGAATAGGTATTTGTTTAAATGCTGTTCTGTGAACTCCAGTATCTATTTACTGCCTTTTTTTCACTCATGATAACATTAGAATTAAAATTGGAAAATTATGACAAAGTAATGAAGTGAAAATTAAGTACAAAGATGCTCATAACAAGCAAAATGTATTAGAAAAAATGTAAGGGTTTTAAGGTGTTAGAAATGGCAGATAGATAGAAACATTAATTACAGGAGAAATTTTAATTGAAAATAAAAATTTTAAGGTCTAACCAATTTTAGCTCATAACCCAATTTTTACCTTGCAAAGATAAGGAAATCCCTAACCACAAAGCAGAGTACAAAATAAGAAGCCTTGCTCAAAAAATATTTAAATTATGGTGAGGAAAATTATTGAAAAATTTTATCATTTGGTCATTTGGCATAGCATTAAGCAATGATGGCACTGGCAAGGATACAGCATGTGCTGCATGCAGAGAAACAGCAAGTATTCACAGAAAGTGAAAAATTATTAATCAGGGATTTCTTTCTGAAACTGGAAAGCGTGTCATAAAAACTCTAAATTCATGAAGTCTGAATCTCCACATTTTGAAGAAAATTGACCAAGAGCCTATTTAAGGATAAAATAGTACAAGACCAGGATAAGACTCTATCTGAAAGGTCAAATGAACAGAGTTTAAAAAAGAAATCATGTCAGAGTCTTTTTGAGATCAGCTGTCTGTGCTTTAAAGGAGTTGCTAGCAGTAGCTTAGCTTTTCTTGAGGCATTTGGAAGGTGGCTCAAAACCAGACCATTCAGTGGTGTAACAACAGAGAATGGGGCAATATAAGACTTTGAACCAAGAACTAATGAAGGAGGCAAGATACAGCAAATGAGCCACATAGAACTTAGCTCCTTTGCCATGGGTGAGCTACACAACACTTGTCTGACAATTAATACAAATAAACAAGGATAGGGTTGCATGAAAAGAGCAATATTGTAAAATATTCAAAGAATCATAACTTGACACATGAGAAGTGTCATGTGTTTTTATAACCCTTTAAAAATKATAAAATTTGCTTATTTAATTTCTGTCAGTGTTCCCAGGTGTCAAAGAAGGCCAGAAGAGTCCTGGCTTGCATCAGCAACAGCGTGACCAGCAGGACCCGGGCAGTGACTGTCCCCTGGYACTTGGCAGTGGTGAGACCACCCCTCGGATGCTGTGTTCMGTTCTAGGCCTCTCACTACAAAAAGGACACTGAGATGCTGGAGTAAGTCCAGAGAAGGACAATGGACCTGGTGCACAGGTGAGTAGCAGCTGAGAGTGATGGGGAGAAAAGGAGGGCTGTAGAGGAGTGACCTTATGACTTTCTACMGCTACCCAAAAGGAGGCTGTAGTGACATCAGCGTTAGTCTCTTCTCTCAGGTAAGAAGTGACAGGAGAAAAAATGGCCTCAAGTTTCCAGGGGAGATTTAGGTTAGATATCAGGAAAAATTTCTTTCCCAAGAATTTCCAATTCTTTCCAGGAATTGGAATAGGTTGCACAGGGTTGAGGCAYCATAACCACATAAAAGATGTGCTGTTTAGGGACATGGTTTAGAGTGGAGTTCGAAGTGTCAGGTTAATGGTGGGATTCAGTGACTTAAGGGTCTTTTCCAACCTAAATGATGCTACAAGTCCACAATCCTTTAAAATTCATCTTCCCAGGCTCTTATTTGCAAGTCAGAAACTCATTTCTAAGAGAACTGGAAGATTACTTTAAGACCCAGATCATATGAATCCAAGATTTGAGSTTTTCAGAGGCACTGGTTGCAGGAACAGATTTTTCTGGTGGCTGGATGTGTGGTAAATTGCACAAGCCAAGTTTTCATCCAGTTACACCTGGGTAGCCCTTCCTAATAGGGGACAACTGTTATCCCCACTGAACCCTTACTCTGTTTCATCTCCCTGATGACCTTCCCACCCTCTAGCCAAGGGTGCTGCTTATGCTGGAAAATAGAAACATCTAACCTGAAGAGGGAAAAGAGATACCATGCAGCATGAAAAGTGTTAGTTTGGAAAAGAGAATAGAGTAGGAAAAGGAAATGTCAATGACAACATCAGAAAGAAATGCTCCCTGGAGGCTAGCAGAAGTCTCTCCCCAAAGATCAGTCCCTAGCAGAGCATAAGCTTGCCCTCTRCTCAGTCCTTGCCCTCTTTCCTGGCGCTTCAGGAGAGTTGTTCCTGGCCACCAGAAGAGTGATGCAGGGTGAAAAACTTTTTTCTTCCCAGTTCTCCAGCAATGCCATGAGGATGGGAGGAATGTGTTCTGACGCCTCACTAGAATCAAATCAGAGGTAGGAAAGAAAGCCTGAATGCCTGTACATTGCTGCTGTCTTTTTAGCTGATAGCTTGGAGGAATTCATTCCTAGACTGCTTCAGGATCAGACCTACAGCCCCTAGGCAGGACAAGGGTCCTCTCAGTACAGGCATTACTCTTCARGTATTATTCCAGTATTAGACATGTGCAGCTAGAACAATCCATATGTGAAAAATTGATGAAGAGATTGAAGGGCATTWACCACATATAACATGCCAATTCCTCTGCATAGGAAGAAAATAACACACATTTCATTGCAGCAACCAAACACATCCAGACACCCCTGCTTTGATGTGTTGTGTCTGGGGCAGCTCTTTCACTGTCTGTGTCTGTCTCTCCCAAATAAAAGATAGTTAAGAGACTCTATTTTGCCTCTGCACTTTGTCTGCTGTGAGGAAGATGCTCTCAAAAAAGTGTGCCAGCACTCTGGAAGAAGCTACCAGATAGTCCCTAGCACATTACCCCAAAAAACACATACATCTTTCTTGTGGCTTTCTACTTTTCCTCTGGTGTCCCAGGGGACTACTTTGCTGTTATTTCCACCTAAACTGTTAATGGTATTMCTATTTAATTACTGGATTATTTATCCACTATTTATATAACCAGAGCACTTCAACTATCAGATTGAATGCAGTATATTTGCTTCCTGATGTTGCTGCTGATCTACTCATATCAGGACATTTCTTGCTTTAATACCTGTGCAGGTTCTATRTTCCCACTGTGCACATTTTGTTCGTGGAAGAACTGGCATTTATTTTTGTCCCTAAGAAAAGTCATAACTCATGAATCATAGGAAAAATTTAGAGAAATTAAAGTATTTTTCCCATGGCAGAGATTGTAATGGTCCCTAAACTTATTAAAGTATAATATCTATAAAAAATGACATTTCATAAAGCAACTACTCATAAATCTGATAATTTTTATTTGCAATAGAAGTATTTGTTATAAAAATGCCATTCATCCCCTGAAAGTATTTTTATTCATTTAGGATTTGAGAAGTTACTTTCCAAGTGGCTTTTTTGTAATGCCAGAAGACAAAAAGGAAAAATCAGTTACTAATGGACTGAGATAAAATCRTGCTGGAATCAAAGTTGTGTCAAATGGTTGTGTCACATTTCAGAGTTGAGCTTTCAGGCAGATATTGACATCACATCAAACAAAATACCAACAGTGATTGTGTGGCTCTCAGTCTTAAAACATACTTGTCAGAAGACAAACAGAAAAAAAACTAAGAGGTGAATTTAAAAAAATGGAGGTGAATGAAAATGAAAGTATAGCAGCGATGTTTCAGAAGGAAAAAAGATCAGCAGTGTAAGGAAAAACTAGTTCACCATTTTCATTATGTGCTATCTTGGCAATTATGCCATCATATCTGTTGCATGTACAAAGAATCCAATGTAATTAGTCTCTGGCCCTGACCCATAAAAGTGAATGCATTCATTCTCTGATTTGAAGTTAAACAAAGGTTTAACATCTTTGCTGGAACAGAACTTTTAAAGTAAACCTCAGTTTCAATGACACAAGCAAAAACTTTGCATTTCACTTCAAAAATAACAAAATTTATTCATCCTGCTGGTAACCACCTTTTGAAGCAAAGCCACTTCTATTACTCTCTCTCCCATATTTGTGTCTTTACATTTTCCTTCATCTCCACCTGAACTTTTTGTCTGATGAATTTATCTCTGATCCAGGGTTCTTCTATACTTACCAAAGCTTTCACTGCATGGGATTTTCAAATGTATCTATTTAAATTTTTGGAAATCTCTGTATAGGGATATTTCTGTCAAGGATATTATCTTTGGTATAGTTTAAGCTAATGCCAAATACTGCTTAAAGCAAATAAAAACTCATACAAACAAATTGTCCTCCCATTGTATCTCTGAAGAAGCTGTCTTTGAAACATGTTTGCGACAAAAGTGTATTTTCATATCAAAAACCTACAGATCACTTAAACATTAAATAACAGAAGATGCATTGTTTGAATTTAAATCCTAAAAAAATCCACAGAAAGGTCAGAAAAAATAATAATTTCAAAGGATCTTGGGAGTGAATTTATCTTTGTATCGTATACAGATCTTGCACTTCTACAATAGCAAGATGGGGGCTTGTAGTTTTGTTTGTTTGTTTGTTTTTTGGTTTTCCTGTTGGGTTTGTTGGTTTGTTTGCGTTTTGGGTTTCAGTGGTGTGGTTGGTTGGTTGGTTGGTTTTAGATAGCTTCAGCTGCATAAATATAAAAAATCACTATCCTTTTACTAAGCCTATTACCATTCCTTCAGGTGGACTAAAAGCAGGTGTGAGCTACACTGTGAACATTATTTAGGCCACAGATTATAACAAACAGAAAAGCATGTGCTCACTGAAGTCTGCTTCAAAGAGAGTCAAAAGTAGCTCAGTAGTGAAGGGAACTTACCTTTCATTAAAATGGTGCAGGTTGGAAAAGACCTTTGCAGAACAACTTGTACAAGTTCCTAACCAAAGCAGGACCAACAAACATAAACTGAGGACTGTGTCAAGCTTTGAATTATTTAAAGAATAATGCAACTCTTGGACATACCCTGAAACTCCCTTCACTGCTTTAATATTTTCATGGCAATGTTTTCCTAATATCTCACTGGAATTTTTCTTGCTGCAGAATAAGGCCTGTCATCCTGCCACATCTCCAAGAACAGCCTGGCTCTCTCTTATCTGCAGATTGCAGTGAGATTGTTAAGACAGCAATAAAAGTCTAACATTAGAATTCCCCTTAAGTTTTATGCTGTATAGAAGAAGTCTCTATCAAAATGGCACAATCAATTTTAAGAATAAATTGAGCAGGAGTAAAATGCAAGAAAAGTAAAATGTACAGCTAGGAAAGATGGAGCTAAAGATACAACACACAAAGCAGGGAAGTACTGTGGCTGCCTGAAGTAGTGGYCACATGGCTCTTTGTTCCCACTGGGAGCGGGAAAGTTTTAATGAGGACATGAATATGCAGGGATGCCCGGAAAACTATTGGTTGCTGTTATGCTGTCACTCCCCAACCCCTCCGTGTCTGATTGGACAGTCCTGTGTTTTCCATGCCCAGGACAAAGGGTATAAGAATGCTTCCCCAGCTGGACTCAGGGCTTTTGGGGACAGCAGCTGGAATAAACTGTGTGTTCACCTGGAAGCCAGTCTCCCTCTTCCTTCCTCAGAGAAACCCTATATATGTTAGAARTCTCCCCTTTTCTTCCCTCCTGCAGGCACACTTGCACTCAAGGGACCGCCAGCTATTCCCCGAGAGGAAGAAGCAGGCAGGTCCCAAACACACACCAAGCCAGGACCACAGCAGCTGCAGGGGAGGAGAAGGAGGGATAATTCTAACAAAGTACCTTTAAATTCAAAACCTAGGCAGATGAGAAAGGGGCTGTGGAGAGGTGTWTCTGCTGGTCGACAGTCATCAGAGGGCAGTCAAAAAAAGAGCAAAGATAGGACAGCACAGACAGCRTATGCCTGGGGGAATTTGAGTCCTGTAAAGAAGTGTATGCATCAGTCATGCCCAGAGGAATTTGGTGTTCCACACCTGGATTTAGGACCTTCTATCCCCAGTGCATATGAAAGTATTCCAGGTGTGTTGTGGTAAGTKCATTTTCCTGAGTAAAAGGTCTTTCATTCAATGAGCATACTATGGCTACTGCAGACATAGTCTCTAGCTCTGAGGAGTGACACCTTTGCCATGTCAAAGAGTTTTATACCCTTATAAATGTAAAACAGATACCTATTTAAAAAATGTGATCTTCTGGAAATGATGTTGTTTAAACTGTTAAATAATAATTTCTTCTAAGCAGATCAGAGTCTTCTGTCCCCTGTACCACTATAGAAACTCTTCTTACAGCATTTCAAAAGCACATAGTCTTTCATTTGTGGGTTTAGATTTTCTTCAAAGGGAACCCATCTTATTACCTTCCACAGAGTCAGAACCTTCTAAAAGTGTCTCATAAAAGTATTTGATAAAGATCTAAAGAGAGAGGAAAGCCTTTGATATATAATGAAATAATTTTGAATCATTCTTGCACATGCAAGACCAAGACAATGTATCTTTTTTAAAAAGCATAATCTACGTGGCGCACAGCATCAATACAGAGGCTCTTTTTCCTATTTGCTGCTGAGCTAAACTAAATGCAGTGACATTAGTTACTGATGCAGTAACTAAATGCAGTGACATCGATTACTGATCATTAAAATAAAATAAAAAATAAATTTAAAAACTAAGCTTTACCTTTTTTGTTAAAAACAACTGAGGATACAAGTATTGAATTTAAGCAAGGAATATTAATATGTCCAACACAAAAAAATGCAATGTCTAACAACAGGAAGAGGATATCAATATGCCATTTTTGATCTCAGAAAGGCTAAGGAAAAGTTTCGTTTACATGAATCTTCTTGTCAAATGGACTTTTCTTATGCTAGTTTTCATGGACTAGCAGGTGGCTRTCAGAAAGCTTGAGGAAGACTTTTGGGGAACTGAGGTGCAGTTCAGAGAGTAAGCATGTTTTGTCATAAAACACAGCCTGGTAAGATGGGTAGGTCTGTATATTTAATGTCACATCACAAACTTTCCAACAGCCCAGAGAGAACTTTCATGCCTTCATATTCTTCAGGTCTTATAAAAGGCACCTGAAACATTTTTTTGTTACATACCTTTAAGACTAATACTTGTCAGGAATATTTTCTACTTTCAATTTCTTTCTTTTTASATTACTTTTTCTTGTGTTTCTGCTCACTTGCTCTCTACCTCAATGGAGTCCTCTGTGATTATTCCAGTTACTGAATTACACTTTTTCTGGTACAATTTTATTTGGTAAAACACAGCATTTTCAAGGTAATTTTATTATTTGCAACTTGCGATTTTTCCTGTTAGGATAGTATAAAATTGCATGGGAGTCACAAATCATACCTATACATAATACAACACCAAATTTCAAGAGGTTTTATCCAAGAGGCCATCTTTGCTAACTGCCCTCTGCATCACCAGGTTTCTTTAAACTATACTTCCAGTGAATACAGAAGCACATGAAACTCAGGCAAGTGCTACTGCAGATCCTGATGCCAATGAAACAAGAATGATGAAGTTCTCACCAAAATTGAAGGCATGAGGTTAAGTGCACAATTTAACCACATTCCCCTTGAACTGCAACAAATACTTGAAGATTGCTTTGTCTTCTTTTTCAAGCTTGACTCTTTAATTTGTTACCAACCTCTTCACTRCATCTCACTTGCTCCATTCCTCATTTTCTCCCTGCCTCTGTGTTGTGCTGACTGGGCATTCTGCTCTSTTCAACACATGATGCCAGCAGGGCAACACTGATTATAAACATTGATTATGGTGGATGTCAGAGAGAATCCAATGCAGCATCAATCCTGAAACCCACCAAAGGGAGGAGAAAGACAGCAAAGCTGAGAAAAACCCGACCAAAATTAAATGACYACTGGTAACTTCACAATCTTCACTCATGCCCGAAAACTTCACTATTTTGAAATTAAAATACTTTTTCACGTTAAAATCTATGCTATCTCAGATCAGTTTAGACAGAATGAATGACAGAGACTGGCAAAAAATATCTTATAATTTTGAGAGTTCTCATAAACTTGCTGCTAGAAGCTAATGAGCTGCATTCCCCATTTTCTTGTGGAGCTTTAAGGATGGGTATACAGATCTGTAACGAGGGTTGTGTTGGCTGAAGAGCTCTCCTGACAACAGACAGGGCTGCCTCAAGACTTTACAAGTGAAGCTACAGCAGAATTTGTGTCTGCTAATRCAATCTACTGCATTCCCCTTTTACAGGAACTGCTTTGCTCCTCTACCTGTGGAGAATAATTATTAATGAAGCTGCCCTTTCTACCATGAGCTACCTTCAGGTTTTTGGTGCTTTTACCAGGATATCCTGGGTAACGCTCACATAAATCCCATTACAAGCTGTCTTATCAGTGTAAGACATTACGGAAGGGGTCAGTTGCATGATCAAGTTGCAGGAGCATGATGAATTCCCTACCAGTCATGCTGGTGTAATAAGCTGTGTGCTGGCTCTTAGCCCACTGCTAGTGTGAGGTAATTTAAATCCCTTCCATTTAAATCTAAGGAAAGGACTTTCACCTTACTTAGGCAAAAGCTAGGAGCAAGCACACAGCCTGGTACTGCAGTTCAGCTGATATGCAGGAACTTGATGATATGTTTGTAATTGTGAGAGAAGTCAATGAACTGACATTTATCATGCACAGGAAGGATGAATTTGCTTATCATTCTGTAGTCAAGAGTAGTATTTAATACTGATTGAGGAGGGAGTGATTTATTCCCAGCCTCTTCCCTACACTGAGGAAGACAAGTCCTACTGCCACATCCATTTATTTGCAGGGATACAGCACCAAGATCCTTAATTCTTTACCTTTCTTCTCTGGGAATAAAGAAAGGATGCATTCCACCAAGCGTAGTGAGGGAAAGTGAATAAAAGCAAGACATAATTTGGGGGTTTTCTTGTCTGTTTTCCTGAAGATATAGTTAAAATAGTGGATTCACTTTATTAAAAAAAAAAAAAGAAGCTGATTTTACAATGCAGTACCATATGTATGGCCTAATGTACACATTATGTTATAAAATAAGGACTAGATCAGTACTGAGACCAATGTTTCAATATGAGAGACCTCCAATTCATCTTTTGTGGTTTTAGTTCTCCTGGCTTCCCTCTCTTCTACATTTTGCTTCACTTCTATACATAAGAAAAACTCAATTTATTGGTGAATCAACAGYGGACCAATTTCCTAACAAGCAGGTTTTGAACTCAGTCATGATGAGATTTCTGCAGTTTACTAGAAGTCACTATATTTCTCCTCATCCATTTTTAAGAATTAGAAAAACAAGGAAATAACTTAAAAACCAATTAAAAAAAAATAAAGCAAACAAAACCATAAAAGCCAAAATGCAACCTAATCAAAATCAGTAACAGGGAGACATACATTTCCAACCAAGTCATGCATTTCAAAAAAAGGTCTTAGCTGCTTCTTTTGCTCCATCTCCTTGACTTACTCATTAACATAACCAAGACCCTCACCACCTAGCTTCACAGACAATAGCAAAGATGTGGTGCAGGAATTAAATATGACCACAGAATAAAAATCAGCCTTTGGAGAAAGGAGACTCATGACTCAGAAGTGGTCCAAGGCCACACTGAACTTCAGCTACAGTACCCCAACCCCATTGTGAAACATCGWTCAACTGTTTCAGATGTCCATTTCACAAAGAAATTCATGAATTGCAAATAAACTTGTACTTAGAGATTCTGTTCACCAGAAGTCAGAGTTCTGGCAAACAAAGAAATTCTGGAGAGTGAGACGAAATCTAGAWTCCTGCTGGTTTTCACCTCATTATACTCTCTGTGGGTTTGTGCAGTTAGTTTAAATGTGTGCAAAGGGTAACATGTCTGTTCATGTTAGCAGACTTTTGCAATCCTTTCCCTTTTTTGTGAGGAAATCTTCATCTGAAAGAGGAGAAAATGGAGCAATGAGAGCTGAAAAATGATAGTGGTAAAGAGGAGAAGAGAAGGGAAAACTAGGAAAGCAAAGTAAAGCCAGAAAATCTTGCCACGAGAGGGTAAAATAYAGTTGCCACAACCTCCTGGAGAAAACACAAAGCACTGGTCTTCAGGGTGTGCCTCACAAGAGTAGAAAGAGAAGACTGGAAAATATTGCTGAGTGAATAGAATAAGGAGAGAGAGTGTGCGAAGGAGAGTTATAGAGTATGCTCTTTAGCTGTACACTTCCAATTCCCTCTCATAAAGAGATAACCATTATTACTAGCTAGACATAGGAAGCAAAAGCTCAAAGGATAAGATATGTGGATGAAAAAAAAATACATTAAATAAGACATTTAGATATGCAAGACAAAGGAAGGACATAGGAAAGACTGCAGTGAAGAATGAGGCATAGGAAAGAGAACGCTGCAATAGAAGAAGAGATTAAAAAGGGCAGAAAAAGGACTGAACAGAAATGGATAGGAAAGTGGGCAGAGACAGACAGAGAGATGAGCAGAAGAATGAACGTGAAGGAGCAGAATTAAATTTAAAGTGAGGTGAAAGGGATACCCTTCAAAAGCTTTATGGTGGATCATTTATATCAGTCATTTTCTGATCAAGAACTAGGTCAACATACTGTCTTGAAGATAAATATTAATAAATTGAGCAAAAAAAGAGGAACCAGAGTTTCTATAATGCCCAGGGAGCAACAGGACAGCTGTCTTTTAGCTATAACAGCCATGTAGATTTAATGCCAGATTATATTGCCAACAAAGAATGCTGTGCTTTAAAACATGTAGACTTCCAACAAGGTAAGCCACATACTCACTTACTTCTGGACATGACATCAGACACCCTGGAGTACCRCTTCAGGATGCAAAGAAAACTGAAAACCAGCTCCGCTCTCATAAATAAAAATGTAGCAGGTTCAATGCTCTTTCACATACTGATCAGATCTGACTCCTAACTAGCTGAAGAAAAAGATTGGGCTTGCTCCAAATCCATGGGGTCTTCTTCAAACAGAAAAAGCCTTGTTTGTGTGGCATGCAAAACCCCTCATGTCTCAAGCTCTCTGATCTTATTGTGCAGCTCAGTTGCAATCTCAAGTAGTAGAAAAGAGTGTAATCTTTAATTTGAGTTTACCAAGTTCTGAAACATTAAAGCCTTTTCTTCACATCAYTTTCAAAACTCTCTGTGCACTGTACTTTTGCTACTTTATGTCCAAAGATTTCTTTACAAGGAGACTAATCAATCAGTTTACTGCTCTGCCCAGAGTTTGGATTATCTCATGATCATTATTTTTTAACCTTGTCTGACCATACATTTATTTTAGACTAGGACATCAAAAACWCTCTTCCTCCCACCTCCCTGTCCCCACAAATCCAATTTGAACTGTTTCAGYGATTTTGATTTGTTTTTCCTTTCCCAAGGAGAGAATTAGTGCAAAACAAGGAGGAAGTGAATRGACTATGTAGTATTCAGGAAAATGAGCAAGAGATCAAGAAGTTACTCTCAGAGATGCTACAATCTCAGGAGTCTCAAACCTCCACTGTAGTAGTCAAGGAACATGAAGGCWCGAAGCTGGTCACTGCCCATACTAGGAGGAAGGCAGAAACTTGGCAATGACAAGTAGGACTGGCACATTTTATGACAGATGTAAGGCCCTGGAACTAGAAGAAAAGTCAACTGATTAGGTGGATGAAGGTCCTTCTGGGATAAAGGGCCCACCTTGGGTAACCCAATCTAACCCCTCTTTCATGAAATCTGTTAGCACCAAAAGAAGGGTAGTTAGAGGTGGCTGCCTTCTAATGGAAGAGACRGCCTCAATATGCAAACTAGACCCAACCACCAGGAAAACCTTCTCCCTCCCTGGGGGTCTGGTAAATGATATTACTAGAAAGTAAGTAGTAGCCTAGTAAGGCCCTCTGATTATTACCTATTTTTAGTTCTTCAAGTCAGAGGTGATAAGATCAGAGAAGTCCAAGGGCAATCAAACTGTATGTCAAGGCCTTAGGATGACTTGTCAAAGAATAAGGAGCACAGGTAGTGTTTTTGATCATTCCAGTAGTAAGGAATAATGTTGAAAGGAACAGGTAGATCCATCAGCTCAATGTGTGGCTCTGAGGTTAGTGTCACTGGAAAAAAATTGGGGTTTTTGACCATGACGTAAGCTGTGCAGCATTTGGTTTAATAATGCCTGATGGAATGAACCTCTCTCAGAAGGGAGAAAGGGTTCAAACACGTGGGCTCATTGACAAAGCTTTTAACTAGATTTGAAGGGGAAAGGGGCAAACCATGCTTGCCAGAGCAATGGGAATTCATACCAAAACTTGAAGGAGGAAGTGCCAGTGGGATCTCTCAAGCTGTTCTGTTTGACAGATCTGAGGCATCAGTTACAACAGACCACTGCTGAAATGCTTCTACACCATTGCACACAGCATGAGAAACAGAGAGGAGCTTGAGGYTTTGGCTCAGTCCCAGAGATTTTACATCACTAGAATAACTGAAACCTGGTGGGTTGAACCCCTTGACTGGAGTGCCATGTTGGATGGCCACAAGCTCTCCAGGAGGGACAGGAAGGGCAGGAGACATGGAACAGCTGGAATATTGAAGCCAGCAATGGCAGGCTGACAGCCTCTGAGTAAGGATTAAGGGACAAAAAAATAATGTGGATGTAGGTGTAGTAGTCTACCATAGGCCACCAAGGCAGGACAATGATTCCAGAGAATTACTCTTTGAGGATCTAAGGTACACCTTCAAAACAATTGCCCTTGTCCCTACAAGAATACCAACCTTTTGGATATTAACTGGCAGCATCACACAGCTGGCACAAATAGATCCAGAATAGTCATAAAATACCTGGACGAAAACCTCAAGGTATAGCCAACTAGGAAAGGTACCTTCCTTGGTTTGTGGCTTGTTAAGAGACAGGCTCTCATGTGTGAAGACTCGTGGCCACCTTGGCCACAGCAATCAAGTTTAAAATCTCTGTTTTCAACAGACTCGGGACTGTCCTGTACCAGGCCAGGAGGTGGCCTCTGATGATCATTGTGGGTCCCTTCCAATTCAGGATATTCTATGATCCTATGATAAATATAAATATAAATATATACAATACACTTATATATCTGTAATAGATATTGTATATTACACATTACAAAAAGTATATCTATGTACAATACATATATATTTTATGTTTCAGAGGGACAATGAAGGTGATGAAGTGGCTGGAGCGCAAGTCTTACRAGGAGCAGCTGAGGCAACTGGTGTTATTTAACCTGGAGAAAAGGGGGGTCAGGGGAAACCTTATCATTCTTTATAACTACCTATAAGGAGGTTGTATTGAAGTAGCCATCAGTCTCATCTACCAGGTAATGTGTGACAAGGCCAAGAGGAAATGGCCTCAAGTTTTGGCGTGGAGTTTAAGATTAGATATTGGGAAAAAATGCTTAATTGAAAGGGTTATCAAGYGTTGTAACTGACTTCCCAGGGAGATGGTGAAGCTGGCATCCCTGAAAGTATTCAAGAAACACATGCACATGGTACTTGAGGACATGGTGTAGTGGTGATGGGGCTAGGTTGTTGTTTTGACTTAATGACCTAAAAGGTCTTTTCCAACCTTAACGTTTTCATGACTCTGAGAACTGACCACACACATGTATGAGTTACTCCCCAGATTCTTTCATTGCCACTCTTGCATATCTTCCTTGATGACAGTTACATTGAATAATCTGATGATCTGAGAATGTACCACCACCAGGCCAACAGGCACAGGATTTTTGGGGACACTTTATTAAAATGCTCTGGAGTTCCAAAACTCTGCTTTGGAGTTAAGCAGTAGGAACTTGCTTGAATTAAAGGGAGATCAAAGTAGCTATTCCCATATCCAAAGTAAACAAAGCCTTTTTTCTAGTTTTGGAGATTTTACGGAGCAAAACTTCTTTCCAGAAGGTAGGAGTGTGTTCAAAATTTTTTCACATTCCACTTACCATTTCTGCATATCAGATCTTTAAAAAAAATTCTAATCAACTTACTTCTTATTTCCAGTCATCAGCTCTAGTGTCACAAAACTCCCCTGACATTTACCAGTTATTGATCTTCTTTCCAGCTCTGTCCCAAGGGTGGGGGCATGGCATAATTGCTTTACACAGAGCAAAGTCAAACCTAATGTTCCACATGTGTTGCTGCCATGATATTCATGCCATGTTATGGGGCTTCTTTGTAGGTTACAGCACTCTAGGCCTTACACTCTAAGAAAATTAAAAAAAAATAAACTAAGTAAAAGACAATAGGCATTATATGTTTTGTTACTTTAGTCTAGAGCTAGATTATAACTAATTTCCTTAACGAACCCCTCCTATTCACCTTTGTTGTGTCAGTGTAGGCAGGGGTAGAAATCCAATTTATACTTATCCTTTTGCTATCTGTATGACAGTTTCCATCTCTCCTACTCCCTCCAAAAGTCTGATGTTCATACACAGGGAGAAAAAATACAGAAACTCTTGGGAAATGAATGCTTTTATCCTTACAGCAACACTCATTTACTGCAGAAGGGAATTTTTGCCCAGGCTGTGACCATTCCTGTTCTTAGGTCAACTCACTGGAAAAAACATGCTGTCCTTAGGATGAGGCTACAACGTGGAACTGAGCACCTGAAGTTGKGGAGCCTGTGGTCCTGCCCTTCTTACTGTTGTTCCTGCAGTGGCAGACCCTGCCACACAGCCAGGGCTGATGTAACAAAGAGGCATGACTTTGGACACAGGCTCTCCACCAGAGCCCTAGAGGAGAGTGATGGTGAACAGAAATRGCGTATAGCTGGCTAGCTTAAGCTCTCTTCCAAGGACTTTTTCACCTGGTCCAAGGCAGCTCCTTGAATTATATTTTTTAATAAGTTCAGCAGGATCATATCTTCAAAGGAGGCAGCACTCCCATCTAATCRCAGAACACACAGGTTTTTATTGCKTGGTTTTACTGGCCAGGAGAAGCCCAGGACTGTTCACAGCTGGGGCTTGTGATGAAGGTGATAATATTAATTAACTTCACCCCAAAGAACAGAAGTAGGCTCAATTAACTTGCACTTGAAATTGCTTTGAAACTCTCACATAAAAGTAGCGCTGTTCTCTATAAGTTATTCCAAATCAGTTATTCCAATTTAATTACATTCCTCTTATAATTCTTATGTTTATCTTTTGCAAAAACATAAAAAAAAAAAAGCTAATTAAATAGATCCTGTCATTTTTAAATTCCTAAGAAAATCCTGAAGATCTGTACATCACAGATGGTACTAAAAAAATTCAAATAAAATCAATGAAATATTAAAAAAACTACAAAAAACTTRGAACTATATAATTGAATCAATCCTCCAGAAAACCTAAAAAACCTGAATATGAGCTAATAAACAAAAGTTGTCAAGTATTTTAAAAACACTGGGTTTGTTTTTGTTGGTTTTTGTTTTAGTTTGGTTTGGTTGGTTGGTTGGTTGTGCATACTAATCTACTCAGTAAATAACAGTTTACAAATATTCTGTTGCTAAATAAGGTAATAAAGTAATAAGAGGGTAATTCTCATTTCTACCATAGTGATYTTTAAAAGGCTGTATTAATTGGTAAAGTAATCTTCGTCCACAGGCTGGAAAACCAGGCTGTCTCACTCAGCTGGACCAAAATTACAAAAGAAAAAATATTAATTGTTCATCCGCTTTAATTTGTCTGTAACAACAGTTCCCTACTTCATTATGTWAGCCAAATGACTACCTGGATTTAAATACTGCTTACATAATGAGAATGTTGGAGAAGAACCTCATGACARTACACAGCACAAACATGTTTTCCAAGTTTTAGCAAAAGTTAGACACGAGTTCTTACTGATTTTGCAGGCTGGTTTTGAACACCTCTCTGGCAGCACAGGATTGCTTAGCTTGCTTCCCACTTAACACATGCAAATATAGGCATATGCAGAGATGAATGTATTTTTAATTTCTAAATACAGAGGTGGGGATTCACTTGTGTCTCACCACACACTCCTTAGTCACAGGGAGCAGTAGTCTGTGGGAAATATCAAAGCAATAAATAAATCACAGTGTTCCCACTGAACAAGTTAGCTTCACCTTCAGTAGTCTTCCTAAGGACAGAGTTGAGGAAAAGGATTAGCTGCAGACATCAAAAGGATGAGGTATATCTTTGAAATCCCTTCACAGTCCAGTATTTTGTTTATGACCAAAGCCCCTGAGCTGCATGTGAAAGCCAGTTTCCATGGATATTTAAATGTCACTTTTATCAGGCATATCAGAACAACACACTTTGATATTTCAAAGACTTGCAAGGTCACCTCTGAGCCATCCTCAAATTCATTTCTGTCAAGCAATCAACATTTCTTGTAAGCAACAAACAGTGCTTGTGGCTTGTCAGTGTGACCAAATTGGAAAAGAATTGAAAATGTGGAGTACTGAAGCCGAGAAGATTAACCACACCAGCAACCTGTGACAGAAAACTGAACACCTTTGCTATCTGTTCTTTCCAAGCCTCCTGCTCCTCCRCTTTGCTTTGTTCTCCCTACACTGCAGAACAAGCCACAGGTATTTTTGTGATGTGCAATGATTCATCTCTGAACTGAAGCACAAGACCAAAGCACTGACTCTGTGAACATGTACATCTATCTTTCCTATGCTGAGGTGCCGCTGAAATAAATAGAATTGCTCACTTTTTAAATCAGACATGTTAGATGAATTGAGCCCTTTATTTGTGCATGACATATTTTATGGGAGAATCATTTCAAGACCAGCAAATTATGAAATCTTGGGACTTTCAGTTCAAGTTGTCTGTCACATGGAAAAAAAAAAAAAAAGAAAAAGGAAATCAGCTGTAGTAAAAGCTGAAATAAAATTATTGGGAAGAAATTAACAGCAATGAAAATGCTTTGTAAATTAATTCTTCAATTTTGAAATAGCTATTATAAACATTTGTGCTTGCTATGGCTTGCAGTTAAATTTTAAAAATAGCACTTAAATATGCATGTTAATAACATCCAGAAGGCATTTCTTTCAAGCCTGTTTGGACTGTTGAAGGCTTTAATTTAACCACAGCATTCATTTATGTCTAGCAGTTAGAATTTTCTTTTAAGCTCAAAGGAGCCGAGAGTTGTAACTATGATCTAATTGGTAAGGAATGAAGAATGTTTTTCATGTTTTATAGACAGCATGAATCCTGATCATTTTACCACAGTAAATTATAGAGTGTTCTGCTCACTGTGTCTCCCTCTGGAAGTATGGGCCTATATCTCATTAAACTATAAAAATAACTTGCAGTGTTCGGCCCTCCTTGAAAGCTATCCTGCCAAGGTATGTTATTTTTAAATCACTAATGCATGCCTGAGAGTCAGYCCAGAGAAAGTTAGGTTTTTTTACAGCCTAAAACTAAATTAATTTATAGCTACATCCACATGTCAGAGGGGACACATAAGGAACTTAAACTGCTATGGAAAACAATAATTTATTATTGATTTTCCGCTCCTTTTTAAAAGCAGCTGCAATTTATTGGCTTCTCAGTTCTTTCCTCTCTGATACAAATGATCTAAACAATGCTAGCAATGAAGCAAAGCAGCTCCTGGGGGTATGGCAAATGACATTAAAGTCACATATGCTTTACCTCTTTTAAGCTTAAGACAAATGGTCCATCTCTGAAATGCGAAAAAAAATTATCAGAGGTGGAATGTAATGCTTTTTTGTGTTTTAAATTTTCTTTTTAAGATGTGTGTGATTAGGCAAGATATCTCATTACATGAATTGTTTGACTTTAAAATACAAGCTAGCATTTCACCCATTTTTAAAGGTATGTAATTGTCATTTGGTTATACATTCTACCTGAATTTAGCTTCAGTAAAGGAAGCACACTACAAATGATAAATTAATCCTATGGTAATACCTTGGGTTTGTGTTTAAAAAAAGTAAATGTTAAAGTCAGATGTTACAGAGTTGAGACTACAGCCACTGGAGTCTAGATTGCCAACCCTTTAAAGCAAGGGTAGCGTGGGGACGTGCATCTTTCACCCCAAGGTCTTACCATGACTGGGGAGGAACACAAGGGAAGGTCATCCAGCTACACCAGACAGGAGGCAAGATTCAAAGTAAGTCRTTCCATTCTCAGGTCATGAGTTTCAACATGCAGGCTTCTGGACCAGATTTCCATGCMTATCCTTGCAAAACAAGAGAAGATGAGAAAAGAGAGAATGACAAAAACTCTCTCCTGTCTGCCAATACCATCCATCTTACACRCAGAAATGGAAAAGTTCTGAAATGAAAAGCAAAGAATGATAAAATTATTACTTCACAGGAATATTTATACCCATAAAGAGTAATGGAAACATGGAAGTAGAATCAGAGAGGGTGCTGAATGAGAAAGATCCTGATTTATTAGACATAATAGAATATGACTGGAGTAGTTGCCTCCTAGTTAGGATCATTATATCTGCATTTGGAAAAAAAAACAGAAAAGGAAGCAGTATGGTCTAACAGCTATTCTGCACATTTTAGAGAGCTGCTCTGATCACTRTGAGAAGTCTTTCAAAAACAGACAGACTAGGAATAAAGACGGAATTGCAGGCGTTTGTTACTGACCAAAGGCACATGAGAACAGCTCCTTGGGCAATGTGCAGGCTGCTCTTGCCTACCAGCCACTATGCTACAGGACAAATTTCACTACCTRCCCTATTACATGGAATTAAAAACTGGGAATCAAACCCCACTCTGCTTCTCTCTCTGATCTGGCCTGTAAAAGAGCACATGGAGAACTCTGTGCATAGTTGTCTTYARTCTCCCAAAAAACCCCAACCAACAAATTRACCAACAAAATAAAAACAAACAGATAAACAAAAACCAAACAAAGCCCCAAGCAAACAAAAACCAACCAAACAAACAGCAAAACTGGGCAACAGAGGAGAAGGGGGAAACATGCTGAGGCAACAGCTGTGTGGTTTATAAATAGCTGGATTTTCATTAATTGCTGTATGATTCAACTGTAAGAGAAGCTGATCAGAAATGTAACCCTTTGGTCACATGCTGCCAGTAAGAAATTGGCCCAAACTTCAGGAATTTGCAGGATAGAGAGGAAGAACACCATTAGGAAATGTATTCAAGCACAGTGCACGGGTTCAAACAGTCTGTACGGTGTCTCATAGTTCAAAAAGAAGTTAAAAGTAGCATCCTCCACGGGATAGCGCTCAGGCAGCAGCTGACACACATTCACCACAGAGTCAC
The DNA here is from genome assembly GCA_902810485.1 of Alauda arvensis. Taxonomy (NCBI): domain Eukaryota; kingdom Metazoa; phylum Chordata; class Aves; order Passeriformes; family Alaudidae; genus Alauda; species Alauda arvensis. The sequence goes on from CADDXX010000784.1 coordinate 98,223, forward strand.
AGATGTACATTTTCTCAAGATGTTTCAGACTGATAACACAGCTTCCCTCATCCTAGAGATGTGCAAAAAATACATCCTTAAAATTGTCAAATTTGTGAAAATTTGTGAAAGTTTGAATCCCAAGTATAAATAAATTTACAGGAGTGGTACCCAACCACATATAAAATTTATAGATTACTGTAATTGCCTGAAGCACATAAGTACCAATATGAGAAATGAGAAATGAGAAATGAGAAATGAGAAAGTATATATAAATTTTTGGAAACCTGATTAATATTAATGTCTCAGCATTACCAAATATAACCATTAAGTATGATCCCATATATTTATGGTTTAGAAAACTGCAATTTACTCAAATTGGAAAGGGTAAAGATACAGTTTTTCATTAAAAATATACAGATGTTGTCACTCAAATATTTTCAGTGCTCTAATTCCAAAAGTATTTTGTATTTAATTTTTTAAGTTTATGTTTTTGTAACCTATCTGAAAATTCAGTGTGAATGAGGCCTAAATAAGTCCTGCTCCATCTGAGCTAAATGCCTGTTGAATTTTAATGAGACAAATTGTCTCTTTAAATGTGTTTTTGTAAAAACTGATTATATTAAAGTATAATTGAATTATATGTTAGGCTATTATTTAGAATTACTTTTTGTGTTATTAGCCTTAGATTCCTGCATAAACACCACAAATTACAAATATTTTAAATAACAWAATTCAGAGTAGAAATAGGTAAGTTGCATAAAATTGACTTTGTGTTATTTGAAAGTGAAAGTTGGGGATGTGTTATTTCACACACACACAAAGACACTTTTTATTTTACATTTTTCCTTTTGTTCTCTGTAKATGAACCTGATAATCAAGAAGCAAGGCCAAAGCCTTGGAAAGTTATCTCTGTCAAAGACAAATTRTTATTTTTACATGCATTATCATTGTTAAAGAACAGTTTTTCTCAGCTCCAAAATTCTCCCCAATGGCAGTAGTACATCTTACTGAACTACCTACCCACAATTCAACCCAATTTCATGCAATTGTCTTTCTGTGTTCGTGAAAGTCCATCGCTGAACTGCAATGGAGACTATTTTCCATAGCCTCCAGGGAGGCAGATAATTTTKTTGGCTGCTTCCATTCCATTTGTCTTCTATTAAATAAAGAAGGGATTGCCTTTTCCCTAATGCTAGCTGCTTTCAGAAATCCAAACATCCATTCAGTGGAAARCACTAAATTAGTACAAATACTTAAATCCCTGAGTAGAAAGCTATTCATTCCCATGTAAATTCAGAATCAGCCTTCACAACTGTAACTACCGACAGCTTTTCAGCCACAGGACAGGTCTCCAGAAGCCAAATTCTAATATTTAAGTCTTGTGAGGAAAATCCATCGTCAGAGTGAAACTGAACTAATGTTCTTCAAGGAACTCACCTTTTCTTATGGATGTATAAGAAAATCTTACATAAAAGTGAACAAAAAATGAGACTAAGATCTCCATTTATTTTCTAAGACTCAAAATAACATTCARTTCACTGCAGAACAGGGAATAATTCCAACTCACGTCATTTTGAGGCTTTTAAGCAACCAATATTAAGGCTTTTAAGCCACAGAATGAACAGTTTAAATGGATTTATTAATATTTCCAAGTTTTTCAATTCTGCTTTGGCATACTGGTTTGTCATGGAAARGTTTGATCAATGGCAATAGAGGAAAGCAAATTAGTTGCAGGTACTGATTTGAAATGCTAATACTTTTTCTAAATGTTAGATAAGCTCTTTTTCTAGTTCWAAGTCTACAATTCTCATGGAAAATCAAGACGATAACTGAATATTGTCTTGCACAAATAAATAATCTGTAAAATATTTGAAGCTTTTGACCCTTATTCAATCATGAGCCATAAATGATCTAATTAAAAATGGTATACACTCTGTTATTTCATTTACACTACTGGAATAGACAAAAACYCTTTTTGTGAAGTATAGTTACACTAAAAGATTGCAAAGACCAAATCCATGTTATTGTACAAACAATTAAAAAACTAAAGCAACAAATTATCAAGTGCAAAATGAAGTTTGCTTCTGTGTGAGTGTATCCACAGACAGCAGAAAAGTAAAAAGGCTTTTAATGGAAGTTATAAACATTGGGTTCATTTCAACATTTTCTGCAAAAGGCTGTGATTTAGTGTTCCAGCAGTGCTGTTTTCTAGCAAAAGCTGATGCATTACAGCTTCTAGCAGGTCCTGGAAACTCAGAACAGGATTTTATTRCTTCCTCCACACCACATTCAGCAGAGAATAAAAAGATTTTGTKCTGAAGCAAAATAAATCACACTGTATCCCTGTAAGTTTAACTAAGCAAGATGATTATAGACTCATAGTCAATACTCAGGCTCTTTCAGTGGAAGACAGTATTTCTATAGAACTCTTAACATGTGTTTGACATCAGAACATCTGTACCTGGCTACTAGAAGAAACAAATAAGTAATGCATTCTTGTATATGCATAGATCTATCAACAATATGTATTCATTTCTCCATATGGCATATCAATAAGTAGCAGGTTCAATTACACGCTGTTCATTTCCTCTTTTTTGTGTCAGAACAATGATATTAATTTTAAGGAACTAGAACTAATTTTCSTGTCACTGAAATAACTGTTCTGTCCCATGACATGAAATGAACAAGGGACCTACATCTTTAGCACTGCCTCTGATGGAACCACTTTCCAAAAACGTGGCTAAATGGATAGGCAGCACAGAAGATTGAATCAGCTGACTGAGGACCTGCTGGCTGACACTGCAAAATCAAGTGCCCCTCATTGAAATTCCCTGCCTGCAGTCCCTTTGCATTTATAACTGTGGGAAATCAGCTCTGCCACCTGAGCTGGCCTCAGCTGCCATGGCGTCACATGAAGATAGATGTGATCACTTACAGAGATACAATGGGGAGCACTCTTCTGATCTGCTTTCATCTCACTCCCTGATCTCAGATCAAAGCAGGGAGGCAAGCAGAGCAAGGGCATGTCTACACGGGGACATTACATCAATCTAGTTTGTTCACTTTAAGTGCACCAATTTAAATACATCTCATTGAAAGGCTTATGCCCTGGTTTGTCGGGCCAGTTTAAAATATTTTCCTTCTTAATCATAACACCCAAACAGCTCTGTACTTGTCTGAATCAAGTGCCCCAACTTCCCAGCCAGTAATTCATGTCTCAATGTTTGCAGCTGTGATTTTTTTTTGCTGTACTGTAGGAAGGCCTATTTGAAATTAAAGAAATTTGTGGGCGGGAGAGGAAAACAAGTCAAATGAATGCACTCCTTGAAAACTTTCCTGATGTCCATTAACATCATCAAAAGCATTACTTATCTGCTGACATGCAACATCAATGACTCATTGCTAAACGCGGTAATTATTGTAATATGTGCTGAGCAGCACATACATATTTGCCATAGCTCCACTGGACAGAATTTCTCTTTTTGCAGAAACAAATGACTGCCAGTAAAATTTCAGTATATTGGCTTTCCTAATAGGAAAAAAAAAATGAGCAGAGTTCATCTGTGCAGTGAACACAAAGAGCTGCAGCTTCACATCTCTGTGGAGCTTTCCCTCAGGTCACAGGATCAGTGTTCTCCCAGGGGCACAAGTTCAGCACCTACAAACATGCATGAGTTAATTATTTTGGTGTTGGTGGAYCAGCTGTCAGGAAACCTGATCTGGAGCTTTTCCAGATCACCTGGAGAGTGTAGTCCTGTCTGAGGTCATCATGTTGTCCATTTAGATGTAGTCTTTCTCTTCTGCTACTTATAGGTCTGACAGACCTCAAGGGAGGAAATAGCTGTTCTAGAGAGTTACCTGATCCTAAGATTTAGACATACAATTCTGCTTGAACACAGCAAATTCCAAAACCATTTGGCAACCTAACTGAATTTTTTTYCCTGCCATACCAGGTTAGCAGTTGCTGCAAAACATTTTTTTATTTTTTAGCATATGGAAATCCAGGGGAAGTCAATTTCATTACTAGAGTTCTAATCACGTTCAGCATGTCTGAAAGCTGCYTCTGAAAATTAAGGAGTTTAAGAACAGAATAATGAGCTGTCATTACAAGAAAACTCTAGCAGAAACTTACATCATGAGTTCGAGGTGAAGTGATTTTTTTTCATTTTATGAATGAACAACCCAAAATAAATCCAAATAAGGAGCCATACATTTTTCTAATAAGATCAATATACTTCTTTAAAATATTGCATTTTCCTACAGGCTTTGAAAACACATCATGTCAGCTACTTAGTGCACATAAGGTTTTTAAATAAAARTAACTCAGTCTACTGACTGACCAGGAGAGCAACAAGTTTCTGATATCTGCTGAAAACACGCATTCAGCTTCTGAAATTTCCTGGTTGCCTKTGGGAATCCATAGGAGCAGAAGTAATTGTGTACCATGCATGGTATAACCCCAAATATACCAACCATCAAATTCAAGACRCTTACTAGCATACATTTATTTTCTCTTTCCCATTTAATAGCTTCAAACCTGTTCTCCATGGATAATGAGGGACATTAAATGGCACAACAAATACAGCTACTGGTCTCTCCAATGTCAACCTACATCCCACATTTGTCTACAGTTCTGAGTGTGAACAATGGTTGATCTGGAGCTGGAAAGGTAAAAAATTATTTCCAGAGTGTCAGTAATGAAAATGTTCAATATTTCAAACTACTTGAGCAAGTGTTCCTAAGTGCACATTTTAATAAAAGTTATTACAAACTTTAATATAGGTATATATGTTTCCATAACATGTAAAAAGAATGTGTGATATTTTCAAAGATACAAATCAATTGCCTACAGGAAACATTTATTACGCTGTATTTTTGATGACAAACAACCAACCCGAGACAGAAAAAGGCTGAAAAGTCATAACAAATTAAAACAGCCAGTTGTCATATTTTATATGCATTATAATTCCTTTAAATTTAGAATTAAGTCAAGGAAAACATTACCAGAGAGGAATGTTTTCACAATAGAACATGCAATACAAACTTAGTGTTAATTATATTTACTGTATTCTTGATACAAATCTTTGTCTTTTTGATACTTAGATGTTGATATTATGGTCCCAAAATAACTTTAGTCTTCAACTCTTAACAATAYCTGCAAGCCAGATATTATTTAAATAAACAAACAAAAGAAATAGTTATTTTGATTTTTAAAACTTGCATGCCAGGAATCACTTGAATTTCTACTACAGGTTGGAACATGATCAGTTGTGGGTGCAAAAGCACACTTACAGAGCACGTCCAGATCTGAAGATGACATGCAGTTAGCAACAGGCATATAAGAATTGCTTGAGTAAAGATACAAGAACCAAAGTTTTATCAAATGTTTGGGTGGGTCAACCTGTATTAGGTTGTTGGACATAACATTATCTGACTTATAGTAAGTCTACATGGAAGACTTCACTAGTAAGAAGTGGTGGTGTGGAAAATGGGGAGAAAAAGAAAGGGAACAGCCAGAAAGACACAAATTTTTAAAGAGATGTGGTGGGTTTTTCTACGTGCAGGAAAGAATCTTAATATCACTTAGCAATTTACTCCTCTCACTTCTTCTGACAATATATGGAGAAGCTACATAAAGCATTTTATCAGTCCTATTCAGAGCTTCCTAGGTAATCTTCATTGCATATAAATAACATTATTACAGCTTCTAAACAAAGAACAATAGAATGATCAATAGAATACTGTATTATACAGTATATACAGTCACTAGAGAGCCAGGAAATCTTTCTCAGAGGAAACTAGCAGTAATTCTCCATTAACATCTTCAGGAGTCTTGGATGTAGTTCATCTTCTCATGACCATGGACCACAGCTCATGTCATTTATCTTGTCAAAACTTTTCCTTTCCCACAGTCACAAAATCTAGGAAATCTGGGCTAGGAGTAGTTTAAAAGGAAACTTATCTATGACAAAAAATACTAAAAACAAATTAGCATAAATAATCCCAACCAAATGACCCMAAGAGAGAGATTGTTTCTCTTAAAACACAGAACCATCCCCCAGTGATCACTGCATTAGAAAGAACAATAGACTTATAGCCTTTATGAACTGAATGTGTTAAAGTAGACATGGTGTTCATATACACAAACATATATATTTTGTGTAATCACTATAAATGTTATTTTCCAGTTGGCTTTTTATAAAGTTTYAATGGAAGAAAAGAGTAGAAGCCACAAAACAAACACAGATATGCTTTTGTCCTTCTTTGACACCATACAGTARTCAAACTGAGTTAACTCAGACTAATTTCATTGACAGAGACGCAAAATCTATTTTCAGAATACCTATGTAGAACCTTCTCCTTCTACATGCGAACCAGTATCTTCTTGGATTTGTTTCTATCTTAATATTTGGCAAGCATACCAAAAAATCACATGCATAGCACTTACTGATGCTGCTTGCTAGAATGTATTTAGTAAAATTATTTGTGAACTTGTGACCTTCAGATTGAAATAGTCAGTTTTACTAGCCCTGACATATAATATGGAAGTGATTTTGTGTCACTAAAATTCCTCAGAAAGAGCCTACTTTCAATTTCTTCAGGGACTGAAATTTCTCATGCAGCTATTGCTTTGAAGTTGCAACTTACATGGAATTAGTAAACTGTTCATAACTAAAAAATAAAAGTATGATAAAAAGAAGATACTAATTATAATGATTTGTTAACCTTTCACCTTCCAAATGTGTGAGGTGACTTGGAAATAACCCTTGCTCTTTTTAAATTACCTCACAGCCACAGCTTTGTTCAAGTTAATATTTTTCTGCATTACCACAATTACCCCAAACACTCGTCATGACTAGTTTTGTTTATCATTGCTGGTCTCTCACATTTCTAAAAACCAGTCAGATTTCTATCTCCTGTCAGGGCAAATTTTAGAATCTGAACAAAATGACAAATTAACTAACTGGAAAAAAAAAAGAAAACTTCTTTGAAAATTTGCAAATTATTTGAAAATTATTTGAAAAATTATTTTCTGGCCTTGTAAATCTTTTTTTTACTAAGCATAGAATATCCATTTTTTCAGTATCAGTCATAATTGTTATGGCAAAATGSGTACAATAACTATCTTGGMTGCAATGATATTTAACAGTTTAACRAAACTACACCAATATTCTAAACTCATCAAAAAAACCCAGTTTTATTTTATTGAATTGACATTGATTTTTTCAAATATTTGCAAGTAGAGAGAAGTTGCCGAAGTCTGGCATTGAAAATATTCATTTAGTGTACGATGCAATAGCAAAAAGTAGAATGCTAAGAATAGAAGGCCCTGTAAAAATATTTTTGTGACTTTGGGTTTTTAAACCAATTTCCTCCATACATGGAAAGAAAAAGAAAAAAATCTTTGCTGAGAATTAAATTGGCAATGGAGGCCTGTCACTGTTGCACATGCTCCTTTAATTTAAGCAAGTCAAAAGCATCATTCCTTCATGAAAAATCTCAGGTCAAGTTTCTCTTTGTTGAGAAGCTCCACAGGCAGGCTTCAAAGTCCTTTCACAATTATTCTTGAGATCTCATAGGAATTAATTTCTTGTCATTCAATGTGTTTATGTGGTTCCACACTTTAGAATGAAATGGTAATGAGAAAATTTTGCTAATTGTTTTAATAATAACCAATACATTGCTAAAATCTTATATGTTCTAGTCTCAGGAATGGAAAACGTCATCATCAACAGGATAAAAAGTACACTCGAATTTACATAGTAGTGAAAAAATGTGAGTATATAGGGGAAGAAGGCTGAGGAATAKTTATACCATTTCATGACATATCTTCAAGTTGATTGAGATGGATTAYTTCAATTAAGACACATCTGTTTGTAGCATTCCTACTGCAAGRGGAGCCTGGTGGCACTGTCACAGATTGTGTTACAAATTCTTTTTCTAGAAAAGTCTTTGGTTTACACAAAAATATCAGATCATTGGGTTTTTCTTTTTAAATTCACATTTTTTGGAAAAGCCTGGTAGTGTTCTCTGCATTTTAGTCTCCTGGCTGAGCCTGTATCCCCAACACAAGTGCTCTGTTGGAGCATGTCAGTCAGCTTTATGATCACCTCTGCTAAAGGAAAAACACACACATTACACAAGCTAATTCCAGTACAATAACATCCAGTCTCAGCAGCAGCAATTTTTTCAGCAAGAGCACRACCTGCCATGCCCCAGCTTCTGCTATCATTTACAGAAACATGATCATAAAAAGGAAAAAGTGCATAACATATGTTAAAGTATTCATATGTAATTTCTATTCAAATATACCTTTTTTCCCTGTTAAATGTGAGCATTGATTTGAGACTCTGATCAAATACAGCAGCAGAGTAATTTTTATTATTTTTCTGGGAGAAAAAWGRYAGCTATTTCTTCCTAACCACAGGAAAAAATCTCAAATAGATCTGCTATAAATGTATCTCTCACAGATAYCTCCACACTTAGTTCTTTAGTGACAAGATTGCTAGCATGAGTTACATGTCCAACATTAAAGAGGTRGACAAAGGTGGTAAGTGGGRAAGTAACGTCATTCRCACTGATAAAGTAGGACCACAAGGRCAGCTGTATTATACAGAAAGACAGGATAGATTAGGACATAAGGTAGCAAATACTGAAACTCTTTGGAGGCTTTTTTTCTTATCATTATACTCACACACCTCTTGTAACAACCTCTAAACCCCACATTTGTAAGGCAACAAAAAAAAAAAGCCAAGGTATTCTTCAAAAACACTCATAATTTTCTTTAAAAACATTTGCTTTTTAACTGAGTGTATTTGGTTCACACAGCAAAGCTTTTGCAAGAAGGGGGACTACAGGGGAGGCTTYTCTGGAAGCTTCCCCCATCCCCAGCAAAGCCAATGGCCTACAGTTCCTAGACAGACCCACTGCTGTCCAAGGCTGAACTTAACAGCAATGGCAGTAGCATCTCTGCCATTGTTGTTATACTGTAGTKATGAAGGGCAAAAAGCTCTGCACAACGGCAATTGCAGCCACAGAAGAAAGAAGYGACAACMTGTGAGAGCAGCAGCCCTGCAGACACCAAGGTCAGAGCAGAAGGAGCRGCAGGAGGTGCTCCGGCTGATGTGAAGATTGTCCAGGGGCAGCCATAACGCTGCAGCCCTTGGGAGGTCCGCAAGGGAGCAGGTCAGTGCCTGAAGGAGACTGTCTTCATGAGAAGCCTGCATTGGAGCAGGCTCCAGGCAGGACCTGGGGAGTGATGGAAAAGAAGCCCATATGGGAGCAGGTTTGTTGGCAGGACACGTGACCTCGTTGGGAACCCACTCTGGAGCAGTGCCTTTCTGAAGGATTGCACCACATGGGAGGGAAGCCTGTGGGAAGGATCCAAGTTGGAGAAGTTCATGGAAATCTGTCTCCTGTGGGAAGTACCTCACCCTGGAACAGGGGAAGAGTATGAGGAATACTCCTCATACTGAGGAGGGAGGAGCAGAAGAGACAACATGTGTCTATTCCACAGCCCCTATTCCCTATCCCGCTGCACTGCTGAGGGGGAGAAGATTGCAAAAATCAGAGTGAAATTAGGTGCAGGAAGAGGGGAGGGATAGGGAGATGTGTTTTTAAGATTTGTTTTGATTTCTCATTATCCTACTCTKATTTAATTGACAATAAATTAACCCCTTTTTTTTCCCAAGCTAAGACTGTGTTGGCTTTGCCCATCATGGTAATTGTTAAGTGATTTCTCTCTGTCCTCATCTTGACCCATGAGCCTTTATCCCCATCCTGTCCWGCTGTGGGGGTAGATCAGCTTTTGTAGGCACCTGGAATTCAGCCAGAGTCAACCTTCCACACTGAGCTTTCAGCTGCACAAGAAGTAACTATTAACCCTATTTTTGAAAGAGTAAAAATATTTAAAAATTTAATGCTGTAGTGCAATAATACTGCCATAAGAATACATTGAGGAAAAGAACATTTCCTTCCTGTTCAGAAAAAATTTAAGCCTAGTTGTTAAATTTAAATTTTTAAAATTGCAATATAAGAAATACACACCCTGCAAAGAGGGTCAGATCAGAGAATACTTTAGCAAACAGGTCATGTATAAGTCTGTGGGACAGGATTTCATGGTATGCACTCATGAGTGCTGAAGGAGCTGCCAGATGCCATTGTGAGGCCACTTAAAATAATCTATGATTAATCCTAGCAATTGGGAGACTGGAAAAAAACCAATGTTAGTCCTATCTTCAAAAAGGGCAAGAAAAAGGGCCCAGGGAACTACAGTTCAGTTAGCTTCACCTTGATTCCTGTGAAGTCAGTGGAGCAGCTAGCCCTGGAAACCATTCCTAGGCACTAGAAGGACAAGAAAATCATCAGTAGTCAGCATGGCTTCGCCAAGGGGAAACTTAAAAAACTGAGTCAAAATGTAACACTGTATCAAGTCCAGTTTCAAGATCACAATGTAGGTCAGCAATGATAGATTTGGGGTTTGATTCTTTCCCTTGAAACCTTGTTCTTAACTTYACCTAAGCAAGTAAATCCTTTCTTAAGATATGTTCCATCAAGACTCCATCCCTGACCTTCACCTTTAATTAACCCAGAGTGACAGCGAAGGAGGGGTCTCCTCATGCCTGTTTTCCAGCCAACAGAAACCAGTGYGGCAGATCTGGCACTGTGGTGCCCGAGGAGCAAGTCAGATTGAGGCTGCTGCTGTAGCTTGTCCCCAGGAAGAGTTCTGCTTGCCAGAAAGTCCTGCTCCCCCTCACTAAGCCAGCCTTACAGGCATGGGGAACAGCAGCCCTGCAGGCCACTCCCACTAGCCTATGGTTGACCACTTACCCACAGCACTTCAAAAACATTTTCTATTGAAACATGATACAAGCCCATTCCTTGCAAGGTTCTTTACCCCAGTAATGACCTGAAACTTGGTTCAGCACGTACAAAACTATACAATTGCTAAGAGCCTGGCTTTTACATTATCTCAGAGCATCTGGGAAGGTCCTTGCACTTAATTGGTTTATTTTATGCCATTTTATTTGGTAAGCCCACATACAGCCATCTTTTGAGCCAGGGAACTCCTTAAGTTATATCTATAARTGTCAGTGGCCCACATGCAGAACACAAAAAGACATGATTTTTTAATTAGCAAAACTAAGATAGATGCAGTAGCAACACTTTTTTTCTGAGTCTATTTATTTTTTTWGTCTTGGGTAGCATATGATGACTCRTAATGTTTTGCACGAACTAATATCTGTCTCAGAGCACAGTTCTGATAGTAGGTTAATATATCTACAATTTATTTTTAAGCTTAGTTACCTTTTTTCCTTTTCAAACACTATTTTATATTAATCTTAGCACTAATGTCATCAAGGAAGAGAGCTTTCCCTGTYGTCCCTTGGCATTTCAGGCTGCACTCAATGCAGATAAGATTTGTTTGTGAACGTACAGAGTTTGCTGAAGACAATCACTGGAGATAGAACCTTAATTTAACCTCAAGCCTGTAGTATTTCCCCTGGGACATGGATGACTGATAACACAGCAGAGGGCAAGGAAAGCACAAAATTATTGAGAAATGGAAGCAGCAAATCTTGAGTGCTGAATTTCTTCCTCTAAATCATTGTTTGTGAGGATTGTCATGCATGTCTGACTCAGTCAGGAGACATTATGAAGCATCTTAATAGAACAATTCTAAAATGTACTGACAGCGGATGTTTCTGAAAGTCATTTCCAAGGCATACAAAATACAGTTGTCATATATTCATCTTATAAGAAAATGTCATTACAGGATCAAACTGCACTTGCTTAGAATATCCTATGTACAAGGTAGGTCAGCAGTTGTTAATTTAATTGAAATAAGTCCTTAACAGAGGGCTTGATAGCATTTCCCATGAGAACATTAGAAAATGGTGTTAATGAGCATTATTATTGCCTGCTTCTGTAAGAAAATAGATCATTATTAACTGAGGTTGTATGTGATGTTTTCATGTGTTATGRTCCTAAATGGGTAACATGAAAAATTTGATAGCATTTTTTTCAAATAAAAAGGCTTTCTGCCCTCTAAACTTAAAATTAAGTTCTTCTATTAGGGTTAAAGGTTAAATAACCCTTTTCTTTCCTAATGATAAATTTAATTGTCTGAAGCCAAACTGAATATAAGCTGATTTATGTTTTCCTCTTCATAGGGGTAAAAAATCCTAGGTGGGCATGACTAGAAAATGTTCCCCTAGCTTCAGAGTCCTTGCTAACAGAATGGAAGAATTTCTTCATTTAAAATAGAACGTGTAAATACCTTTTATCAGACCAAAGGTGTAAAGAAAAATACCTTATGTAAAACAAGAAAAGCTAAAAAGTCTGAAATTCATTGTTTTGCAAAATGTAGGTTTTCTTTCAATCGTATCTTCTGAGTCACAAAACAAAACCAATTTTTCTTCCTCCTATTAGCATAAAGAATCCAAATCCCTGAACAAGCCTCCCCTACAAAACCAAAACAAAACAAAAATAAACAAACAAAAAAACCCCACACAACAAAGTAAACTAGTTATGTGCAGTTAAAGAAACATTTGGTTTTTACTGTTAGAAGTCGTTAGCTTTTTATCTCCTGATAATAAAAAGCAAAATACCAAACCAATACCATCAGCTGATACTTTATTTGCATATTTTTAGGGAAAACAGTAATAGCATTGGTGATAAGATTTCTGTCTCAGCAGAAGAGCAGGACAAAATGCAACCCCTTAAGACAACATTTTGCAGTTCATATTGAGCAATGGCTAATGAAATCCTATGAGGGTTTGTTACATAAACCAGTGGACTGAAGAAACCTTTAACATGTAGGAAACTGGAGTTAATTAAACTGTTATGGGTATCCTATCCATCATCCCAACAGACCGCTCTTTTCTAAACCTATTTACATTTTGCAACTGAAAAAGTGCACTTGGCGTGGTTGATAAACCATGTTTACTGTCCTTATTGACTTGACATTTGTGCATAACCTTTATGCTTTAATTATCTAACAGCATTTCCTGTATCTTTCATTTCCACAGAAAGTGTTTGATTTCCAAGCAATTAGACACATCTGAAAATTAGCAGACAGTAAAATGTTCCCTTCAACAAATTAATCAGTTTGGGGAAGCACTGGTTTGTCACTGCATTGAATTTGCTGAAAAGGTTGCTTTATTGAATCTCATTTCAGCCTGTTTTAGCACCTTAGTGTAATCAAAGTGCATTTCAACTCTGCTTATATTTYACTCAGAGGATAAACTGCTTGTAAGGAGCTTCCTTTCTCATGATAATTTGGAAGCCTAAATGAAACATTAGAGAATTTAAACTTAAGGTTARCAGCTGGCTGCATTTGTAAGCATCAACAGAGGAAATGAGATGAAATATTTTCTTATATAGAKAGAGTCAAGGAAAAGAAGAAAGATGGTTACTGCAATATAAATTTGCCTTCTATTCTGAATTTTTAATCAGAAGATAAATTTTTTATTTCCTGTTTGAGACAGGATTTGCTTTTAATACATTTTGTCAGCTAAATCAGTTTATGATATTTTTAAACTTTTATCTGTGATTATTCTAGCATTTATGTCTGCCAAAASAGTCACATTGCAACAGTCATTAAAAGTGACTGTAGCCAACTTATGAAAACCATTTCTTTGGTTTTGGAGATATTTTTCAGAAAGAAAATGTAGCACTGCAACTTCAGTAGTTAAAATTTTTGTATATTTCTCATTTATGAAATACTATGTTGCAATTCTTATCCATGAAATTAGATGGGTGGCCCAAGATCAAATTCTGGAGCTCACATTTGTGAAAGGYGGTATTTTATCTTTTCCTGCATGAACAGCTCACCACACTGGGAAAGGAACCTAAGGCATCTGAGAGAGCCTTATCCCACTGTAGGTGCTGTGTGAAAGTGCTGTACCATTACAATCTCTCATAACAACCACCAAAATATGCTGAAGGCAGGAGTCACATTATAYTCTATGACTGCAGAGCAAACCCTGTGAATTCTGGGTCATCAATGATAACTTTCAATTAACCTAGATATCTGTCACAATTTGAATAKCTTCTCCCCTTCTCAAGATTATCAAATGTCATTACAAGCTGGGGGGGATGGGGGTGTAATTCATGCTTCAGAGAGAGGTAGGAACAGGATGACAAATATTTGGCTCTAAGTTTTTGCAAGGCGTCTCCAAAACATGATACCATGACTTAGACAGAGTAACAGTAGTATATTTTAGCTAGTGTCACTGGAGGTGTTTTTACAGAGTGATTTTACTACAAATGATTTATGAACTAGGGCAAAAGAGGGAATTATTTCCTTCAAGCRGAAGGTAAAGACTGTAATCTGTTTCTCTTCTTCACATTTTAACCCTATGCAAGTAAGAAACAAAGAGRAGCACACAGTGATTCTATAAGGCAAATTAAGTAAAAGCTGAACAAGAACCTAAARCTAAGATGGAAGAAATTAGTCACTATGTTTGGACAGCAATCAGTAGCTCTGGTTGGTTCATCTTTTTATTTCTTGCTACCATAGTACATAGTCATCAGTTCTTTCTGATCAGAATACACTTATCTCATTCAATAAGATTATATCCTTCTTTCAAATCTAAACTTTTAGTAATGTTTATCACCTCAACTTTAAACAATACCCTTAACATCTAAAGGAACTTCATATTGCATCAGAGAATCAGATTCTAGATTCTGCCCCAAAGTTCATGTCTAGGCAAAAATTCTCCATGCYCACCAAATAATTTCATAGATTTCAGTGAGATTTTGGCATGAACATGCTTTCATGAAGARTAGCACTTGGTAGAAATCAATAAAAAACTCTTTTTGCTCTGGTAAAACATTAATTTCTTGATAGTTCAGAAATAACTAAATTTGACATCTTGCTATAATTTAAGAGTGTGTATACACACACACACACATTTATTTCACAGACTATACTTTTGTTTCCAACATAGTATACAATACTGTACGCCACAGCATAACCTAAAAATTTTAAAAAATATATTTTTCTCTTAGCTAATTCTTAAATGGAAGTATCTGAATGCCCCTCTCTGTGGTAGTGGAGTGATTCAACCAGTAGCCTGTCTTACAGCAGGGCAGATCTCAGCTGCATTGCTCAATGTTTATGACATCTTGTATATGGGAAGTCCTGATTTGGAAACCTATTGTTTGTGTTTGCACGTAAGAACAAGCCTATAATGCAGACTTCAGTTTTCCTCCATATTAATGATTTGAAGATGTCTCCTTTCTGTATCATATTATTTTGCTAGAGGTGCCAGTCAGAATTGGTTTTTGATAAATTCAGCCTGGTGCATAGGTACTGTAGTTTTAAATATTTATTTTGTGCTGGTGGTGATAATTATWATTCCAATTCAGTATAGCTTTAATGCATTTAAATGTCAGTGTTTCTCAGTTTAATTCACCATACATACATTCAGATGCTTGTATACATATATTCAGTATGCATCTCCAAGGACCTAAAAAGACCTATTCATATTTTAGGAGCTGTGAAAAAGTGAGGACATATTTCCTTTACATTCCTAACTGTAAACATTAATTAGGTGCTTGGCAAACATTAATGATTAAAAAAGCCTCTTTGTAAAATAATCCATCATAATTCTTTTATCACAATGCCAACCCAAAGAACTRTGTCATTGTACCATGTTATCTCTGATGGTAAAGTTAAAAGCTATGTGTTAAAATCAAATCAATTTATTTACTCAGTCTTTTTCCATGGGAAAAAATATCAGTTTGCTGTGATAGCTAGTATGCTTCTGATTACCAGAATGTCATGCCCTATTATCTGTTTGTATGCATTTGTTAGAAAGCCCTATGCAGTTGCTTATAAACTAAGTTGCCTTCTTAGGCTTAACCATTGCARCAAAACAAAATGTTTAAAACTAGGACTTGAACATTTTCTACAAAATATAAAAAACATTTCRAGGGTTATCAGAAAAAGGAAAAGAAAAAGGAAAGAAWAAAACCACAGAAAATAATAAAAAAATAAGGCAGCTCCTTTTTGAAAACATGACTGGAATGCATTTAACCTTGGCTTTCCGAGTGGTACTATTTGCAATTGTTTGCTTAAGCAAACCACAGAAGAAGGAACTTTGAGTTCCCAGGAGGCCTGACAAATGATTTCCAAGGTCAGACATATGCACAAAAGAAACAACAGCKTCTCACTCTGTCTTCTGTTGCAGCATCTCTCCTTATGCTACCTGTGACACGGCCTCTGTTTGGTTCCCTTTAAGGGTTATGAACATAGAATGGGTCCAGTGTTGTACAAAACATGAGACTGAAGCTGCCACTTGTCAGTACACAGCTAACAGTTCAGAGAATCCCTCTATTGATTTTCTTGGTGTGACTCCACCCCAGCTGTTTTCTCAGCCTAATGCTGCATCTCCAGAATGTGTAATAGTAATTGACCAGAACAGCRTGTCAGGACTAATTAATGTACTCTCGTTATTGGTGAGAATGCTGGTTTTCAAAGAATGTCCTAGCTGTTATTTATGGCTTTTAATTAAGGTACAATCTTATCTAAATAATCAGTGTGTTGTAAAATAGAGGAGTCAAACTACATAGCTGCAATAAGCCAAAYATAACATGCACAACCACATTTGCACAGAACACTTAGACATTTTGCAAGTCATGAGAAATTTGGGAAATTAGTAGGGGTTTTTTAGCTTTTACAAGGTATGTGAAAGCATTCTATGCCTTCTAAATGGATTTACTCTAACTGCCTAATTCATTATGCTAAAACCATGAAGCAATTTCCTATTCAAAGCCCAACTCACAGGCTCTCTGTTGTCAAGTATTTGAATTTCAGATTAGAAATGTGTTCATTTGGATAGCATGAAAGGAAAGCTTTGTTGTCAGCTTTGCTTTATGTTCTGCCAGCAGCCAAATCCCTCTTCTTCAGCGGTCACCAGCAAAATACCAGACCTCCACTCCGGTCTCCACTATCTTGAAACAAACACAAATGCTTTTGGCCTTTATGGCCTAAACAYTGGTTTGAGGTTTGCTGCTCTCCCYTCTCTCTTAATATTTTTTCTGGAGATTATTTATGACAGATGATATCAGCAAATGTTTAGATTGCAGCAAGGTTTTCACATCCCTACAGAAGGGAAGGGGAGGGAGGGAGGGGGAGAGCAGTTCCACAGTGGGGGAGAAGAGCGAAGACATTTGGTTCTTTTAGGAGCTCTGTGGTTTGTTATGGAACAGAGAGCTGAAGTGGCTGCAGCCCCTTTTACCCCCATAGTGCGTTTGTAGCTATGATCTACACTGAATTTTAACTATGCTGCTGCTTSCTTGTTAGCAGCTATTTCTTTGCTGGCTTGAAAAATATACAGGCAGCTGTCAAAAGTCATGGGCTTGCACTTCATGCAGAGTGTAACAAAGTTATCTAATACAGCCYGTAGGACAAAAACCCCCCAAGCATTCATATCTTTGGCTAGTAGTGTGGAAATCAAGGAATTCCAGCCACATTTCTCACAGGAAAATGCTTTTCAGAGCTCTTCCATTACTGTAAGCTGTTTCTGACAGGTTTAAGGTCTACACTATGGAAGGACAAGCCCAGCACATCCTTCTATTAATTAAAAGCAAACATTCACACAGGGAATGTTGTAACCTAAACATGAACTTTAATGGTTGTAACATGGCTGGAAGCAAAAATAATTACTAGCAGCTATAGAAGACATTGAGATATTTGTAATCCCTTTCCTTCTGAATACAATAACCCCTATGTAGTCATAATAAGCTCTTCAGTATAGGAAATAGTAATAGAAGATCTCTCTCCTGATACTGAGGCTGTGCAAATAATTGATTTCTCAGCCTAACAGATGAAGGAATAAAAGGGGAGRGGGTGGGAGGGATGATTCGATCCAACCTTAATTTAAATGTTCTTTCCTTTTTTTATTTTAGCTTGTGTTAATGAAAGAAATCAGATCCACAAAGCATTTCATCCAGACTTAGAAAGTCCTGCAGGATACTGAATGAAACATCTGAGGGAGCAAAAGGAGGAGTGACCCAAGGGACTGGGAGTGGTTCCTTCCCCTCTCACCTGATTTGTGGGATGTCCTGGGATGTGCCTGCACTGCAGTGCCAGAAACAGCCACAAATGCTACCTCCAGCCACACCACACTTTGTTTGGTCCCTTGGGTATCAAACACACAACTTTTTCTCCCTAATTCTTTATGTGAGACTCTGCCTGGCAAACAAGCTATGGGAAACCCAGGTCCTCATCTTCTCCACCAGGAAGATGCTTGGGTTAAAAATTTCCTCCTTGTATAAAGAACTAGTTCAGCAGCTAGAGGTGAGGGCCCAAATTACCAGTTTAGAGACACATGACTTTTTAGATTTCATACAAAAGTGGCACAGACCCCAAAAAGCCCAAACGCAGTGGGGCTGCTGAAGAGTTCATCTCAGTTCATTGAAARTGGGAGGTCTCTGTCAAAATCCCTGTCCAAAACTGGGCACAAAGCAGGTTTCTGTTTCCCCTTCCGACTCCTGGGAGAGTGAGCATCAGCTATTTCACCCAGCTCTAAATGACACATTGTTCCAACATGTGTTTCCAAGTGTTAAAGTGAAGACAAATAAAGTCATGCTATGCTCCTTGATAAGGTTCCTGGCACCTTGTCTCATGGTTAGCAGAAATGAGCCTAAAAGCCTACAGAGTTTAAATTCTCTAATTCAAGATTTCTCTTGGACTCCAATTGTGTATATTTTATAATATTTAAATGCAAATAACATTCAGGTCAGGTTTCTGACTGGYTGCTAAATACCCTCTAGTGCTCTCATGGAATTTGTTTCCTTAATGTTGGATTATAAGAAGAGAATTAGAAAGCATTAGTATACATTATATAAAAGTTAAATATGAATGGTAAGAATTCAGGTCCAAACCATTTTAAGTTAACAATGACAGAAAGCTATTACAAACAGCATACTAAAGCTATTGCCAGTGCTCACATTTTTTCTTTACCCTGAAGCACAACAATTTTACTCCGTGAAAAAGCTGTTTTTCCACTGTGCTATAGGTAAAAGCAAGCTCGTAATTCCTACTAATTTTATCAAACCCTATCATTAGGCACATTCAGCACACAGCTGTAACAGCAGTGTGCTTGCTATCAGATATGACCCTTATGGATGAACACATCCTATGGTTTAGAAGACCAAATACTAATTTTTTTGTCAGAACTTAGAGAAGAGAAGCAGGATTCAAGTTCTCATGACTTTGCTATACCAACAAAATAGTGCATTATTCCATTCCCAGAGAGAAGGAGAAAGGGATTCCCACCACTAGAATACATGAAACTTTTATCTCACTACTTTGTCATCCRTACTGAACAATGGAGTAGCAGCAGGCATATAGAACTCTTTCTTCTTAAAATCCAAAAGTATAAAAACATTTAGAGGGCTTTTTTTTTACACAGCAGCCCAGAGAATCTTTATTTCTAAGCAGTATAGTTTGGCATCTAATTAAAAGACATAGAATACAGGGTCCAAAGCAATCAAACTAAAAACATTCTCCTCCCTGTTCAGAAGGCAAACAGGAAAGAGGTGACCAGGATGCAAGTGCAATATCTCAGTCTAGGCAAAGCACCATCCGTAGCCAATTGTAGGAGGTATTTCTAATGAGAAGGTGATATGAAAKGATATTGGAAGGCAACTTAGGAGAAGCGAATTTTATGTACTTCCTCTCCTGGCTGAGCCATCATGTGCCAGCAAGGTGCCCTCACCTTAAAAACAGAAAATTGTGTCTTGCACTGCATTACACCAAGTTTTGCCTGCAGGTCTAGGGAAGGGATGCTTCCCTATGAGCATCAAGAAACGCCTGGTCCCAGTGAGGGTGACTATGTCCTGGCAGAAGTTGCCCAGAGAAGTGATGAAGTCTCCATCCTTGGAGAAATTCAAAAGCTATCTGAACAAAATCTTGGGAGAGAAGCTCTAGGTGAAGCACATGAGCTTGGGGGTTTGACCAGATRTTCCCTTCCAAACCCAACTTTTCCGCAATTCTGTTTTGCCTRTGCTATACTTTGATATTCTCCAAACAATGTACTCTTTGGGACTTGAGCATGGACCTGAGTCTTTGGATTGTCTGGCATGATGCCAGAATATGTTAAGTGACAAATAAGAAGTATGCATATAGATGTAAACACTTTCTTATTTTTATAGGTATACACACCTACACAAAGACTTGTCCAAGGCATAAATAACTGAAGACAATTTTTRGGCATTCAATGCCAGTGTCTCAGCAGAGGAAATATATATTTTCATCACCATTCTTTTCATACAAGCACTACAGTCCCAYTGATACAGATTTCTGAAACTTTAAGAAGATTTAAGAAACCCCTGTCAAATCTTGTCCCATGAAGAGCTCTCCCAGYACCTCATGTAGTGCATGTAGAGTTAAAGTCAGGTAGTACAGAGAGAGAGCATTTTGGTGAGAAATTATCAGAAAATACTGCTGTAGTAAAGGTAATGCCTATTAAATTCAAAGAATGATCTTCAGCTTTCTTCAGCCTAATTGTCTGGTTAGGAACTTATTACACTCTCTAGTACTATCTTTAAAATACATTTACAAATTGCATCAGCAATTTAATTAAGAAATAAAAAACTGCACGCAAATGCTTTCTGATACAAAGTAATGGTTTTAGCCTGACAGTGAACATAAACACTCATGTCTTGATCACTTAAAAGATGAGCAGGCTCTACTTTAAAAGGAAGGCAGCCTTTTCAACATGATGCAGGGAACTCATTTTTGTACTCCAATATTGCTCTGTTCCAAATAAAATGAGACATAAATATTTCTTTGTGTGATCTGTGTTCTGATATCCTCTGCTATAAACTCCTTCCTTATGGAGTCCCTGATCCTTATCTTTTTCCCCCCTTCTACAAATCACATTAACTAATCTGATTTGTGCCTTCCCCATCTCAGCACAGTCTTCCTGAAAGATCAAAACCAGACTAGTACCATGCTCTCAGGATGAGAGGCACAGAGCTTTTCAAAGAAGTCTGTTCCCACGCAAAAGGACAATTTAATCGCTCAACAGCAAGTTGCCTCAAGATGCAAAAAAGCAAAGAGATGTGAGGGTCTCATTTTACCAGAACCAAAGGCAAAGAATTACAGTATAGCCTACACTGTCTTTAGAAACAAAATGTGGTACAATAGCACAGTTTGGCTACCCCACCAGGTATTGGATATTGTATTTCACTGCAATGTAACAACAGAGAAATTATTTCAACACCTGCATAATTCAAGTCCTGACATTTGGCTCACCTACCTTATGTGTCCACTGTCTTGTCTAGAAAGGCTTTCTCCCATGTACCTTACTAAAGAGCATTGTGTGTTACAGTAGTTTTGCTTTTAAAAGTAAGTAAGCCACATTACAGTAGTTCCAGATGACACAGTACATAAAGAGGCAAGTAAATAAATGTCACAGTGTCCTACCATTCTCTTTCCTAGTAAATGGAATGAAGGAAGAAAAAAAAAAGTCCTGTCTGGCTAAAGAACTCCTATTTAGAACAACCTGTTAATACAAGAGTAAAAGGTGAATGCCCCAGGTGCAGAACACATGAAAGAACCATGGAAGGGGGATTTAAAAATACTTCTGGGAGTATATGCGCACAATAATAAATTTAGAAATGTTAGGTTTTTTAAAAATCTTGCTTGCATATCAAAGAATACAGGAAGTACTACAGAAATTGGATCAATGWAACACTGATCTTTTTAAAGCAGACTGGTAAAGTAACATTTTGTACTACAGGATGGGCTTTTTAACTGAAATACATAGCTTGCRTAAGCAGAAATCAGTCTGCATGGTGCATTTGTGAGAAAGCGTATTAACATGCCAAAGAACATATTTATGCAACTCTGAGTTGCCTCAAACCAGTGAAACAGAGTTTTGTTGATTTCCTAATGAGATTTCCACCAGTTTTTAAAGAGAGCCTGCCTTGCCCTCGGGCATGAACTCAGACACAAAACCCCACAGACTCACAAAGCCTTTGGAGAAACAGCTAAATTCTGAAAACAAGCACAGCAGACTTTCTACTTCAGTTCTCAAAAATCCCCACCAAAGCCAACAGGTAGCCTGTGTTAAGTCAAGTGACCTCAACTTTGTGCTCAGCTGTTTCTCTGGCAAGGTAAAGTCTTCCTGGGATGTGTAAGGTAAAGCAAACCTTGAGCAGAGATATCAGCAGCGTAAGACAGACTGATGAGTAGACAGGCAAACGTTTTCTGGTTGAGGGTAAATACATTAGAAGGGGCTTGGTCAGCTGTTTGGAAGAAATTGGATAAGGGGAAGCCTGCTGAGAAGAGAAAAAAAAATGTAAAAATAAAAAATCAGTGCAAGTAGTTTGGATTTAGGAAGGGATGTGAATGCAGGTCAGGAAAACAGAGGGAGAATGGGGAGTGACCCGTTTGGGTTACAAGGCAAAAGTGAGACTTCAAAAAGTTCAAATATGCATCTGAACTTTGGAAGCCTTACAATTAAGGAGTCGGATTTGGAAATCCTTTGATGTTTGCCCTGCAGAACTTCCAGCTGGGTGGAAAAAGACCCAGGGACTCAGCATATGAGCAGCTCCCTTTCCTGAACTCTCACAAGATAAGAGCCTGACTCACACAGCGGCAGAAACACGAAACCTCCTCATTTTGGCAGGTGTCGTTGCCAGGCAACAGATCCATTAAGCAGCACAAGCTCAGGGATTCTGATTAACCCATTAGCTTCTCAATTGAAACACTAATTTGGGCACTGGCAGGTTTAAGAACCCCGCAGGGTGCTTCCCTGTGCCAGTGTGACATCCCACCCAGGCACTGCCCAGTGCCAGCAAGCCCTGCCATGGGGCTCGTGGACGAGGTTTTGCCTGAGAGCACTCCACCCCAGCAGAAGCTGGTGTGCCTTTCAACACTGGGAAACAAAAGAAGAAGGAAGGAAGGAATAATAACAGTGATGAAGGAAAGTGAATTATTCATAAGGAATTAATGCGAGCCACCAGGGGCGAGCACGGAGAGARTTTTGTTTTGCTCATAGGATGGGTAGCTGCTCAGCTGTACTTTCATRGGATCTCATCCGTACCATTCACAGGATGACAATTTTACATCATAAGAGGTCCCCTGATGGCATGTATTAATTTATAATCGAGGCAAAAGGAAGGGAGTATTTTGGTGTATCACGCTAGTAAAACACACAAACTACTCCCTCAAGGCACATATATGCATACATTAAAACATTAGTAATGGCACCAGAGTTAATAAGAGCTATGACATACAACACAACTACTCACACACACTTCATGGCAATCCAAAGCCAATGCTTGACACTCACACTGCTCTGAAGTATGGTCATGCAGCTCAGTGGCAAATAGAGGAAAAACAAATTTTTGGATGGCTGGCACAGGCTTTTAAAACAAAACAAAATAAAAGTGAGCAGTAGGGCCACATAAAACAGAGTACCCTTTCAGAAGGAAAACATTCTGTGTAAGAAGGTCTGTGTATCTTTTCAGTGTATTTATCAACACATTCATTGCACTAGACGACAGGGATGATATTATGTAAGCATGGAGCACTGTAAAAGTATACGATTTAGGTGATGCAAGAGCATTGATGAAAACTATTTTTTCCAGAGTCTATTATTACATTCTTCTGTTCCTTCAAATTAAATTCATTTTGATTATGTTTAACCTAATGCAAATAAGTAGCTGTTAGAGTKTGGGTTTCCTCCCTGTCCCTCCTCCTCTTGCTGCACAGAATACTAATAGAAAACAAATGTTTGCAAAATTTAASATAACAGAGAAATTGAAACCACCGTCTGACAAGAATAATCTCAGGAAAAAGGAAAAAATTGCCAGAACCTGTAGTCTATCAATTGCTAACTATTGTTGGATAGTGTTGTGCTTCAGAAAGCACCCCAGGGTTTTAMTGTATTGTACTACAACAAAGTAAAAAATGAAACAAACTTTTTAATTAAAATCAAGAAAAAATTGAACCATAGATTACATTAAATGCCTTAGAACATTTAAATTTAATTTACCGATTGTATTGCAATTGGCAAATCATATYTATTGCTGCCTTGAAAAAATTTAGGTGGTTTGTAGACAGGAAAAAAAGACAAATATTGCTGGTTTCGAGGTAAAATAAGCTATTTGCTGTCACACCACTTTGAAGCACAGGAACACAGTTTTAGCTTGGGCAAGGGGGTTGATCTTTTTAGAAGCATTTTTAGAGATTTTCTTTTTGAATTTCATTTCAATCCTAAAATGCCTTTTTTTCATTTCAATCCTAAAATGCCTTTTTYACCTCCTAAAATTTTGTYGCCCATTCTTTTCAGSTTAAAGCAGTGGCTGGTTGTTGTGAAYGCAAAGACTGAGGCCATGAGACACAGTGGAAGATCTCACAGATATATAAGTTGAAATTTTATGAGATGTCACCCTTCCAGTCCCACTGGAACATAAAAGCACTTCGTTTTCATCTGACAT
Organism: Alauda arvensis; assembly: GCA_902810485.1. Taxonomy (NCBI): domain Eukaryota; kingdom Metazoa; phylum Chordata; class Aves; order Passeriformes; family Alaudidae; genus Alauda; species Alauda arvensis. The sequence continues at coordinate 122,673 of CADDXX010000784.1, forward strand.
ACAGAAAAATGAGTACATTTTCCTGAGAAGAAAGTATTTTATCTTGTCTTTTTTTTTTTTTTTTTATGGTATCATTATACAATGGCAAATAGCAAGTGATACACTTATTAAATTCTAGTTTGGCACAGAGCAACCAAAAGAGAATGAAACATTTTCATGTCCTCCACTGGGAATACTTTTCTATCTATTCCATACCAGTGTTAGAGCTTGAAATAGCTGGAAGAGAATAGSTCAGTTTTCTTCAATGAAGTTTTATTTAAGTTTTATTACCTCCACAGTCCACAGAGGCTGGTTCCATGAGTACAACCCTCAGAGACCTGCAAGAACTAATTCTGTCTATTTACTGCATTTTATCTCTACGAGATACTTTTACATTTATTTGAGATTGGGTGTCAGAGGTATGCAAGAATTATATGCTTTGAAATTAGCTTATGATTTGCTGTAGCATCAGAGTGAAATAAAAAGCTAATTTATAGATGCATAAAAACCATACCATGATTTGTGTGATAACAACATTTTACATATAGAAAACACAGGGAAGTCCTTGCAGTTAAAGATATCCACATCACCAGCATAGAAATCTGACCCTCACTAGAGAATGCTTATACCTTTATTGCCTGAATGGCAGAAACATCCCCRCTACTGTTGAAGAAAGTTACTGGAGAATATTTCTTTACTTAGGGAAGTTTGGAATTCACTGTCATAGATCCAAAACATATTTCTCCTTACTTATAAATGAGGAAATAACTCRGAATCAAATAATGATTTTTTAAAATTTATTTTTAATAAGCATATCCAAAGGAACACTTGATAAATAGTTTACTATCTCTCCACAATTTATTTGGACAATCAAAAAGGAGAAAAAACTGCTTCTTGCTTCAGTCTTCTGACAGTCTTCTGTGGGATTTGAGATTATAAGGAGGCCCTATATATGTGTAGTCTCTCCTGTACCAGAAGAAAGTCAATTAAGAAGTGATTCTTAAAAATTGATAGAATGGGAGGTATTAATGTAGGGACTGCAGAAAAGAAAGTGCATTTCTGAGCTATGACCCAGTGCTTTGTCCTATCAGCAATGGYCCTAACATCAATCTCAGCCCCAATACAGATTATTGGCTCATTGTTTTTAGTTTAAAATAAGTACTAAATCTTAAAAGAAAACTTCCRAACTCTTTGCACTGTTGAATTGCCCTTCTCTCCTACCTCATTTTCACTGAAGGTTTTCCCTAACAACCATTCACTTGTCCAGAATATCACTTCTCTCTTGTCTGCTTTGCCTTTTAGACTTTCCATTTTTTCAAAACAAAACTTATATATATGGCACTCGAGTGACAAATATTTCTAATGATGACATGCTTGACACACAAAATTGTTTTCCTGTATAGTGCAGAAGCTTTTAAAATGACAGCTTTTCAGGTGCTTATGAATAAATGAACCAAAGTAAAGTAGATGGAACTGTTCAAGTCTAGTAGAAGTGGACTCCAAACCTTAAGCAGACTGAGGAAGACTGCTGTTCAGTGTTAAAATGAGAAAGAGTTGACAGCATAGGAGAACACTATTAAATGCTTACACTTGAAGTACAAAAGCCTCTTAGTTTTACATCAGAAACAAAATTGTTTTCTACTATTTGTGAAACACGTCTGTATGCAGAAAAATACACTTCTGACACTGAATTACATCCTTCAACACTTGATTTTTAATGGTTATCACATACAACACTACTGAAGTTGGAAGAACGATTAAAAACAAGGTCACAAAACAGTATTACAAGATATTGCTCAGTTAGCTGACTGGCAYGAGGCTTGGTATCTGGCCTCAAGCATTGACCAAAACTACACCAATTCAGCTGTAAAAAAAAAGTCTCCTAGGAAACCTGTGATTRGAAGTCAAACTGGTAAACACTGGTACCCTAATTTTTCATATATGGTGATACTATATTTATTTATTTATTATATTTATTATATTTATTTCAATATTTCTTTGAAATGAAACTTTGAAATGAAATGACTACTGGTATTGGCATCACACATAATTGGGGTGGATGGGATTGTGGTTCCTCTCTTCTGGAAAAGCTGGGAAAACAGAGATCAGTCACAGCTAACAAAAATCCTAGCACAAAACTGTAATTGTGCACTGAATTGTCCAAGCCTAGAAATTTTGCAGTTTTGTTCTTTTTACTCTCATTCATATCACTAGCTTGTTTTTTAGTTAGTGATGCCAAGTCAGACAGCAGTGCCCTAAAGTATCTCTAAAAAACCAACCAAATAAACAAAAAAACCATCATCACAGGCGAATAATTTTAAACACTTTTATTAATCTATAAAAAATAAGACTTTAGGTATTTGTCAGAGAAACATAGTTCTTGTTATTAGCTTTTTCTTTTTGTAAAGTTCCTAAGCTTTCATGTATTTGGAAAAAAATCCCCAAACAACAGAAACCAGTAGTAAAATTGCAATGTTACATTGCAAATTTTACTACTTAATCGCAAAATCACAGAAACATTTAGGTTGTAAAAGACCTCCAAAATTATCAAGTCCAACCTTTGATCCATTACCACCGTGACAACTAAACCACAATAGCTAAGTGGTTTAGTTAGCTAGCCACTAAGTTCCACATCCAGTCACTTTTTGAACACCTCCAGGGATGGTGACTCCACCACCTCCCTGGCAGCCCATTCCAAGGTTTAACAACCCTTTCCATGAAAAATTCTTCCTGATGTCCAACCTGAACCACCCCTGGTGCAGTTTGAGGCCATGCACTCTCATCTTTTTGTCCATTGCCTGCAAGAASCCAACCCCCYACCTGGCTACAACCCCATTTCAGGCAATTGTAGAGAATGATAAGGTTCCCTCCTAAGCTTCCTTTTCTCCAGACTAAAAACCCTGGGTGCCCTGACCACTCCTTACAGGACTTGCACTCCAGACCTTTCACCAGCTCTCTGGCCCTTCTCCGGACATGCTCCAGCCCATCAATGTCCTTCTTGTAGTGAGTGGCCCAGAACTGGACAGGGTGCCCAGTACAGGGGGACAACCTTTTTTCTGGTCCCACTGGCCACACTATTGGTGATAAAGGTTAGGATGTCATTGGCCTCCTGGACCGCATGGGCACACACTGGCACATGTTTACCAAGGGCCTTTAAAGAGGAATTCAGGGATCAGCTGCCAACTGGATTTAGCTCCATTCTRCACAACTCTCTGGGTCTGGTCATTCAGCCATCCATCCAGTTTTTTACCCATCAAACAATCCACCCATCCAAACCATGAGCAGGCAGTTGGTAYAACTCTTATTCCTTTTATGTAACAGGTAATTTTCATGCTCCAGGTATAATCAGGTCAAGTTTTACCTGTACACAGAGGACTGAGAAATGAACTGTAATAAAGAGATGGGATGGACAGAACATGCCATTGTTTTGCTTGCACTTTCTAGGCTTAAAAGCTGAGTGCTGAATACCTTCCACCCATTTACTGACGTTTGACATCCACATCACCTCTGAATCTCTTCCAAAGCATGCGATCAGGGCACTGAATAACAAACCCTGGACACAGCACATCTTCTAAATTTTCACTGATCATTGTACTCCATTCAACTCTGAATGGACCTACTTTGAACATTCAAATCTCCTTTGTCCCCGTTCTGTGTGGGTTAAGTTTTCATTTTCAGCTCCCTCCTCAGTTCTTTGTTCCCAGGTCTATAATTTCTCACTTCAACCAAAGAGTCTTCTTTGTTCACTGTGATCCTGTGACAGCCATGGACACTCTGCTTTTCTGGCTGACAGCCACAAAATTTGCAACATTTAAGTACAGCTCTTGCAATTTTTGTTCTTGTCACTTTCTTCATCTCTCTAGCAATTTCATACATTTAGGACAAAGCTGAGGCAATTTATTCTTGCTTGCCTCCTGTCTGCAAAAATAAGCTTTTCTGTTTCTCACATAAAAATATCATCTGTACTTGAGATAAATTCTGAAATTTCTTCAGACACATAAAACTGATCAGCTACAACACCAGTTAGAGGAGATAATAGAGAGAACCAGCAGCTTCTCTGAGTGCAGCAGTACTGCTTGTAACCTGAATTGAGAAGGCACAGTATTGAACATAGCAAGAACTAAGAATGACTGGGGTTTCACATGATGTGCAAGGTCTGGAGTCTGTGTTTATTCTCCTTACTTCTGCATTTTCATCCATTATCCTCAGCTCAAAATTGTCGATAACTCTCTGTAAATTAATAATGTCTCAGAGTATCTGCAACACCCAMTTATTCTTTGACTCTTTTAACAAAATTCAGGTAGGTTTGTTTGTTTTTTATTTTGGAAAAAAAAGCAGCAGGGGGACAGTCAATTAAGTTTCATCATACATTTCTTCTGCTCTTGTTTGCATGTACACACAAGGGTTTGAYGGTGAAATAGCAGTAAACTCATTTTTCATTTTTAAAGGATATTTCTTTTTTCCAGTCTTAGTCTTGGTCATGTCCTATTGTCCAACCTTCCTTGGTTATTTTCTCAGAAAAATGGTGTTTTCCTGTGTTTTCAGCTTTAAAAAAAACCCAAAAAATTCCCAAAAATCCTCTCTATTCAAGTTTTAAGCACACCTATTTGAAATGTCAAAAGAAGCAATTTGGCCAGTTTGTGATAGTTGGACAGGGGAAACCATTAGAGTTGCCCTCTGAAATATCTCTCTTCATGCCCCATGACCACTCCCTAACTTAAAAAAATCTAGATTTTCCCATGCACACAAACCAAATATAGTGAAAGCAAASTATAAATAAGCACCACACACTGTTTAGTCTTTCTATTTTGTTGTTAAAGAAAACTRTTATGCAAGAACTCAGCTAGATATACCCAGACTAGCATTTTTAGGGTGAGGGGGGAGAGAATATGTTAAAAAAAAACTAGTGACTCTTTGCGTGGAAAACAAAAAATGGAATGGATATTGAAAACCTAAGGTTAGAGGAGGGTGAAAAAGAGGGAAACTCCGTGAACACGCATTCTTTCTCTAAAAATATGGTTTGACAGACCAACTCTTTAATCATTTAAAACTTGTGTTCAGCCAGTTAAAATGCAGGTAAAACACTCTGAGAAGTCCTCTGGATCATTGTTCTGCATGACCACAGCTCAAATCTCTTCACAGAGAGTAAGTAGCAGCAACATGAATAATTTAAAAGCATCAAGGAATGGAAAAGGAAGGCACACAGAGACTTCATTTTTAGTACAAGAGATGTAATCATAAATCATTGYTGCTTTAGAAATGTGGTTCATACCTGTATCAAAACAGGTTGCCAGATCTTGGTCTCAATTAACTTTACCTTGCAGTTGCCCAATTTTTTTAGTTTGTATTAATTACGGACAGCTCTTTAAGAAAAACAAATCTGCTGTCTTGTTCTGGCCTTTGATTTTTACTGTCACAAGCATAATTTACACATTTACCAGTACCTATGTTTGTTACRCCTTTGTAATCTAATAATCTGTTTCCTTTTGCTCTAGTGGCTTACAGACCAACACCCCAAAATCTCTTTACCTTTTGTGACATCTCTCTCCTTGCTGAAAATTCACTTTTTTTCCTGTTTTCTGAAAAGCCTGAGTAGTAGAGGGTTCTTCCTCTCTCCACCCACTTTTAGTGATTTCTTTGCTCACCTCCTGACACACAGCTCATTAGCCTGTGGTGTATGTCCAATTTCCACATTGGTTGGCTGTCACAGAAAGAAATGGATAGTTATTTCCAAAGAGCRGATACTCCTTATTCTCTGCCTTTAATAAACTTGTAACCTTAGTAATGRTCATCATCAAAAGACTTAGATTCACTCTCAGTTATGCTAACAATGAAGTTAAGRTGGTATTAACTYAGTTAACGGTGCACATTTTCTGTCTGTTGTGATATTTCTCAAACACTGCAGAAACCATTCTCTTGCTCAAAGTTAGACACATGCTTTGAATGACAACATAAGTGCTTGGGCATGTTACATCCCCAGTGGTAAACCTGAACAACATACTTCAAGGTTGAATTGCTGCAGAACACGSACCACACATCAAACAGTCCATGTTCCACAAAGCTTGACCCAGAAGCATCTGCAGATAAGGCACCTATCAAAAAGCTGATCTGGTTCTGTACTCTCATCACTTGGGATGAGAGAAAAAAAATCTTGCTAAGTGTTTCAGCTTGGAATTTCTTAGTTGCCTTACCTCATGAGCTTTATCTCGTCATATTTAACCTGGTGGATACTTTTAACCAATATTTTCTCAGAGAGACGTTAGGTTTGTCCATTCTCTTGGAGATGTCTATGATAAGTACAAAAACTCAATGCAGGCAAAATTCAGGCAGATTGAAAAAAAATTCAATGCTAGGTACTGGTACATGCAGAATGAGAAAAAATAAACAAAATCTGCAAGACAGAAGAGAAATTAATTATGTCCAGGAGGAGAGTTAAATTTTTTAAACATAAATGCATGATGGTCTTAAGACTAGAGAAAGCCTAGGATCAAGAAAACTACAAAGAGCARAGAAAGAAATCATAAGGTCACATATGTCAGATTTTTATTGTCTTATTTTATTGTGATTGCTCCAATACTTCTCTGAAAATATCAATCAACACTTTATTTAACACAAATTCCACTGAAAAGGTGATAGACAAAGCAGCATCATAGTTCTGGGATCACCATTCCACCAGTGTTAATAATCTATGGAAATGGACCTGTACAGATGGAATGCTCTACATTGCAGGTTATGCTATGGAGGCGGTTTTGTTGGTGCATTAGAAAGCTGTAAATGAACACTTCAATACCAAAATCAAACATATTAAAAGATATGCCCCAGATGAAAATTCTCAATAACTGTAGAGCTTGATTAGAAAATAGGAGACAGGTAATAGAAGAAGAAACCCAAAGAGAAAATAGACATCATGCTGTCTTCTCCAAAAGGGAAACTGGTGAGTCACAAGTGGATTTATTAAAGCACCCTCTTGCATCTGAACATCACTACTTGTTGGGCACACACCTTCTGCAAAAGAAAGTGTCTCTGTCCCTTGAGCTTGTGCTAACACTTCTCTAGTCATCTGGGTAGAGGTGAAAGGCAGAGGTACAAGCCATCTTCAGAGGTGGGTGGATAACTTAAAAAAGAGCAGACTTAATCTAGGGGGAAAAAATCAGAAGTAGACTTATTAAGCCCTACTTGTCAAAAATTAGTAAATATATTTATTTGAGTTAGAGTTTTTTTGATACATTCCCAGAGACAAGAACAGTAGAGGATCTAACAAAAGAAAGGGGGAAGTTCCTACAAATTTAATAATGAGCTACTATCTTTAAAAGGAAGAAAGAAAGTTTCTTCAACCTATATTTCTTTGTGCTTCTCTTCAACCAGTATCTTCGCAGCTATATCTGATCCCCTTGTTAATGAGGTGCTACTTATGTGCATTAAACTTATCTATATAGAATAATGCTATAATCAGAAGCTTGGTTTATGTCAGAAAAAGGACAAATTCAAGCAGTGTCAATAATTGTTCATCACTCTTGTGCAAAATTGCAATGTGAAACTGATGTTAATATAAAACAAGAGTTGAAATGCAATACAGTTGTGTCCTAGATCTTCATGAAGTGCACATTATATTATGCATATACATATTAACGGATGCAAGAATATGAATAGTTTGATGGAACTGTCATTCACTTCATGGAGGAAATGCTGGAAAAACATCAAAACAGCATGAAAACTTGACAACCTATTTTTAAAATACTGTAAATAAACTAGATTAATAAATAGGAATGAACTGAGTAAGAGTTTCGAGCTGTCTTGCTTTCTTCTGATGTATTGGTGTACTCCTTAAGCTGGAAAGGGCTTATACAGCTTTATCATTGAACGCTTTTTAATTTGCCTCCCACAGTTTGATGACAGGTGCATTGACTGCAAGGTTCTCCTTTTAACAGAAATTCAGTACTCCTGGTATACTTAGACCCTTCACATATATGGRATGTTTTCATGCAATCATATATTTATAAAATTATATAAAATTATAGTTACTTTAATTGATGGCAGGAAAAAGAATGCTAAAACTTCCTTCAATTATTGAATAAATCAACAATGGCCAATACCTCAGAGGTTTGTGCAGCCCTTCAGAGGAACCTGAGTTTGGAGAGGTGAACTTTCTGAAATGCAACAAAGGCAAAGTTCTGTACCTGGGAAGGAAGTTCTGTACCCTGGGCACTKCTACAGGCTGGGGGATGTCCTGCTGGAGACCAGCTCTGTGCAGAAGGACTCGGGGATCTTTGAGCCAGCAGTGTGTCCTTGTAGCCAAGCAGGCTCATGATATCCTGCACTGCATTTGTAAGGACATTGCCAAGAGGTCAAGRGAGGTGATCCTGCCCCTCAGTCCCTTCACCCTTCCAGGCGAAGCCTCACCTGGAATGCTGTGTCCAGTTCTGGGCTCCTCAGCACAAGAGAGGCATGGAGGTTCTGGAGTGGGTCCAGCAGGGAGTTACTAAGCTGATCAAAATTCTGGAACATCTCTTATGAGGACAAGCTGACAGACCTGGGCCTTTTTAGCCTCCAAAAGAGACAAGAGATGGGCCCTTATCAATGTCTATGATTATCTGAAGGGAGGGTGTTGAAAGGATGGATCCAGGTTCTGCTTGGTGGTGCCAAGCAAGGAAAAAGGGCAATGGGCAGACATTCAGACAAGGAAGTTCCACCTGAACATGAGGAAGAACTTCTTCCCTGTGAGAATGACCAATCTCTGGAACAGATTGCCCAGAAAGGCTGTGGAGTCTCCTTCACTGGAGACATTCAAGAGCCACCTGGACACAATTCCATGCAATCTGCTCTGGGAGGGTCTTGGTGGATGGGATTATTGGGCCAGATGACCCACTGTAGTCCCTTCCAACCTGACCAATTCTGTGAAACCACATAAATCTCAAGAGAACCAAGTAATTTACAACTCAGTGTTTAAAAACATCCAAACAAATTTTTAGTTGATTAGCACAGAGTGACTAAAGTATTGTTATTACTTGTTGCTGCTGGATTTCTTTGCTATGTGTTCAAGAATGTGCAACTTCTACCTGTTTGTATCARCACAATTATTGTTTAGCACTGCAGGTTATTCAAGAGGGTTAGCAACAAATTTAGAGGCCTGATAAGTTCTACAGTTTCTGTGGAATACGTGAATGAGCATATTGAAAATGTGGAGTGAAAGTGTTTTGAAAACAATTTTCCTTTGACAATACACTTTGTTAGTATCAAGTATTTTGTTTTCTGAAAGAAATCTAACCATTCCTCCTGAAAGGTTTATTACATTAATACACGCTTTTCCTTGATATTTATTTAAGTTGAACACTATAGATTTGCAATTTTTTTCTCTTTTTCCTCAGCATCAGTGAGCTCATCCACATATTGGTGACAAGTACTCTACAWATGACACATTGGCACAAAGAAAACTACAATTATTCTAAGCACAATCTGCATACAGGTCACAAGCATTATCTTTGGCTACTTGTGAAATAGCAATTTTTGACAAACATTCATAATGTTAAGAGCTTTTGCAGAGGACAAAAAACTTGGAACATGTCAAAATTTACTGGACAACAGATGTATCTGCAGGATCATAGTTCTAGAAATTAAGAGCAAAAGATAAAGCATTAAAATAATAAAAAGGGTCCTGAAAGAGTCTGACTACACTAAAAATTGATTCTGCTAGATGTTATATCATTGGATAGTACTGTACTGCRTCAACACTTACCAGAAAACACGGTCTAATAAAAAATATCACTATAGAAAAAGTTAGAACACATTAATCTCTGCTTTATCAGCTATATTTCACACATATTGTGCAATACCTGCAATTAATGCATATCAGAAACTAGGTCAAAATTATTTTTATTTTTTAGATTCTAGTCATTTAGGTATTTTTACATTTCCTTCCTCTCAAGCAGAATTGTCATACAGTAATGTTCCTCCTAAGCAGCTGCAAAGCCTCTAAAGTCAGCAAAATATCCTTCAGGTTAGACACTATAAAACTAGAACTGATCTTTGAAATTACTCACAGAGTTCAGTTCTAAAGGACTGTTATTTCTGGCTATTCCACCTACTAGGAAAACATCTTATGTCATTTATGGTGCATTACACTAGAAATACTGAATGCCTAGCTATTGCTCCTATCTGCATGCCCCTACCTATGATTCATTAAAAAAATAAATGTTTCCATTTTCCTAAATATTAATTACAAGCATGTATGTGCTGAGATGTAGCACACAAACCAGAAAAAATTTAAAATGACAATTTAAAACGAATACAGTCCAAGCAATGAACGTTGAAAACTGCCAGTGTGATGAATCTKAAAATCACCCACTGTGCTCTGGTTTTGTAAACACAGATGAGGGCATTTAATGTAACCAAAGACATAAAAAATCAACACATTATGCAAATTCAATAACAAATGTAAAATGATAAATTAGCAAGCAACTATTCAATTATTACTGTGACTAATTCCTGTAGACAGTGCCACAGTAAGTGAACCTGAACTTGTTCTGGTTGACTGCAGTGTTCTGTTGAAACAATTCCATTTGGTTTGTTTGCCGTTTATGTAGATCAGTGAAGTAGATAGCATCTGTTTAATGAGCTCCCACTTCATTACAGAACTGCACTACTTACTGAGCCATTCTTCTTAAGCATGCAGTCTGCGTAATCTGGTGTTGTTTTAAAGCAAATACTAATTTATGATTACCTGTTACATTAGGCCACTGAAAATTGTACTTACACTGGCTTGCATGAGCAGAATACTAATGGCCTTATTATGGATTGTAGTGATGCTTCATGCTTACAGTCTGTGAACATAAATTCCCATCTCAAGCATATTGGCTGAACAATGCACACAGTGTAAAAAAAAGAAAAGGGATAAAATACATTCACTTGCAAAACACACAAATTACATTTTCCATAGCCATCATAAATAGAAATGTAGGAGATAATCAGAAACATTTCAGTGATACTGTGCTGCCACTATAGATAGTTGAATCATAACAGAATTATTCATCAAAATGTGGTGATTGTTATGTAATTGCTATCACAATGATGGGTAACCAGATCCTTTACTGAATAAAAAGATTACAAAGTCTTCAGATTAATTACAGCTATTAGAGGTATCACTGGTAAACTCCAGGTCATGTAAAAACYGCAGATTGCAGCTGTAAATATGAACAAAGAAGTGATAAATAAAACTTGTATTATAGTTCAGACCTAGCCAAATTTCACCTTCAGATCAGCTCCATGGAACTAGAATAGGCATCACCATGTAATAGTAATTTACTTAAGAATTTACTTAAGAAGTAGCAATTTACTTAAGAAAAGTCCACTGGATCCATTTTTCAACATTCAAGCCACGAAAGTTTCCCCGTACATTAAAAACACTCATGTGTTCCATAACAGACAGCAAGACAGTAAATAATTGCGTAGTCCTCTACTCTGCTCATACAGTCCCTACCACTCTGACTTGAGAGATAATTCTGTTCTAAATCACTAAACTTTTTATAAGAGTCTATGTCAGTGGTTTTCTGCTCAGAATAACTAGCTCTGGAGTGTACCAAGAGCCACTGCTATTATTACAGAGAAGGAAGAAGTCCAAGTGATCTGCAGATCACTTATTAAGTAATACTGTCCACAACCTGCCTAATCTTTCTTTCACAAGGAAATATTGAAAACAAGAATAGTTGACCTAAACTTCAGACAAGAAACCTAACCAAGAACATCCCGGARTAAAAAATGAGAGATTTAGACTTTTTGAAATGGGATTAAACTGCTCTAACCATACAGGCATGAAATCCCAGTGGAGAAAGATGCCTGTGGACAAAATASCAACAACTGAAAACTGCCACAAAGCAAAATAGAAGCAATACTATAAAAACACTTAGCTGAAAGGGTTACACAAGACATAGTTGAAAGSTTATGAAAATAAAACCAATCAAATTAGGCACACAGTAAATTAATCAGGCTAGACAAAACTTAACAAAAAGCACCAAAAATCCTTCCAGCAAAATATATAAGATATTATATCTTAGAAAAAAAAAGAGTCCAGAGGACAATTATGGATTTCAGAAACTTACAAAGAGGAAAGGCAGCTATAAATAGTCAAAGTGATATTTCAGAAAAGTAAACAATTCCTCAATAACAGTATTCCTCAAAACCAGATTTCTCTATAACAGTATTAAAATTACAAGTTATGTTAAGCAGATATTTATCTGCAACACTTCTTCCAGTCCATAAAGATGAGACATTATCAAAGCTTGAACAGTTTACAACATTTGAGTTCCAAGGTCAGTCCTTAACTGTTAAACTGGTATGTTGAGTTCACAATACCGCACATAGAAATGTGTAATTCTCTTCTTAATTCTTCTCTTATTGTGTGCAATAGTTTACTTACTTCCTTCAGAGCAAAGCACAGTGTGAAAAACACGACAGCAGCCCCCTAAGTTGCAACAACAGGCAAATATTTTGTAACCACCCATGTGGAGTCAGAGTATATTGAAAGACATTAAAATTTTGACCAATAAAAGTGATAGGATAAGAAGTGAAATGGAAGYCCTGCACAGATATAGCACAAAGCAACAACAAGGACAGTGGACATACATCCAGTAAAGTGCTGYTCCTCTATGAGAACACTAACACCAGACAGCACCACTGCAGCTCTTCTGTCTCCCTTTACAACATTAGCTCAATCCACACAGCTGCCCCTGGACCACGCTGCACTGCCTGCTTAAGCCTTTCATGAGTTCCAGAGGTTCATGTTTATCAGAGTTGAGTCTCAGTGGCTCTCTTTACCTCTAAGCTGGTACCCATGGGCCTCCACCAGAAGACGAGCAAGCAAGTGCTGCACTGTGGGCAAACCTTTAAACCAYAGCAATTAAAGATTTTGTGGAACAAAAAAGCCTCAGCATAAAACAAAGGTCTAGAGTTTTCAGCAATTCCTTTGCTCTTTCAACTCAAACAGTTTCTTTACTTTTTTTTCCAAAGAATGAGTAGTTCACTTTGACCTAACCAAGACCCCAGCAGATCCTCTGTGCACTTAAGAAATGAAAAGAAGCACTGAAAACCAGGTCATCCCACTATAAAGCTGTACTAAGGCACAAAGGCCCTGACTAGAATGCATTTCTTGTGTCATTGGCTCATGGTTTGTGTTCTCAAATCATTATAAGATGCAAAGCTTTTCTCAAAATTATCCAGTTTGACCTATTTTTTTTTTCTTCACAGAATCCAAGAGTTTTTGATTTGGACCAAAAACTTTATTTTGTCATAGTTTGGAAACACTTATATTTTTCTAGTTGTCTTACTTCCATTCTTGATGCCTGAGAGGTTTTGATGAACTGCAGCCACTTACTGTCTGTACATACCTTATATCTGACAATAAAGAACCCAGGTTTAGAGTGATTACTGAATTCTGAGTAAATGAACTCTGAAAATAATGATWAGAAGCAGGAGTCTGTTAAAACACTTGTCAGAGTTGAAATTCATTGATATTTGCAGTATTGCTATGTTGCATAAATAAAGTTTGTTAGAGTGCAACTGAGTGCACTTGAATGCAGTGGATGTCTGGAAAGAGAGGAAAATGGACCAGAGGCAGGTTTATTTCTAACTGCTTATTCTGGAACACATTAAATATTTCTCTGTTATTAACACAGATGAAAGGTAATTAGGAAACTGTTCAATATATATTGAACTAATAAGATGCATACAGAAAGAAAATTAGTTACAAATGCCTTTATGAAGAAGTAAAAAGTATTTTATGTGGTTCTGCTCGGTTAGGGCAGATACCTGAAGAATGAATACTCACTGCCAAGAACGTTCCTCAATCACAGTTTTAAACATTGATGGGAACAAAGCAAATAGTCCAATGACCCTTGTGGACAGCTGGTAGGATAATGGAAATTACATTGCTCTACTCAGTAGAGTAAWATTCTTCATGCCTTAAAATTTGGAACACATGCCACAGGCATCCCAACATCCCATTTAGCAGCAAACACAAAGAAATGCAAAGATGTTCTATACATATGGATGTTTTGAAAAATAAATGTATTTGAATTTCAAGCATCAAATGTTGCTGACAAAATCATCAGGTATCTCATCAGACAGTTAAAATGAGAATACAAGGAAATTATTTTGAATTGTTGCTTTCCTTTACAAAAWATACACATCCACAGAACAAGAKATATTGGTGACATACTTTTCACCTTTTCTCACTTTTCATATTTCTGTAAGGAAGCATCAAAGTAGTGTTAAAAGATCCTTTGGTGTGGCCATGACGTGATGTTGACAGATGCCCAAACACAGCGAGAGCAAAATGTTTTGTTTGTGCGGTGCAGCACTGCTCTAGGAAAAGGAGAAAGGTGACTTAACTTTTTCCACCATTCAGGAAAGAACTAACTGGAATGGAAGCTGAGTACATCTTTCTACCTAAGGGAAAACTCTCTTGTAGATAGGGAGGACACCTACATTTTATGGCTTACTCTTTAACTTTCTATAGCCACAGCAGTCCTCATAAACCATTGTCATGGTTTAGCACAGCTTTTAGTTAAAGAGGAAATAGTTATCTGCAAGGACCTAAGATKGACATCTGGTTCAGCTAGTGAAGAAAGTGAGTTCAGCTTYGTGAATGACCCATTATCAAAGCTGAGGATTCTTGGAACTGCTTCCTCCTTTCTTTGCCTCTGAACAGGTAAGACAGTCACCCGGCTCCCTCCATCCCAGGGGAGGGGGGAGCCGGGGGCTGCTGGGCCCTGCTTAGGCTTTTCTCAGGATGCCCGCCAGGCTCAGTGACCCCTGGCAAGGAGGGGGGAGGAAAATATGCTCTGTGCCGGTTCTGACCGAGTTCCAGCAGCTGCCAGTGGGGAAAGAGAAACCCCCATTGCTCCATCTGGAGCACCTCCGAGCCCAAATAGAGCCACTCTGAATGAGACCAAGGGGTGGAGAAGGGGGAAAAAACATCTCCTAGCTCAGCTACTGAAGTTTTGGCTGCTGTTCCTGTTCTTTTTATGCGGACTTGGAACTTTTCAAGCTGATGYCGCTGCCYGGCCGAGAGCACRTGACCATCTGCAAACCCAAGCTAAAGTTAATTCTTTCTTTGCCAAAGTGAACATTGCAGAACATTGCAGAACATTGATCCTCTCTAGAGTGAAAAGAAAGTCATAGTACAGAAATTTCTATTTAGGCCACATGAAGATACTGAGGTCTGTGAAAGAGACATTGGATCCTTTAAGAGAGGAAGAGATGAGAAGATGCCTTAGGCTGAAAATCTTTTGTGAATTGTGGCAACAGACTATAATATGCTAGAATATATCWTTAAACCATGGAAAATGTGAACTGGGGAAATGATTGTTCAGATTGGTGGTTTTGAGCAAAGGTATTTGTGATGGATTAAGTGAATATTGATACCCTGTGGTCCCCTGAGGTATTTGAACAGAGGTTGAGATGTGCTGAAGAAGCCTCTGTGCCACTGAAGAAGCGAGAGGAATCTCTGGAAGATCATCCTTTGCACTTGAACTGTTCATTTTAAAATGACACTCCAGAATGCACAGAGTCCATGACCCAAGTGCAGCTGATGAAAAAAGCTGCGAGATATGGGAGAACCACAGAGACAGATTTCCCAAAAAACTGTTTTCTGTGAGAACTAAGACCCACAAGCAGACTTTTCTTTCTTGTGGAGTTTACCATAATTAGAAGAAACTTTTCTCTTTAGAGAGATTGATGAAAGATTATTCTACAAGAAGTACAGACCTTAAGTTCTGAGCTCTTGCCTTATACAATGTCTGTGAGAAAGAGAAGAAGTTGGGTGGGGGAGGGGAAATGTTTTGATAGCTTCATTTTGATTCTTTGGGKTTTTTTTATTTTAGTGTCTGTGAATAAAACTATCTTTATATCTTTTAAGTTTGAGCCTGCTTTGTTTTCTCTTAATCCTATCTCACAGCAGAAAAGCACTAAAACCACRACATTAATTAGTGCATTGGCTGAGAAAGCAAAATTAGTGTATGTGAAACTACTACAACCATGCATTAAGTCCTTGTTTTGGTGACCATAACCCCATAACTTCCTATAGACACTGAAAATCAAAATTTGCRTAAGACTCTTAGTATAAAAGATCCATTTTCCTCTTCTCTTGTCAAATCATTATACTGCAAAACATTAAATTAATTATATCACCAAGTTTAGGATTTCTTTTACTGGTAGAGAATTTTGAAGTATCCTCAAAAGACTATGGATTAATCAGCTATAGTATCTTCTGCCATATCTGCAAACTCCTTTAATACAGAAAGAAATTTTCAAACACTGAGAGAGACAAAAACCATCTCTGCTCCTGGCAAAATACTGTTATTTGGTAATTAATATTCTGTTAGTGTAAGGATACAGATACCCTCAATTCCCTCAGCAGGAATCTTTGCAGGTCTCTCATGCTCAGTGACACTCTTCTGTGCATTGCCCATGTTCCTGATACRAAAAATAATCAGATGTCCCTTTCCTTATTAAAGAAAGCCAGAAAATAAGAGACAGAGATTTCTAATARTTTATTGTAAATTGTGAAAAATTGTTTGTTAAAATTAATAATATAAAAAGCACASCTTAAAAAGCCTTCAAGGAAGGTGCAGCCTCAGCATAGACTTACAAATACACTGAGTTAGTACTCCCAGACTGACAGAGGCCAAAAGCCTGCAATACCGCTCATTTTGCTTAAAATAAACAAACAAASAAACAATAAATAAATAGATRGAGAAATTTGTATGCCCATAAAGTGTTGCCTTCATAATCCATTTCAGATGATCTAACAGAATTAGAATTCAGCCTGCAACAAGGTTTGAAACAGAACAGAAAATGAATAAGCACCAAGAAACCTGGCAATGYTGATTTTTTTCAGGGAAACAATCCAATATGTGTCCAACTATGATGAATCCTCCTGGTAAAATAGGCAAGTCCTAAGAGCTGCAATGAATTTGGCCAGTACCTGACAGAGTCCAAGTATACCAGGTCTAACAAACTTTCTCAGTAGCAGGTTCAAGAGCAGTTTCATTAATTTTCTGAGAATTTATTTTTAGAACATTTATTTTTATATTTTATTTTTGTGAAAAAGAGATACTGAATCTGTAGAAAAAAAAACATGGTAGAAAAGTGTGCATTTTACTTTTCTTTTTCAAATTATGTTTGGTTACTTGATGTTGTCCTTTATTACTTATGTTGCCAGATTTGGCAATAGAAGGAGACAGAGGGAAAAAGAGTGCCTGGTATGCCKTCTGCTTTCAGGAAGGGCCATTTAGTAAGCGCGCAGAGAACAACAGACCCAGCCAGAGAATTCAGCAAATAAAGATAGTGACAAGAAAAATTAATTTGAGMTGAAAGCTGCTGATTAACTTCCTATGGAAAATTGACAACCAAAAATACTTCATTTCACAAGGACTTCCCAAGACTGYATATATTTAGAAATATAGTTCACCTGATTGTGCTGTACGACATATCTGAAGTGATTGTCTTAAGTAAAAGAAATGCTAAAAAAAATCACCCTACCATACTGTTTGACAAAACCAATCAGAATCAACATTTTCCACTACAATTTCAAAACAATTTGRAATATGTCAGCATTGCTATAACAAGATATGGGGACAAAGTAGAGGCAAAAAACTGAGTGGATTCAGAGATCAGAGAGTTCAGYTACACTGAATACAATGTTCACATCACTACCTATTTTACATAAAAAAAGAAAACTGGAMTATCCATTTTATGGTACACTATAACTCTGACTTTCGTCCCAAACCAGTATTAAAAACCACTTATAATTATAAAATGAGAGAAAAAGATCAGGAAATAAATAATTCATACTACACATTATGTTGCTTTGAAAAAAATATTTTTTAATGTAAAAACATTTATCTATATMATGTCAAATAGTGTATGGACTGTGAGGCATAAAATTAGATTTTTATCCCTCAAGTTCCTAACATAAAAGTAGGTGTTTCAAATGGCAAAAAAGCAGAGTGCTTTTAGGTAGCCTACCCTTCTGATGCTTTTGAATTTACAAAAAATTATCAATACTTTCTCTGGACATTGAAACTTTGACAAAAATAATACATTTTAATGTAAAACCTTTCTATTTAACATTTGTCAATAATACAAGGTCAAAGGAGAGCAATAACACACAGTAACATGACACAGTTACATTTCTAATCACACAACGTGCCATATACCCTGTAAAGAAATAATAAATAAGTAAGTAAAATTTAAACCTGCCTGCTTGTTTGTCTTTTTTCCTGTTCTTTCATCTATGCTTACAGAAGTAAACCCCCCATTTGGACACCCAAGAGAAARGACTATGTGTGCATTAGTTGTCTGTATTTTCAAAAGGACACTGCATTTCATCATTGTATTTTTAGACAAGTATACAGAAACAAATTGGTTAACACTCCTGCCTAGCAAGACATGAAGTGTGGTAAAAATATTCATTTGCATATGACTGCTAGCAAGATTTCCTTTTGGATGTTATTTATCGGTAGCACATATTCTCACATGAAAGTGCTCACTGAAATCTTCCAAAAGGTCTCTAATTATCTTGGRTTTACTCCAAAAAAAAGGTAAATGTTCCAAAGGTTTTCAGTAGCTCCTGCATGGAATACATTCAGTAATACAGTAAGTCAACTCCTTGCAGCTCAGTTCCAATTCATACTAACATTGGACCTAATCTCAGATCCTCATTTTCTATATATAAAGAACAATTCTAGACCTTAAGCCTAATCAGCTTCTCAATACAGAAACAGAACAAAACAAATATTAGCAAAATGAAGTGTCTCTGGCTTTGAATTACAATTCTGTCATAGCATGGTGAAAATGACAGCTTCTTTCAGCTCAGACAAAACGGATTTGTGATTCCACACAGCTCCACAGCCCACATTRTCCACGAGTGCAGCATCTTTTAATTCTCCGTGTGCCTGCTCAACACAGCAGATTTTTGGCCCCAAATGCCCTAAAATAAGGTCAGCTACAAGCTTCAAAATACAAGACAAAAAACARCACACAGCTTCTAGGACTGTGGCCACAATTAGACACTTCTGCCCCTCACCATCCCCTCCCTGCAATGCAGCTTTGTGCAACGATGATGGCACTTTGATTAGCAAGCCTCTGAACACAGAGCGAGAGCACAGTAGTCAGCAAGCACCATTTGCTATTTTCCTCTCAGCTGCGCAGACATGCTGAAATAATGATCCTGGCAACATGTTAGCAAAACATTAAAAAGACTTTTGTAAGCAAATAATTTAATTACATCCTTTTCTCAGGGAGTTTATATTGCACGACCCCTGACCTTTTATATTGCTGTACCTAAACTCAGCATGGGATTCACACTTCCCATTCCTGTCACAGAATCTCTCCATCTTGTACCATTTAATATAGTGTGCTCCAGGTGTTCTGTGGTGAATGAATAGTTATATTACTACCTGTCAGACACAATCACACTCTATTCATCATCCGTGGCTGGCTGCGTGAAGCCCTGCTTCTAGCAGGCTCCCTCTCTATTTCCTTGTTCAAACGTCTGCAGTGCTTTCGGCCCATCTGTCAAGCCTGTCATTTAGAGGGAAAACAGTATCAGCGCTTTAAATATATGGAGTTCTCTATTGAAACAGTGCTGTGATTGAACTGTCAGCGTTCCCAGTATCACAGACAGTAATTCATGRCTGGTCAGAGCTCCATTTAGGTTGCTATTACCACGCTGACCTTGCTGGGTCATACTGAGAGGTTTTTCCCTTTGCAGTTAGGTCTATAAATAGTGCAATTAACCTTTCAAGAACTACAAAATGTTCTCAGTTCCCCTCCTCCACAAATTTACTTGCTGCTTGCAGCATTTATAATAATCAAGGGGGAAAAAAATAATTCAACAGGAACAAATATTTTTCTCTCCTGAAGTGTACACCAAGTGTCAGTGAAAAACAAACAAATACTGTAACACCCCTGGTGCCTTTCCCAGGCAAGACTTGCGTGGTTATCATCAGGAGCCTTGCTTCAAGTTCCACTTTCCTAGTCTCAAGCCTAATGCCTCAGAGCGTTCTGGCCCTGAACTATACCCCTCTGCTGCAGGATAATTGTGAGACTTATAAACATTTTATACGTCATACATTTGTCATATTTTCATTTTATTTTTGTGTAACAAAACAAATAATTTTTAATTATAAATTTGAATGCGAAACAAAACTCTGAACTAATATAACTCTGGAAGTCAAAAAATGTACTTCTTAGGCACATTTGCTCCTGGTGTTTTTGCTAAAGTACCATTAATTTAAGAACAATATGGCGCAGAAAAAATCTCAGTGTGTCAGAGTTTCCATTCCAAAAATCTCCTTTGGGAACAATTGACATAACTAGTTTTGTATGAACCACTGATCATAAAATCATAAAATCATAAAATCATAGAATGTCTTGGGTTGGAAAAGACCTTAAAGACCATTTTGTTCCAACCCCCCTGCCACGGGCAAGGGCACCTGCCGCTAGACCAGGTTGCTCAAGGCCATCTGACCTGGCCTTGAGTACCTCCAGGAATAGGGCATCCACAGCTTCTCTGGGCAACCTGTTCACCACCCTCATAATAAATAATTTCTTTTTGATATCTAACCTAAAGCTATGTATTTTCAGTCTGAATCCATTTCCTCTTGTCCTGCCACTAGGTGATCATGAGATGTCTGCACCTGATAGAATAAACTCTGTGTAACTGGCGAGTCACTTCTTATCCAGTATCTCTTTAGAATTTAAAACACTTGAAATAGTTTGACTTTCCTTTTTTCTTCTTAAAAACAAACAAACAAACAAACAAACAAACAAACGACACAACTAAAAATGCAAGGACAGTAAGCACATGTGCTCCAACCTTGGGCAATACATCAAAAATTCCTCTGAATTTTGAGGACTCTGAATTACTGAACAACACAGTATACTGGTAGTGAATGTACACCTGAGACCAAGTCTGAGTTTACGTCTTTAACCACAACATTTTTGAGCAGTTAGACCATGATCTTGGGACTGCATAGTCATCATGCAGCACTTCAGAATCTGGAATTTCAGCTGGAGCAGGACTAGCAAAACCAGGGAAGAGAAAGTGTAAATGCTCRTGAAGTATAAACAGGTTAAGATAAAAATCACAGGGGTTAGTTTAAGGCACCTGGGGAATAGAGCAACGTGGAGAAGAATATAACACAGCTGCCTCCTTCAGTCTAAGAACAAAGCTCTAATTTGARCAGCACTGTCTCAGTAGGCTCACTGAGTTAAAGCTTAGGGCTCTGACCTTGGTTATATTTTTTATATGTGGACATGGTCACTGTTCTTCTCTGTGAAAATGTCTGGATTTCTGTGACTGCATCCAAAGCTGCATAACCAAGCTAGCTAACCCTAGGTACCTATGAGGTTTCCAGTATTATTAATATAGACATAAACATTCAGAAAATAATTCACAATATCTTTTGTGTGGGTTTTGTTTGTTTGTTGAGATACAATCTATTTTTGCTTACCAGCATTAGCCTAGGCWGCTTGGAATACATTTAATCAATATCAGCTAAGTTGCATGATTCATCGGAAAGCCCCTTCCCCAAAGTAAGTATTATACATGGCTGCAAACACACAAGAATCATTAATGGCTAGTAGAAGGCTTACACAAAGCTAAATTATTTAGTATATAAATGTGGAAATACAGAAGAGAAAAAGACAAAAAGGTATTTCCAAAGCAACCATCTTCTTATAGAGTCAGGGAGTGAAATTAATTATGTAGCTTCACCCAGCCTGAATATTTTGSGCCCTGAAAGAAAGACGCAGTAACATAGATTACTCCCTGTATTGTTAGCAGTTTCTTGAATATTTCTTTCCTTAGATTTCTCCACCATGAAAGCAAATGTCACAGTTTATTATAGATATTTAATAAGTRTAATTAAGAAATATTTTAATTTAATTTCTTCTTTTTGGAGAGAGTCATAAAACAAAGACACATAGAACAGTGCCCTTGCTAYTGTTTTTAGCTTTTTTCAATGAATATTTCAGGATATGTCTGCCCTCAATCTGAAGGCAAAAGCTTTCACTTATTATTATAAAGGCTGAATAAGTTTAAGTCTCATCTCATTAACTGTCATATTACCAGGCTTTATGCCATACAATTCAAGTTTCACTGAGCACTCAGAATTGCTTAATTATGTACAGTAAAAACAGTCTGCTGAGACTCTCCCTTTCAGATTAATACGGAGGCAAAAGRACAGAGGTCATCTTCATGACTCACTCTTGCTTGCCACTGTGTTAACTCTTGATGACAGAGGCCTKTTGTTAGTGACAAAAATGTAATGAGCATTTGAAAATAAAATATTTACATCAAAAGGAGAGACACTGATTTTGCAGATGAACAATCCTTTCACTCATTCCCTTCTTCCTGTATTGGTGTTAAGCTGCATAGAACATTCCTTATAAATTATACCACCCCTTGTTAATTACACTATGCTGTCATTACAAACCAGCTACATGCTTTGCACACCCAGATTTCAGTATGTTTTTATACAAAATATGGGAAAGCTATATAGGTTAAMATATGTGGTCATTGGTCACATTTTCTCTAGGCCACCCTATTTTGTTCTATATTTAAACAAACACATGTACAAATCCCAGTTGTGTGGTCTGCAATCTGGAGATGCTGTTATCCATAGTCAAAATGACAGTCTTTTCTGTGGGTTTATGACACAATCCTATCAGGAGCTCCTCATTCTGTCACATCCATCTCTCCTGAGGCACAGTTCCTAAAGATTTTAGATATCAAGCATATGCACATAGATATGCAGCTCACATTCACACATAAGCACCCCTACAAATGGATTGTACTGCTTATCTCTGCTTTCCAATGTAAAAATCAGAATKAGAATTTTCTCAAAAAATAAAAGCTTTGTCTCTCTCTTAATCCCTTTCCAGAGCTATACCCTGAGAGTGGAAGCAAGATGCCAATAAGGTTAATCAGCAAGTATGCTACATTCTCAGAAAATAAATTAGGCAGATTATCATTCTTCATCCAGCAATTTCATATGCTTTCTTCAGAGAGAACAATAACAATAAAAGAAAATTGTGTAAATGTACATTCTACCACACAAAGAAAGAAATCCTGGAACTCACACTTAATCTCTCCTTATTCTCAAAGTAAGATATGCCTCAATGTTTAAAGAAAAAGCATATTCTTATAAATGAAAGTATGTGTTCCCTAGATATCCTAGGAAATCACCCAGTGTWTGTCTGAAGTTTGGAGAATGTAACCTTCTTTAAATATGTGATGGATTTTCTGTTTTTTCCAATTGCATTACTCAGTTTAACAAATTCCCATATCTCTCTTCACTTTAGTTTCAGGCAAACACAACTATGACACAAGCACTACTCTTTAGTATGCATTTATTTTGTTTTGTCAGAAAGTGATTTTGAAAGACTTGTCACCTTGTCAGGGAAGAACCAACATAATGCTTTTAGTTGTAATTACTATTAGCTCTAAGAGTCTGACTAGAAAACAATAGTTCAACAGCTTTGCTTTTCCAGACATACCTGCCTACCATTATTTTTACGACATGATCCGTCTCTTCATGGATTTACCCACAACTAGAAACACTGAGAAGTCTTCTGAAATAATGGGCAGATCTAACATTGTTGTTAGATCTGCCCATTATTTAGATCATGATGCTGTGCCACAAATTACAACATTTGCATCACAATTTTGGAAGGCTACCCACAATCTGCCACTGGATAAAGGTTATTTGAAAACTTCTAATCTATGAAAACTTCTGACCATCACTGTCAAAATAAATTGGGCTTCAATATACTCTCAGTGATTATTTACAGCCTTCTACAGCCCAGAAATACAATCACCTATTACACAAGTACTGATTCTTTGGTTCATTGTCTAGGTGCTCATTGGAACTGTAGCTGTTACCTCTCCCCCACTGAATCATCATTATCAAAATGACACAAATTTTTAAGCTTCAMAGGAGTGTAAAATGCAAGCAGTGCAAGCAGGTATTAAAGACCAAAGGAGACAATTTCTATGAAGTCCAATAAGAGCAAGTGACTAATTGAGGCAATTGACAGAAAGGCATTAATAATTTTAACTTCCTAGCTGGCTTCATTCAGGTATTAAGGGACCAAGAAAATGTCTTCTAAACAAATGTTTAATTCAGGTATAAACTGAAAAGAAGGATAGGATTGATTCATGAGCTACAACAAGAAGACTGTTAATACCTCCCCCTTTTTAAAGGCTGAAAGAATATCTTCCAAAAAGGTCCTGACTGAAGAGGATTGTAAAAAAGGACCACATAAAATATCAGGTAGAAAATGATGACAGTTTCGATATTTGTCTTCTGTGCCTACAAGGGACAAGTTAGTGCTGCAAAGATTATTCTTTTAGTTCCCTTATTGCAGCTACAGTTTATGAGGTAAAGGCCAGTGAGGGCCACCAAGTTGATTAGAGGAATGGAATACATATTCTTTGTGGAAAGGCTATGAGAATTGGGATGGTTCAGAAGGGTCCAGAATGAGCTAATTGCACCATTCTAGCAGCTTAAGGGAGCCGACAAGAAAAACGAAGAGATAATTCTTACAAGGACATGTAGTAAGAGAACAAGGAGGAATGGCTTTAAATTGAAAAAGAGTAGTCTTAGATTAAATATTAGGAACAAATTTCTTACTGTGGYGGTGGTGAGGCACTGGAACACRTTGCCCAGAGAAATTGYGAAGGCCCATCCCTGGAGGYTGTTCAAGGCCAAGTTGGATGGAGCTTTGAGTAACCTGATCTAGGGAAATATGTCCCCACMCTTGGCAGGACAGATTGAACAGGATGATCTTTAATGCCTATCCCAACTAAAGTCATTTATGATTCTATGATGATAGAACAGTTTGTGGTTATATTCCCTACCCTTTAAAATATTTTGTACCAGGACAAAACAGGGCCTCTGATCATATTTGACCTGAACATTCTAAAATCTGCAGATGTCCCCAAAGTGCTTTTTGAGAACAATTTCCCAAGCAAACCCASAAACTACATGCAGAAAGAATATATGGGCAAAGGAAAAGAGACCCCAAGTGTCATAGGGTTAAGAAAGGTAGTTGGAAGAGAAAATTGCCCTGAATCAACTGATCCAAATTACAGCATAACAAAATCGAGATCAGAATAATTAGAGCAAACAAACACATGTTAATTGAATTTCTTACACTTCTGCTGCAATCAAAAGTCTTTTTGTTGAACCACTGGAGTTAATAACCTGCGAGATTTATGAAGTTGCCCTTTGGTACTTTTCTTCACAAACCTTGTGAAGTACCAACCTCTTTGGTCAGGTGCCAGGAAAGAGCAAAACAACTGGAGTCTATTCTCTACAGAAAAGAACCTARCCACTGGGGAAAGTAAACTGAGAAGTTTCAACTGAAGGCCTGGAAGCAAGAGCTACATTACAGCAAGCACAGTCACATTTCTGGAAAGAGAATTTGCACCCATGAACGTGTAYGGATGCATCTGCTGTACCACTAGAAATTCCATTAGTGAGTTTAATAATCTTGTGAATAATAACAGTCATTATCATGTAGCAATATGTAGTGGGWTTTTACCATTTTGATTAACTAAATTTTCCTCTTTTTTTAGTCCATTATAGTTAGTACCCATTCCATCTCAATGTCTTGGTTTAGAAAGACAGGTGTCTGCCAGGGAAAGGCCAGAGGCCCCYCTTGCAATGGAAAATGCAAATCCCCCTCCCTCCAAATTATTATAAATTTGAAATTAAGGGGCTTTCAGGCAAAAAGATGTTGGAATAGGAATAACAGTTCTTTACTAAGAATATATAAAAAATTTAAATGTAGTAGTACAAAACACACACAAAACCAAAAAGAAAATACTGACAGTCAAAATATGACGCGGCACCCTGTTGGTCAGGGTGCTGGCAGCAGTCCAGTTAAGTCCTYMTGGAGTGACAGAAATGGTTTTGTTGGGGCAGAGATGRTCCTATAGAAGAGTGTAGTTTCCTTCYATGRGTCTGGTCTCTCTCTGGAAATCCAGTGGAAAAACCAGCTGTCTTGGTGTTGTGAGTCCCAGGTTTTTATCCAGGTGGGAAGGCTTGGCTCCTCCCACTGAGTGGAGCATCTCACAATGGGAAGATGTCATTCTTTCAGTCATGCAGTGAGTCTTAAATGGCCCTATAAATAGCAGATATCTCCCTGGAGGGAGGATGGGTCCTGGAAGAGATAAAGATCACTGTCCCTCCTGGTTTTAATAGCTGGACCATTAACACATCCCCCTCCTTCCTGGAGTTAGGAGAGATAAAGAAAAATACCTAACCAATTCCAACAGATGGTAAATAGAATACATACTTTTTTTGGTTACATCTTGCAAYCCAAGACACTCAGATTTTATTTTCTCWCTTTCWYAGAAATTAGGTGGGGTTTTTTTCTTACTTTTTTAGACTATTTGCTGTAGCCCTTCTCTATAGTGAAAGCACAAGTTTGCTTTTCACCTCATTTTTTCTACMCCAAATAGCTTAGTACACAGACAAGATCCACCTCACATAATCAGAATCCCATGCATGCAACCAGAATTAAATAAAAGCATTCAATATGTCTGAAAGTATATAAAGAAAAAGAATACCAAATCAAATTACACTGGGTAAAGGACAAACAGAATACTAATATTATTACARGAGCTGGAATTAATATCATCACACAAATGAAATAAGTAACCTATCTTTGAAGCTATTAATGACAAGATTTCCAGTGGTTTAGAAAGTATAAGGACTAGAGGTTTTTTCTAAAGCATGGAAGATGTCTTTACAGAAAAGTTTTTGAATAAATGAGGAGACTGAGAGCAGGCAAGCATCCAGTGATCTACATAGTGGACCACTCTTTCAATAAGCTATTAAGTAGGAGAAAAGAGGCTACTCACCTCTTATGCCACAATGATCTAGGATCTCTGTTAAAAAAAAAAAAGTTTATGTCTACACATTAGGAGATKTTAAAGAGATATTTGATGTATTGTGATGTCTGCTCAATCTGCTCAACATTTCCATGGCTGGCTCAAACAGAAAGTCTGCATGGTCTTTGAATAATCTTTTTTAAAGAAAGCCTGAAGTGGAAGATGTCCTCTGTAGAAGTAAAATTTAGACAATTTATTTCAATTAACTTGTTCTGCTAAATTATTTTATCTCCATAAGAAGGACAAGATCTATCAACAAATAAACTTTCATTTCAATCACAGAACACCTCAACCAGTATTAGTAAAATTGACTAAATTCTGATGGGTGAGAATGCTTAACAAAAGTAAATGCATTGAACTCAAAGTGAGATAAAACTAACTGTTGTCTTTATTAAAAATATTTTTTAAATTTGTTCTGTAGAGTTCACGTAATACTTTAATAAGTCTCCAAGACAGAATCACGGAATATTCTGAGTTGTTAGGGACCCACAAAGATCAAGTCCATCTCTTAAGTATATGGCCCACATAGGGATGGAACTTACAACCTTAACATTATTAGCACYATGCTTTTATCAACTAAGCTGATTCCTGTGACTGTACTTCATGGAGATTTTCCACAGATGTCAATTTTACCTCCACCATGAAACTGATGACCTCTTTTCTATTTTTTAGGTGTGAGGTCAAGTCATGGTCAGAAGAAGCTTTACTACAAATCTTCCTTTGGCCTGCACACCCACAGAGTTTAAGAAAATCAAATTGTATATCTTAACTCGTTACTGTCTTYTAAGTCTGATTATGTATTTTATCAACTGAATATTTAGCAGAGAGGTATGTGTTTCAAAAAGAGGAGCCACTTTAAACACTGAATCGTCAACTGTATTTCCCATGCCTCTGAGCTTCTTGAGACTTTCCCATTCYGCATCCTCACCAGAAGTTACATATCCAGAGTTGGAGTCACTCTGATGGTGCAAAGCAGTTGAGAGGACAGAAAYAGAAACCACAAGCTCTCAGTGTCTCTCACTGCCCTATCAGCATGTAATATGTGTGGTATCCATTAAGCCAGAAGACTTCACAAATACGTGGCCTGCGAGACATGTGTTCTCATTGAATAAGAACAAATATGACAGTAGGGTCTCTATTCTCTCAGATACATCTTATTTACAAAAAAAAAAAAAATGGAAACTAACATAGGTGAAGAAATTTTGATTTCTCTTGGTTCAGTAATAATGATTGAAGTGCCAAAAGAATAAGGAGCAGAGCAACAAAGTCTAGGAAGTGGGATACAGAAGGCCATAATTTTTAGCTTTCAAGTTCTTGGTGAAAGTTCAGGTTTCTGAACGAACCTACCTTATGTTTCTGAAGTACTCATGCTACACTCACAGCAAAATRAATTTGTGTATTCTTCTAGTACTGTTTCCTACTATCATTAATAGGCAAAATGCTAGCATAAATGGATGCCTCTTGAAGTAGATTTAAGGATCAATCTCATCTGCAGAATCTTAAGACCCTGCAAAAGATGATCAATAACTTAATTGCAAGCCATTTGCCRTTTAATGGAGTCATACTCAGACACTGAGTTCTGCAAATCACTATTAAATACAGACGTGTCATGTGTACTGACTGCATTATTTACAGAACTCTGGGTTTCAAACACCAGAAGTCAGATATACCATGCTTCGTATTACGCAGTTTAAACCCACTGGAGGATATAACAAAAAACGGTAGCAGACAATTTAAGGAAGAATGCTTGAAGTTGACCCATTAATTGAAATAATTTGAGGGCGCATTCTAAATTGCTTCTCACTAAGAAAAAGGAAAAAAAAAAAACTAGCCAAAACACAGAGGAAAATGGTAACTGGAAACAATGAATGCAATCTTGAAAATCTCCCACACGCAAACACTTTTTCCTGGAAATGAAGTCAGTTGTTTCAGTTGAGGTAGAACTGACAATGAATATTACTGTCAAGTTTCTCTAAAAGACCTCTTTCATAAACACAACCAGGTGGTAGTTCTTTAGYTTGATAGGCACGCATCAGCAACTCAGCTGAGACCTTGTACTGGTTTGAAAGCAAAACCAGTGAGAGACTCTATGTGAGAAATACAATTTAATAGGAAAGCTATAAAATAAATATAATAGTAAAAGGAACAAGCAAAAAGACCCTTGGCAGAGTCAGAATACAACCTGACACCCTGTTCGTTAGGGTAGTGGTAGCAGTCCAAATGAAGCAGTCTTGTTGAAGCAGTGATCCTGTAGAAAGATCTGGCAGCTCCTGTCCTCTGGGAATCCAGTCAGTGCCTGTGCTTTCCCAATCTCCAGATTATATTCAGGTGGGAATGCTTGGCTCCTCCCCACTGGGCAGAGCATCTCACAATGGGCTGATATCATTCTATGAGTCACACAATGGGTCCTTGATTGCCCATTAAGCAGAGATGGCTCCCGAGGGGAGTTACCTGTGAGTCATTGTCCAGGGCATTGATAGGCCATTAACAGCAGATAGTCCGGAGGGAGGGGGCAGGGAAAACACTGCCCCACCTGGTTCCAACAACCCATGAAGATGGTAATAGAATACATCCTTTGGGAACATCTTACATTGCAACCTAGGACAGACCTGCACACTCAGAACCACTTAATYGGAATTTTAAGTGTATTTTGTAAGGGTTTTGCTAACTTTCAGCGACCAAGCAGAAATGACAGCTCAGAGGCTCACACACTCCAATGATGTCCACTWTTGTCTTTTTGCTAGAGGGTCTTGCCCTCTTTCCATTCTTGCTATGCTAAATATGCCCCATTTCAGTCACCACAGCACACCAGAACAAATCTTYCCTCAGCATGAATTTAAGAATGAGTGCCTCTTTCCACCTGTCATGGGTCTTGTCTAACAAAACGACTTTTTTACAGTTAAACTACTGCTACTAGATTTGGAACATTGCAAGTTCTTCAGAATGGACTGAAGAAAAGCTCTATAACTGGCCAGAAGGGYTCTACATGGCTTTGCTGCTATTAAGCTGCCAGTTCCACTCACTGTACTCACCTACAAAATACTCATGTTTCATTTCATTTGGGTTTCCTCATACATTTGGGACAATGGTCACTTTTTTTCTGTCCCTCTTTCATGTGATAGAAGTAGTCTTTACAGGCATCATCTCCTTCTTGACCCTTCAGGGTTTACATCAAGTTGTCACAGTTTCCTAATATCTGCAGCAATCATTACAAGAAATGCAGATGGTTTTGTTAGTGTTGGGATACACACACAATCATGATTGATTGYATACAAAGGTGTTTTATTGAAGCACAGAAGCCCAGGGGTGAGACCCCAGATCTAGTCTTCGATGATAAACACAAATCGGTAGCTTATAACCCCTTCTACCCCCCCCCACATTAATTATTAGATGTATCTTGTTCGATTCTATTTCTCATTCCCACACGGGTGCAGTTTTGCTTGATCTAGTGAAGACTATGCTTGATTTGGTGAAGACTATGCTTGATTGGGTTAGGACAATCACTGTAACMGGGCTARCATTCACTCCCTAGGCCTGGCTGTCCTGCAGGTCCAGGCCTGTTCCTCCTACCTGCTTGTTCTAGCCACCATCACCCCTCTGATACAGTTTAGAAATTATTCCCATAATTTCAATTCTGAGCTACTAAATTTAACCCTTACACTATCATTTTGGCTATCATTAAACCAGGATCACATCTTATTTAGTTTAGATTATTTCATTACTTCAGGGTCCCAGAGTCCTTAATTTTTATTCAAAGCACTCAGAACTTCAATGTTCAATTATATTCCAGTCAAAATTTAAAGTTTTCTGCAGTCATTAGGGGGCTTAGGGTAGAAGATTAAAAAATTTTGAAACGCTTCTCAATATTTTCTACTGATTTAGTAGGAACTGAATTTTATAGCAGTTTAGAAGCAGCTGCTTCTAAACTCACCCAACACATTTCAGTGAAGTCACCTGTTTTTCTCCTCAGCACTTCAACAGTAGTTATGTTCTTTTCCAGCCTTTCTGTATACAAAGTTCCATTCTCAATCATGCTATAAAATGGCTGATTTTTTGTCAAATGACTAGGCAATTTTTAAAACTTCAACATCCTTTCCTAAAAARAGCCTTCCTGTACTCTAAATAGACCCAAGCTGAAATTACCTCTTTTGTTTCATTACATTTCCAAAGTCACACATTTTTATGGTATCTTCATCTCTATTACCAGTTGTTGCATAGTTTGCTCAAAAAATTGTATTGTTGAATTACACAGGTACAATGAGTTAAAATGCTGATGCTTACCTATGGCAGAAGTGATCACACTACGTCCACACATTCATGTCCCTATTTACTTTGGCAGGTCAGTCTCAATGCTAGAAAGATCACAAAATAGTTAAGGCGGTACTACTAAGCCTGAAAACCTGCCCACAAAAATGGATGAGCTGTTTTGCTCTAAAAACACTTTCACAGAAAACAAGCCTGAAAAACAAAGCTAGACATGATGTTTATTGTTTTCTTCAAAGGAATTTTTGAAAGCAGATGGTTACTAGGAGTACTTAACACTGTTTACTGTAATCATAGTCATTTTTATGAGAGGAAAGTAGCAAAATAATAACAACTCATTTTGGTTAAGGAAATTTCAGACAAACAATAGATTACAGCCTGTGGGAGGAAAATAAATCGCAAATTTGGATGCTCCTTAAAAATAAAGGTAGAAAGCAAGCTACAGCAGGGGATAGGAAGTACAGAAGAAAAAAAAATAGGAGCAAACAAAATCAGTTGTCTATGAGATTTTCAACAATGGCTAACACGAAAAATAATCCTTTTCCCTGAACAGAGCTCTAGAAAATCATTCTGACCTGTAAGATATGCTCAGATGAAAGGAAAACACAGAAATGACAAATAATATAGAATATGTCAATGCCAAGTTGGGTGGAAATGTTGGTCTGCTGGGGGACAGGAAAGCTCTACAGAGGGATCTGGACAGGACAGGCTGAGGCTGTTTGGATGGGGATCAACAAGGCCTTTGGGCCTCGGGTTCTGCCTTTGGGCTTTAACAAGCCCAGGCAGTGCTACAGACTGAGACAGAGTGCCAGGAAATTGGCCCAGTGTGCTGGTTGACAGCAGCTGAACATGATCTAGAGTGTTCCCAGATGGCCAGGAAGACCAGTGCCATCCTGGCCTCTATCAGCAATGGTGCAGCCAGCAGGAGCAGGGTGGTGACCATTGCCCTGTAATGGGCGCTGGGGATGCCTTGAGTCCTGTGCTCAGTTTTGGGCCCTCCCTTCAAAAAGAACATTGAGCTGCTGGAATGCATCCAGAAAAGGGTGATGAAGGGTCTGGAGCACAAGTCCTGTAAGGAGCAGCTGGGGGTGTTTATTTTGGAGAAAAGAAGGCTCAGGGGGAACCTTACCACTCTCTACAACTGCCTGAAAAGAGGTTGTTTCCAGATGGGGGTTGGTATCTTCTCCCAAGAAACAAGTGACAGGACAAGAGGAAATTACCTCAGACTGTGCCAGAGGAGGTTTAGGTTGGATATTACAAAAAGTATCTTCTCTAAAGGGGTTCTCAAGTGTATAAACAAGCTGTCCAGGAAAGCAATAGAGATACCATCCCTGGAGGTATTAAAAAGTCTTAAATATGGTGCACAGGAGCATCAATGAATGTTGGACTTGGGAGTGTTAGACCAATGGTTGGGTTTAATGATCTAGAGGGACTTTTCCAGCTTGAATGATTCATTGATTCTAAAGCATGATTAAGAAAACAAAGGGGATGACTACTGTGAGAGAAAAGAGTAGAAGAGATTTGTTGGAACTCTCTGTTGCAAAACTCAAGTGCAAGAAAGAACTTTGCCAAGTGTGAGACAAATTGTAGGGTTGAATGGCAGTAGAGGAGATTAGGTGAGTTATTAAGAAACATGTCCAGTGGAAAGCACAGGGAAGATCTGGAATAAATGGAAAAGGTTGCTACATTTCTGCACTTGGAGACATATAAGAACAGGAGATGGAACACCCTTAGGTCTGATGTACTTTCTGTACAGCTTTGGGAAAACAAGGTGGGATGCACAGCTTCTCCAGCCCCATTCAAGCAGTAGATTCCTATTTCTCTCTACTTCACAACAGTTTGTTTCACTTAGGCTACTGAGCTGAACATTGGAACCAAAGTTTTGAGATCTTAAACATTGTTACATGAAATTATTGGGTTTTATACTTGCAGCTTTTATACATCAAATAAATCAAATTCGGCTTTTATTATCATCATCCAACAAAATAATAGTGGAAACATTTATCACCATTTACCACTGAAATAACCAGAATACAGGCTATGGAGAAGCAGCTTAAAAATTCATATGAATAGCAGCTAATTTTCTCTGTTTAAAAATTCAATATGAAAAAGTTTACACCAAATTTTGAAAACTCATGAAAAGATCCCTTAAAAGTCCTTACAAGAAAAAATAAACCACACCTTGACAAAAGTACTGAAATCAGTGCAGGAGAATCAACAAATTCAATTTTGCCCTGATTATTATTTGTTCCTTACCAAGGAGCTGGAGTGCTAACATTGCAATAATTTCTGGACTCTGAGTGAATATCGCCAGATTTCTTTCACTCTTTCTTAAAAACAGTTGTTTAAATTAAAAGACAATGAAACACCTAGTAAGGACAATTAAGTTCATCTGCTGTCAGAAATAGAATGCAGTGCCTTTTTGATGGCCAGCATTCACATGTTTTACAAGGTACCTCAGCACATAACTACACGATTACAGACCCATCAAATTACATTTTTAGAGACATGATGTCATGGAACAGTGTGGGGATTTTTCCATATCACTATTCAAAAATGCTTTATCACATAACTTGCTTGAATCTGTTTATTCACAGTTTGTCATTAAACAGTCTTACTTTCCTGCTGAATAAAATCATTAAAGATACATTGTGTATATGAAATAGAAGCTGAAGTGCTTGCAATGAAAGGAGATGCAGGATATAAACAGATTAGAAGTATTAGTAAAGGTAAGTAAATCAATCTGTCCTCCCCTATCAAAAAGTCTTTTTAAAATAAATGTGGCTATTCATGTAACAAAAATGCTGTGGGTGTATTAGGCTGAGAAAGCAGTCCATGTCATTGAGTTCATTGGAAAAAAGTGAGAATCTTTCTCCTCCCCGCAGCTGTTCGTCATGTTTAGCCATCTCTGGTTATTCATATTAGTATTAAATATACTCCTGTCCAGTTGGGTTCACTCATGTCTCCACTTTTTGAATCCATTCTTTTCCCCTACTTTAAACAAATCTAATGATTCCTATCCATAGCAAATATGGAGCTGATGAGCAAATGAATGATAAAAATTCCTATTATTCCTTTGTGCTCATCTCTTCCACTTAAGATTCTTGTCATGCCCTGGGCATTCTAGCTGTCTGGTACTATTCCTTTCTTTCCAATTCCAGTGCATTCTCTGCTGAATATTTGTCTGTCCAGAACATTTGGTTTGCTGCCTAGTACCAAGCAAAATCTGCTTCAATGTAAGAACATGTGGAGAAATTATGTGTTTTTGTCACACCCTATTAAACGGTATTCAAAACACAATGCCTCAGAAAGTAAATTGATTGTAGGTTTTATAACCCTTTTCAGGCTAATGGAAACAATTTAGTACCATGAACGAAAACATTGCTAGTGCAGCTGTGGGAATCTTAAATTGCTCAGCTCAGCAGTTCTGTTCCGGCTTAAGTAGGATAAAGTAGTTAAAGTTCAGTTAGATTCCATTCCCCTGGATCTTTGACAGATCATTTCAGATTAATGTCTTCAAAGTTTTCAACGTGCCTTGTAAAAGACTTTCTGAGGAATTCCTGGTTTGTGCTTTTAACTGTGTGGGGGCAGTGTGAAGGAGCTGTAAAAAACTGGGAAGAGAGGGGAAGAGGGGACAGGAATRT
Organism: Alauda arvensis; assembly: GCA_902810485.1. NCBI lineage: Eukaryota > Metazoa > Chordata > Aves > Passeriformes > Alaudidae > Alauda > Alauda arvensis. The sequence goes on from CADDXX010000784.1 coordinate 157,518, forward strand.
CCTAGGGACGTTTTTCAATGTGTCTTAATATTTTATATTAATATATATACCATCTTAATATTTTTTAAGTGTCTTGAACAATCTTTTTCTTTAGTTTGGTTTTATTGGCATAAGGGTGGGCAGGGGAGAGGGAACCACAAACAAAATAAACAAACAAAAAACCAAACAAACAATAAGACTACCAGTTTTCTTCTAACTTACATAATGTAACCAAGATAACAAAAGTTAGCAATGAAGAGCCAAGATGGAAAGTCCACATTTAACTCCACTTTAGAAATCAGTTGCAGCTCCTTAAGGTCCTATGCTTAATGATCTTTTCTTAAGGACAGAATTTTCATCCAAAGTTCATTCATATTTCTATATTTTAAAAACAACTTTGTTTTAAAGCTTGATAGGCAAAAGGAAAACTTGGCTGCTGGAGAACTCCTCACTGCATTGTACAAAACATATCAACTACCAAGCCACTTATAAGAAGAAATCATTCACATGGGTATTACCTGCACTGTACTACAAGAAAAACATCTGTGAATATTATTTGACAAATTGATCACTAAATGAGGCATTAGCTTGCAGGGTTTTTGGATTGCCTTAGGAAAGGAGGGTGCTATATAGCACAAAGGCTTACAGATGCAAAACACTGATTGGAAAAAAAAATTGTTCCAGAAGAAAAGCTGCAATAAAATAAGCCTAGCATGAAAACCTACGCTTTCTAAAAAGTAAGCCATTTATGAGAAGCAGTAGTAAAACTGCTTAATTCTTCTGTGCCTCTGGGGAGAAATCTAAGCCTTTTGAGAAGTGATGGAGAGAAAAATGGAGCCAATGGTGTGTTTGTCAGTGAGAGAATACTGTGAAAACAAAGTTAGTAATTTTACCATTCCTGCTTGCCAAGAGCTGACAGGTGTGTAGTTTCTTATTGTTCTGAAAGGCAGCCAGAAACCACAGTTTAATATGCATCTGGGTCTTCCTAGTAGGGGAGAAAACAGCTGTCTCTCTTGCACATGATACAAGATGATAGAAATATTGAGACATTCTTTTTACAGTAACTTACCATCATTTTCATGGCTTTGTTTGATCTTTCAACAAAGCACATAGCTGGAAGRAAAAATAATGCTGGAGCCCAGATCAGATCAGACATGATGTGGCAACCTCTGCTCCCACAAATAGTTATTATTTCACAGAGCCTCATCACCTCAACAAGATTTTTTCACATGAACAAGGGTTGACAGATTAGACTCGTATATTTAGCACAGCAGAAAGAAGATTTCTACAAGGAAGTCCATTAAACTTATAAGCAAACAAAACCAGGGAAATACCAGATTATTTCAGATAAACACGAGTTAATAATTTCCAACCATTCTTAAAGAATGACTCCCATAAATCCTTCAGTTTTAAAATTGCTGAGAGATGTCTGTGATTAATAAAGTTTTTGAACACAAAAGGTTTCCTTACACAAGAATTATGTGTGTTTTTCTGTAGTATGTGACAAAGCAATCTTTTAAAGCCTAATTCCCTCAGGAAGGTAAAAAATATGAATATGTTACAAACACACAGACGCTGTACTAGATGCAATTATTTGCAAGAAATACTAGGCTATGTGGATCAAATTTCCTTTCTGTGTAGAAGGGCTCTACAGTGTTAAAAGCTCATGATAACTGGCTGGCATATTGCCAATTGAATATGCATAAAATATCTGCATTGTGTCCAGACTTGTATGATTTGATAATCTGACTGATGTAATTTAAGCAATAAGACTTGGAAGTTCTATATTTACCAGAACGTGAGAAGATGGATTAGCAAACTCTGTCAAATATTTGGAAATCTTGAAAATCTCAGAAAAATCCTAATACTTTAGAAAAAATACTTGGCTTGACCAGCAAGCTTCTAAAACCTCAGCAAAGCTTACTATTAAGAAAAAAATCCTCTAGGGCTATGTGGTAGACAGATACCTACACTTCTTATGTCAACATGTTAAAAGTTTAAAACAATAAGACTCAATTGCCAAAAAGTTAGGAAAGTCAGAGATAAGCACAAAATAATTCTTAGACCAGGGGACAGAGGTGTAATTTTTTCACTTCATTGACATCAGCCTCTGACATATAAGGAAGGAAGTGATTTCATTGTCAGAAACTAACTTTGCACTGAATTTGAATACAAGCAGGAAGCAAAAACTTGATAATTTATTCTGCTGGATAAAGATGGACATCACAGAATTAGGACATAAAGTCATACACTGAAAACTCTTCCATTCAGTCCCCTCCTACAATTATTCACTATATTTTTGATAGTTCAATGTGAACCCAAGCCTTTACATGTAGAGATGCACCCCCAGGGTAGCAAGGCTTTTCTGTATTAAGAAGGAGCTGCAGTTTCATCCCTTGCTCACATATGAGGTAAAGAAGGCAGAAGGTTCAATGCTTCTGTCATCCTGATTGGCCAAGTGCCAGCCCAAGACACTTCTTGGCCACCTGAAGTGTACCTCAAGATTGGCTGCCTCTCCAATTGGACAAATTGCCAAAGACACCTCCTCAGCTACTAAGGACTTAAAAGACTGCACAGAGCTCCTCCTGGCTTTTCTGGGGTGCCTTACCTAGTGCAAGGGTCTCCCTTGCACTGTGCTTGTTTCTATTTGCTTTATACTGTTTGTTCTTTTTTTCTTTTTATTAAAACCTTTTCTTTTACAAAGTACTCCTGGAAAAGTTGTATCACTCTTCTTAAGCCACTCTGAGAGGTTGCTGGTTTACCCTCAGACTTGATACACCTTCATGAGTTTATTACACTCTGGCCACGTGTGAGAATGTATCATTTACTCATTTACGTGCTTGTTCAAGAAAAACAAGTACAAGATACCAGCATGCATGATCCTTCCTTTCACAGTGCACCTAGAGACTGTGGAAGCTGAATGTGAACTTCTCACCAAACAGAACCAAAACAGATTCAGAATTACTGTCTCCTGCTGAAATTTCTTCTCACAAAGAGCAGCTCTGATCCACTTTATATTCCCCAGGTTTGGGAGGTAAATCAGACTATTAAGTAATAGATTGAAAGTAATAATTACCCTTCCAAATCTATATAAAAGGAATCTAAAATAAAAATAATATATTTATATCCAGTGCTTCAAATTATTTGTGTAAAACTCATGCTATCCAATAATTTTTGAAATCAAGTTGGTTCCTTTAAAAAAAATTAAGTGGAAAAAACTGCTTCTTCCCCAGTTTTCATTCCTGTGCTTCTCAGCACAACAGTTCCAGCAGACTCGACATGAACATGTGCCTGACATGGTTAAAGTCAGATGTGCCCTGGTGTGGTTTTGGAATGTGGACAAGATATGACTTAAAGCTGCAACATGATGTCAAACATCTTTCTATAATTGCACTTTCAAGTCTAAAATACAAACACAAGAAATGAAAGAACATACTTGGTCTTGATTTGGCTAAGCAAGTCAACTGTCTGATCCTGAATGCATCACATGCATATCATCAGCAACATGCCAATCATCTTTGAAGTTAAGAGAAAAAAAGAGGCTTGTTGCATTTTTAAACTACTTAATAGTTATGTTTAAGGTTGTGGAATAATAAAGAATTACTTTTCAAATGTGCTGATGAATGAAAACAAAGGACTATTATGCATATTGTTCAATCTCTCTTATCCTAAAATCCCTGGTTAGTAGCCATACTTAAGTACACAACTGTATTTGAGCAGATAACAGTTTAAATTACAATGTTAAAAATTAGCCATCAACTGTCATATTCTTGGTGTAGAGAGAAGCTAAAAGAGTATTTAGAAGACTGCCTCTCCCACAGAGACCTGTCAAAGTCAATTCCATAATGCAGGAGAGGTATTTCACCTACAGAGATCCTTAAGACCCAGTTAAAATTCCTCCAAGCCTGGTTTATCTCACCATAATCAATGAGTAAGTTTACCAGGACTGAGAAATCCTATCCTGATGTTCCCACCACTACAGATGTCTTTCCATATAAAAACTCTTCAAGTGTCCCAGTTCAAATCTGAATCTATACGTTATAAATAAATCCRCATGCGACAAAAAAAAATCCAAACCAAACCCCATGCATCAGTGTCTCCCTTTCAACCAGAATGTTAAATACATTACTTCCTAATATGAAAAYCCAGAAGTCTAGAGCTGAACATCTGCATCCACATAAACATGTGAACATACACACAAACTCCTCCTCAAAACATCAAAACAAACACTCTATCCATATGACCCACTGGAGGTCAGTTTCTCAATTTTTTACAGCAGACTCAGCAAGCAAAACCTCAGAAAGCATGAGGAATGTATGGTTCATTGCCAAACTCTAACCCAAAATCAGCTTTAAGGATTAAGGTGCTTTCTTTTTAATAATTTTGAGCAAGGCAAGCCACTTGTATAGCAGTGCTTTGCCACAAAGGAACATAAATGGCTGACGTATTATCATTTCAAAGCTTGTCTTGCAAACTGGTAAGAATGGTTGAATAAGAATGCATTACCCTGGAGAACAAGAATGCAATCCTGGAGTTAAGTGACTTCAAGGACTAAAAAATAAAGTCAGTTTTTGTCACACAGGTGCAAGCAGAAAAGGAAAATGCATTTTTTGTGTCCACAAATCTCCGTTACAAATTAGGCAGTGCAGTGGAGGTACTTGCAGTATCATGAGTTGGAAGAGACTCATGAGGATCACTGAGTCCAACTCCTAGCTCCACACATGGCAACTTAAAAATTAAATCATACCTCTCAGAGCATTGTCCAACCACTCCTTGGACACCAACAGACTTGCAGACATCACCACTTCTCTGGGGAGCTTGCTCCAGTGCTTGGCTACCATCTCAGTGAAGAACCTTTCCAATCTGACGAACCAATATCTGAACTTCCAGTGAAATATCTTTAGGTCATTCCCTCGAAATTTACTACTGAACATCAGAGAGAAGAGATGAGCACCCCTCCTCCATATCGCCTAATGAGGAAATTGTAACTGCAATGTGCACCAATCAATCTCCTCTTCTCCAGGCGGAACAACCTTGGTCTCCTCAGCCACTCCTCATAACTCATGCCCTTTAGTCCTTGTACCACATCTGTTTTCTTTCTTTGGATATACTGTAGTATTTTTATATCCTTACATTATGGGTCCCAAACTGCACACAGTATTGAAAGTGAGACCACAGCAGTGTTGAACAGAGTGAATCACTTCCTCTGACCAGTCAGATGTAATGTGCTCAATGTACCCAAGGATATGGCTGGCACTTTTGACCTCCAGGGCACATTGTTGACTCATGTTGAAATAACCACCAACCAAGACCTGTGATCCCATTCTGCAAGGCTATAGCCTCCTGCGCCCCAGACTATACAGACAGAGAGGGTTACATCGTCCTAGGTGCAGAATATGACATTTGCTCTCATCAAAATTCACAGAACATTGTGTGAATGTCTATCATTCTAATCTTTCTAATCTATCAGGATCTATCTCTAAGGTTCCTGTACCCTTGAGCATCTTAATGGCTCCTCCTAATTTAATACTGTCTGCAACTCCTTAATGTGCACTCAACTTGTGTGTCCAGGTCACTAATAAAACTACCAAACAGAACTGGCCCTAAAATTAAACCTAAAATTGAGGAGAACACTACTACTGACAGGCCATCAGCTAGATGTTATCCCAAATACTACAACTCTTTGAGCCCAGTCTTTTAGTCAGCTGTTCACCCATCATATTATGTATAAGTCCAGTTGTGTGCTGGAAATTTTATCCAGAAGGATTCTGTGAGAGACAGCATCAAAAAACGAAACTAAATTAAATTAAACTAAATTAAATTAAATAATAAAATGCAAAAAACAAAAAACAAAACAAAACAAAACAAAACAAATCCAAAAAAAAACCCCAAACAAAACCCCCCAACATTAACAGCCCATATCCACTCTCTTCCCTCTTTCCACTTGGCAGAAAATTTTATCACCAAAAAATACCAAATTAGTAAGGCATGACTTTCCCCGTCATGAACTAATTTTTGCCTTTTGATGACAGCATTGTCTTTAAAGTGTTTTTCAGCAGCTCCTATAATAATCTTCTTCAGGCACTGGAGTGAGAGTGACAAGCTTAGAATTACAAAGGTCATCTTTCTAACCATTCTTGAAAATTGCTACCTCCCATTCAGGAGGGATAGGACCTTCACAGATTCCAAAAATTGATAACTGGGAGAGATTTTGCTATGACAGTGTCCAGTGCTTTCAGTACCCTGGGATGAATTCAATTGGGCCCCACAAAAATATGTATAATCGGTTGCAGCAGTAAATTCTGTATAAACAGCTGGGAGTTTATGCCTCTCCCATTTGTGGTGCTTAGACCCACAGCTCCTGTGTTTCCAGGACCCATTGTTGACAATACAGGAAAGAGGCAAAAGTGGCATGAAATACTTCAGTTTTATCTTCATTCACCCCTGTTTGTGAGGTTACAACCAACATCATCAGGTAATGGACCAATTTTTTATTTAGCCCTCCTTTTCGATAAACATGCCTTAAAAAGGCTTTTTTTTTACTGACTTCAGTTCCAACTCAAGTCAGTAAAAAATGATGAGCATTCATCATACAAATTTTCTCTCTAGTGACAAATAACATCTCTGTAATCCTCCTGTAGCCTGACCATGCTTTTAAAGTCCGTACAATTTCTTTTTCACCTAAATATTCAGAATCAATATCCAGAGTTCAGTGTTCAGTTGCCTATTCAACATACCCAACCTTCTGCTGCACATCCTTGATTTCCAAACATGGGAATTCCCTTCTTCTGGGCTCTTTTAAAAGGTGGCTCTTAAAAGGTCCCCAGAATTTATGGACTCAGAACCCTTGAAAGGAGATTCCCTACTATTTCCTTGATCAGCCAAAAGCCTGTTCTTAGTAGCATCTTTGCTGACAGCTTTTTTCATAGCACCAACTATCTTAACAGAGTCAAGGTGGCTTCATAATCACTGTGGCCAAGACAGCCACCAGTGTCTTCACTCGACCCATGAGATTACCTCCAGTTAGAAACAACAGACCTAGGAGTGCACTTTCCCTAATCAGTTCCCTTAGCATCTTTATCAAAAGTCATCTTCTATATGGACCTGGACAGGGGGATTGGGTCCGTGCCAATTTTCTGAAGGACAGCATGGACAAGTTCAACATCCTGTGCCTGGCCCAGGACAATTCCCAGTCTAAGTAAAAGCTGGTGGATGAAGGGTTTGAGATCAGAAAAGGAAAAGAAACTGGGGATACCAGTGAATGAAAAATTAGACATGACTGGCAATGTGCGCTCATATTCCAGAAAGCCAAACATGTCCTGGGCTGCATCCAAAGCAGCGTGGGCAGCCTGGTGAGGGAGGGGATTCTGCCCCTCTGCTCTGGTGAGACCCAACCTGGAGTACTGCATCCAATTCTGGCATCTTTAGCACAGGAAAGACATGGACCTGTTGGAGTCCAGACCACAGCTAGGACCATGATTACAGTGAGGAGGAAATGCAAAGAATTGGAGTAGTTTAGCCTAGAGAAGAGAATGTTCCTGGAAGACCTAATTGTGACCTTTAAATACTTAAAAGGGGCTCATAAGAAGAAGGGAGAGAGAATTTAACTAAGGTCTGTAGTGGCAGAACAAGGACAACTGATTCAGAGCGAAGGTTTAAGTCCTTATAGACTAGTAAATCATTGCCAACATCCTGGCTGGCTGATCTATAGCTAACTCCCACAACAACATCTGCTTCATTTGCTTTTCCTTTCATCCTTACCCAACGGTTCTCAACCATGTCACTCCCAGCAGCAAACTCTGTACGGCCCAACCCCTCCACCCTGCCTGCCCTGCCTGTCCCTCCTGAAGGGTCTGTAACTGCCCAGCCCAGCACTGCAGCCACATAACTTTTCCCACCAAGTCTCACTTAAGCCAGCATTGTATTTCTGGGACTGAGTCAAAACTTCCAGTTCCTCTTCTTGTTTATTCCTCATGCTGTGGGCAGTCGTGTGCAAGTACTTTAAATGCTCTCCACTGGATTTGGTACATCTTGGAGCAGATGTAAATCTCTCACCTGCACGCTGTCACTTACTGTGCTGTCCCAGAGCTTTTTGCTTGTAACCCTGTCCAGACTCACTTCTGCAGGGTCACGTTCCCAAGCAATGTCTGTGGCTTCTGCAGGGAGGGCAGCCAGCACCTTTGGCAGTGGACAGCTGCTACACTTGAGTGCAGCACTTTAAGCAACAGACCACAGCATGAGCTTGCTGGTCCTTGGAAAGAAAAGCCAACCTGAGGAGACAGGTCAGTCCCTTTGCCAACTGCCACCTTGCACAAAGCTGCAATGATGGTGCCAAATAAATGTCTGAACTCGTTTTCTTTGGGGCTTCTGCTTGTCCCTACTGTAAAAACATCATCTTGAGAGCTCCAGAATGGAGAAGTCATGGAGAGGCCTCCTTCTTGTTTCACTCTACTCCCCTGGGAACTGCAATGGCATAGGAGGGAAGAATCTCAGGGCTCAGCAGGGTGTGCAGAGCAGAAAAAGGGGAAAGTACCTGATGTAAAGCAGAGCTTTGTCCACCTTCCTGATATGCCATCTGAGATGATTTAGGATGAAAAGAAATTTGTGCATTTTAGTACATTATGTCCTTGAGGTTTTTTTGTCTTCCTCTCCAGCATAGACAATGCCCTTACCAGGGCTCATCTGGGCCATTTTTTGAGTGCTTCACTTGACAAGAACAGTAAGGATAAGTCCTCTGGATCCACAATTAGAAGTATTAATTGAATAAGAGAGTAAAGTACATCGATGACATAAAAGACTTTGCACTTTTTTTTTGCATACATATCACATTCATGTATCTGTATCATCTTCCCAGCAAGTCATCCATGCTCTATCCATTTTGCATTATCCTGTGCATATCTTATCCTTAACAGTGAGAACTGAGTCTTCTGTTCCTACCTTTACTGGCTCTATTTGTCTTTTATTTTTAATAAATTACAGTTTTCTTTGAAAAACCCCAAATACATTTCTGTAAAAGCAACTGGAAAAGTGCCCATATAAAGTAGGAGTCTCCCATGGGCACATTTATTTTTATAAAGTACTTTGCACTCAGAAAGTCAGATGATGTAATGACTTTTCCATGTTCTTAGTGTGTTATGTAAGGAAACATAATTAATTTCCTTCATTATTTATAAAATGATAGAATGGCCTGTGAATACATATGCATACAATGAAGTAAATTCAGAATTCAGTATTCAGCAACTTCTGCCATCTGGTACATTTTCATTTGCACCTTTCCTGAGCTGCTGCTGAGCACATCACCATTCCAAAGAGCATTTTTTGTTTAAAGTGCTGACTTGAAACATTTCCAATTTTATGCTGGACAGGAAAAATATAGACACAGTCCATTCCCTCATCTTTCTATAGCCTCCTCACACTTCCATTTGTGACTGTTCTTAATGTTTCTGAAAATGGGGCATAACTGTTAGCTGACAAATAAATGTCTGAACTGAAGTCAGATGATTTTTTATGAGAGAAAAGGAGGGACTTTCCCAGAGTAGTCAGACACTTCACTCRGATATTGAAGGCATGTTTCACACTGCAATCTCAGGGAAAAGGTTTATGAAAAATGGATCAGTTTTGCACGTCAGTGAAGGCTGTTCAGTGATTTGAGTTAGATAATAATTGACTATCTCCATTTCAGAGTGTAAACACTCACCTTACTATTAAGGATCAGATAAAAACAGCTGGCAGCAAAATTATAGGTGCTGGAAAACAGGAACTACAATGAGTCATTGCCACAGGGACTTTAGCTTCCATGTCAACAGAATTTGATATTTGCAGAGGAAGTAAATGGTGCTGAGGACCAAGCACTGGCTCATATGCACAGMTTTCAAAAGTGAATCTTCATACTAAGAGGTTCTAGATATGAATTAAGACTGCCAAGGAAAACAGACTAGATAAGAATATGCCATTGGTCACTGGAAATTTTTACCCTGGTGTCAGCCTAATTGGCAATTCACGATGTGTCTTTTCCCTTCCAGTATTACAGCAGATAAGTCAATGGCAAGGCAATGACAGAGCATTTATCATTATTATTTCTGTTCATCTTGCGTTCTATGGCACAAAGACAAGAATTACAACTTCAGACACCTAAGTTTGTAATTCACCTCAACACATTTCCTGATCAGAAACCGTGTCAACCGTAGCCACCAACACAAAGAAACTGGTTAGCTTTGTACTCCCCTTTGCCTTTTTCAGGAAAAAAATACAGCCAGATTGTGCTGTGTGTTGCACAGTAAATGAGGGAGCTGCAGAGGCAGCAGACACAGGAGCCCACGGTATATGAGCATGACTTCACTTCCAGACCCAAAGCAGGGCAATCTCAGCCCAAGATATTTCAGCACCTGGTGACTGAACAGAAAATCATTAACGGAAGATTATTTAGGAGTAAGAGTTTAGAAGGAAGTTAGAAGAGTGGGCATCAAATATATTACAGTTGTCTTTCCTGAACAGTGGGATGAAAATCTCACTGGGTAAGAATAAGAACAACTTTAATGTCATATAATCAACAACAGATTGCTGAATTAGCATTTTTTGTTCTTTTCCCTCCTCCTAAAGGAGGAACAGCTATGAAGAAAGTGTATGTAAGGGCAAATAATTGCCAGTACTAAAGACCTCTTTACATTTAGTGTAACGGGGAATTTATAACATTTTCTGTCTGGGACACTGCCGTAATGCTAGTGGCAATATCACAGTTATAAACACTAAGCAGCTGATATATATTTAGCTATGCATTCATGCTTTTGCTAAGCCTGTAATCCCAGTTTTAAGCATGCTTGCTAGTAGCAACCAGTTAAATCGCTGCCAGGATAAATTACTAGTTATCTGTTACATATTTTCACTACTTTTGCACAGACACATTCTGTGATTCTGGGATTACTCAGAAAATGGTAGCAAAGGTGATCAATACAACAGAAGCCCCAGATAAGAAAACACATTACAAAACTACAACTGCATTGGTCATAAACCAGTAAAATTCTAAGGTCCCTCTCCCACAAATTTATTGCTAGCCTTGTACCCAACAGTAGTTTTAGCTTCATTCTAATCCTGGATATCCGCCTAGCATCACTTAAATGTTAATTGTGTCATTTACTTGAGGTCATTAATACATTGGCTGTCATGATCTGGACTAAAATATGATTTACAGCAAGAGATTTTTTWAAAATAAATAAATAAAATTTGTTTTTCACTTACTTGGCAACTGAGACACACAGCTCTGTTTCTGGGTGTGTGAAAGGCCCTGTAGCAGTGCAGATCAATATGGAAATACCAGTGTGTTTTCATTGGCCTTTACTTTGATCTGGTTCCCACTGACTCACTTTATGTACACCCTTCACAGGCAAACARTGAGTTCACAGTGATAAAGGACTGAACAGCTTTCTGGAGGTCATTTAGAGCATCTCCCTAATCAAGAAGCAACGGCACATTTTGTGTTCAAGCTCAGCTGGACTGTGCAGTACAGAAACACTGAATGAACAAGCCATGTGGAGCAGAAACACTAAATGCCTGTCTATAAACCAACAGGATTCTGGGATACAGGGGATATATTCTCAATTAGAGAACTRGCACCATTGTTCTGTACCCTTGATTATCTCTATAATCAATACACAGTGCAAAAATATGCCAGTTATATACAGCAGGAGAATGTGAAAACACAAGTGATTTCATTCGGACTGCAAAAAATRTAAGACYAGTACAGAAAAACAAGGAATGACTTCTGTTTTCAACCTCTTTGAGCGCTGACTGCAAAGTTAAATCTGGATCAATGGTCAGAGTAATCAGTAAAAATAGCAAGAAAGGAGCTAAGAATCCAAAAAATTTGCATTATACAAACAAGATGTATTACATTATGCATAATTTAGCTCTATACTGGCTAGAAATACATATAAACATGTACCCATCTGCACATCCACTCACACATCTGTATCATTTTGTGCCGGAACTTTATCTTCTGATGCTGCACAAAGGAGAAAATGGAACATTGTCTCWATCCAGAATGGGACCCCAGCAGATCTGCAGACTGCCTATGCTCTCATTTACCAGAAACTTCCTACAAATACTCATATCAGACATAATACRTACCAAAGCCTCTCCCTAGTGTTTGATTTTTAAAATGTGGATATGATCTATGGAAACCAAAACAAGGCAAAATATTGACTGAATTACAGCTCTGCAGCCAGCTGACTGAGTTTGAACACAAATTCAGATCACCATTTCCCCTTCACATTCCTTTGGTCCCCATAAGGGAATGCAAAATCCTTATAGTATCCTTTAAGTAATTCCCTTTCATGCATAAAGATCAAACATCTGCTTTGAGTTGCAATTATTCAGATTTTAAGTTTAAAGAGCAAATGAAAAGAGAGAGTGAATACTAAACAACTTCTAAGTCAACTTTCACCAAACTAAATAAAAGATGGCTTCCTACTCATGCTTAACTAGGGTCATTTGTCAACATATCATATTACAGAACATAAAGTAATAAGTAACAGTACAACAAAATATCTTATTAAAAAGATTTTTACACTTCAGGTGAGGAATTCCCATACCATGACTTTTTGTACTACCCTTCAACATATTTCCAGATAATTTTGACATTGAAAATGGCATACACTGTAATAGCCTACTCACATATTAGTGTTTTCTGCTGAAGGTATATTGTGCTTACATCTTGGACTAACAACCACTCTCAGTAAGTTTACTAGTGAATTTCAAGTGCTGTTTTATGTCTAAAGTTTCGAATGTTCATCAGCACCTCAGAATAAAGCTGTTTCTTCCACTATTCCATTTTGCACGCCTTCCCAAAAAGGAATGTATTACCTTTATAAAAACCCCATAGCAGTAAGAAAAGTTCAACCTTTTTTTTTGCTTGATGTCATAAAACTCTATTAGCCAATTTCTTCACAAAGTTTCTTCTGACCTGTTGTCCTCAAAAAAGTCAGCCCGTATGTTTCAAATGTCACCCTTCAATCTCCTATCAAGAATCAGATGGGGAGTGAACAAAATATAACACTGAGGTACTTGGCAGCCAATGAAGATGTTGCTTGATAGGCTTTTTTTTTTTTTTTTAAGCAACAGTGGTATTTAAAATCTTTATAAGCCCTAACTTAGAAGTCCAATCTAGTGTTCCATTACAAAGCACCTAATGCCATTTGCTGAAACCAAAAGCAAGAAATAAAGTGTCCTAAAATTCTCTTTGAAAAGAAGTTTCATATTCTTTAAGGATGCACATTTAGAGTATGATAAATGCAAGCTCATATGACATGATAAGATCTTTAAAATCAGAAAGACATTTTGGATGGAAATAAAATGTCTATATTTAGGAATTGTTTTCTGTAAGAAAAATACTCTTCTGTAAGAAAAATTACTTATACCTACAATCTTTGCCCACTCCTCCTCCCACAAGCAAAAAGGCCACCTGAAATAATTTGTCCCACACTAAAAGAACCAATGAGTCACATAACAAGTTTCAGTCAAATGCATTTTCAAATGGGTGAGTGATAAACTCTTTGAAATCAAGCTTTATAACAAAATGCTGATAGACCCTTAACTTTAACAGCTCTTCCAAGTGTTTCTAGAGCAGGCATTACTTACAGTGTCATAAAGTGACATGTAAAATGCTACAAAATTTTGTCAAGGCAAATAAGCAGGTGTTCAAGAGGGCAGCACTATTTAAACCTCACTGATTTATAGACATGCTGCATGAAAGAGCAATAAGCTTTATGGAAGCTCACAGCAGAAACTCCAGACTTCTGTAGACACAGTACCACCATTGTCTGAAGATCACCAATACACATTAATTTCCAGGTTGTAATATTTGAGCTCCTGCATTTTGTATGTGTTACCAGTAGTGAAATATATACCTTAATTGACAGAGTAGGGCTCTCTTTTACTGGTGTACTTTTCATAGAATATTGCATGTAATAAAACCCAGTGCCCAGGTACTTCATCATACACCGTGATGTGAGTCACTTGATACAYAGGCCTTTTACTATTATTTCAGCAACACTTCTTCTTCCAAAATTTACAGTCACTGAGTCACTTCCCTGAAAATTTTTAAGCATATTTAAAAGACGACAACGTCTCAAAACATGCCTGCCATATTAACCAGTGGTCAAAATCGTCCTTCTCAAAGTCATTTAACTATCAGAAGAGCAACCAATAGGTCATCAAACCAATTTATGTAGTCGATTAGCATTTTCTGTTTGTTAACACACACACACAAATCAGTTCATGGCTARGGGACCCAGCCTTAATGATTTAGTAAGACAATAATTTTGTCCAACAAAAACTAAAAGAAAATGGAACGACAACAAAAAAAGCAAACCAAACAACCAAAAAAACCACAAAAAACTTCCAAACAAACAAAAAATCACTGTTAACTATCAATAGCAAATTCCATTAAAGAAAACTGGTAGAAAAAAGCAGGTCATTACTCCTTAGACTGTAGCTAGCATTATAATACCTGATAGCTGAGGAAAATTACGTCCTCTTTCTCTTCAGGAACAAAACCAACCCATTATATTTATTTCTACAAKGTAGGACACCATCCGCTCCATTCTGGTCAATGTGAGAAATAAATACCAACTGAAAAGTTCAAAAACAATTAAAAGGTAGATTATGACACCAGTTCAATTACCTGCAAAGCAAATATGACCTCCTTTTAAAATGCTTTCTAAAAATCATTTTATCTGTATATTCCTGTAATTCTAATAAACTTATAAAAGGTCACATGAAAATTGCAAATTATATGCACCAACAAACGTCATATTCCTAGTACACAGGACTGACTGACAGGGAAAGATCACAATAAATATTTTACTCCTATTTGTCCCATTACTGATTGATTCTACTAGAAAACTTGTAGTTTACACCCCAGTAGCAGAAGTAAAATGTAGACAGTAATTACAGATGCAGCAACTAAATTCCATTTAATCAAATCATGATTTGTAGATAGAATATGCAAGTTAAAATTCAGATTTCTGTCACATATCTAGCATTTCTCACTGAGAAGTAGTTGTGTAAGCATACAAGTTAAGAACCACAGGAAGAAGAACTTATCCAGCTAAATGTTTATCCAGAACTAACCCAGCTCAATGTTTTAATGAAATGCTGTACACAGAACAGATATCTTATGGCTGTCACAAAACTCGAAATATTTCTTGATATGGCCACCATTGAGTTCTGCTTTATCATAAAGCAAAGTTCAGCTCTAGCAGAGGTACAATGAGTGTAAGATTCCCTGATGATTATTTTTATTCATATGTACATACAGTAAAGCCAAAAACAGTCTTCAGGATAATTACAAATTTACAGTATTTAATCTTTTTTCTAGACACTTGAGTATGTCATAGTGACTTGATGACCACAAGGAAACATTCACAATTTGGGAATTAAATTCCTGATTATATAGAGAAATGTTTGTGCTTTCTGTGCAAGGCTGAGACCCAAGATAACAAGTGAGACAACAGTAAACTGCCAAGAATGAAGAAGTGAGATAATGATTCAGTGTTGCTTTTCTTCATGACCCTTTGTTTAGGTTATTAATGTGAATACAGTCAAAGTAATGAAAATTGGAATCTAAAGGAAGCTCTATTAATGAGCACCAATTTTGACAAACTTTACTGTAAAGAATCATTTCAGATTAAATTACTGTAACACTGTAAAAACAAAAAACATGTGTTTTTCTTTTTGTCTAGGCCCGTGTAGTTGGAAAGGCTGCAAGCCTACTCAAATCTTTCATCACAAGTAATACAGTTTTTGACTGTAATATAATGGCAAGGAAGAAACATTCGAGTAGTTTTATGTTTCACTGTAGAGTTTTTTAAATTTATTTTCTTCCCAACTTCTCACTACTTTTTTCCCTGTTAGAGCTTTGCTTTCATTAGCCTCACTCCTGAAAAAAATACATTGCCTTTGGATAATAGTAAAGGATAAGAAAAGGCAGGAGCAAGGACAGAAGTCCCCTTCCACTGACCTACAGAAGGGTCACAATAATGTTAAAATTACAGATCCTTTAAAAGGTGATCAAACAAACCATCCAGAGCACAGAGGTTTGATACCATCATGATATATTATACTGCTACTCTGCTCTTCTCTTCCTATTCTTCATGTCAGCGGGAAACAGAATTCACAAGATTGTAGCCCTCTGAACACATCAGTAAGTTATGGTCTTGTCCTTTTCAGTCTCCTGCTGGTTCAAATAACAGGAACCAATAGAAAGAATAATTCAAAGATCTTAAGAATGCATTCTGCAACAAATACAGAATCTGTGGCRTGATTTTTAGGTACTCCACACCAACAACCTTAACATGGTTGCAGTCTCCTAAAGGTTTTTCACATTCTCAACAGAATTTAAGTAAAACTGTTTTCCCTCTGAGTGAACAGGTGAACACTGAGGGAGAAGGAGTCTAGAATGTGGCTGCATAAACTTAAGTAGTATTTTTGTTGTCTGCTCCTATTTCCCTCTCCCTCCAGCTTGGCACTTTGTGGTTTAAACAAATGGCAAACAGAAACTGGTCTCCAAATCCAGTGAAAAATATTTTCATCTCCTTTTCTTCTGTAAAGTTTTAGCACAAATAAGCAAGCATAGATGCTCTTGGTGACACTATGCACCTTTTCTAATCCTTAACTCTTCCTTCAGTACCTTTAACATGTACTAAACATGCATAAGGAGTCTGCACAGTAATTTATATTTCTTCTGCAGACAAATAGAAAGTCCTTAGTTTCCTTTTCATCCTAATTCATTCGTTTTATCAGAAACTCAATTGCAGCATTTTTTCTATTTCCATTTAGCAAATGCTATGAGGATAGAATTGTTGCATTATACCTCAAAGAAATTGCCTTAAGAATTAATTGGAAAGATTTTCATCCCAGATTTACTCAGCAAATGTTGGAGTGTTCTGCCAATTCTCACAGGAGATCAGCACAAACCTCTTTRGCACAGGTGTTTCCGGGACTGGGATTTGTTAGGAAAAGTAAGTATTTAACAGCTTACAACCCTTTTAAAGCCAAAACTGTCTCTAACATTTTTCAAGATCACGTTGAAAATACCTGTATTTTCTTGCAGGGGCCTTTGCCACAAATCTGATGATCTGGAAGACAATGCAAATAATATTGTATGTTTTTAATTCTAAAGAGGGCTTTATCTTGTGCATTTTCATTTGTTGCTTTCATACACACTTAACAGTCAGTCAGCATAATCTTTAATCACGCCTTTCCTAAACAAATGATGTATAGACGTAGAGCTGGAGAGTTATTCTGTTAAAAGCATAAGTCTATTAGTCTTATTTTCATTCATTTTAACACACCATTTCCACTGACTTATTCAGTTACTGCCAGTTACTGCAGCACTGCTTAATAACAATGTGTGGTTTCTGACACTTATTTATAGTATACTAAAACCAAAGTCAGACTGGGTGGTAAGAGTTTTAGACCACCTGGAATGTCTTTAAATCTTCAGCACATGTTTAACTGCAGCAAGACCAGAAATAATCCCAAATATGCAGTCATCACACTATTGGCTGATTCACCCTTTAAAGTTATGTATTCATTTCAAAGAATTACTTTTCCCAAGTGCCCTTTAAAAAAAAACACAAAAATGGTTTATTATATCTTCATCAGTTAAGTGATGGAGAAATACTTGAGAAAGCAAAAGTGCTTGTTAAAACTTTATTTTAAAGGAAGGCATGTGTGGACATTAATTTTCTTTCTTTCACTCTCCTTGCCTTGCATGAAAAAAGAACTGTACATTTTGTGTAAGACGACATCAGTTGTTTAGTTTTACAAGTGTCTAGTTGTAAGGTTAAAATATGCATCATGCAGTAACTGTTTTAGGAAAAAAAAACCCTATACTTTCTTTCAAAATATTCATTTAATAAGTATTTCCTAAGTATCTGAGTTGTGTTTCAAATTGGTAAGTAGGGGATAGAGTAAGCAACACCATTTTTAGCAACCATGCTACAAATAAATCCCCCTGTCCTTTCATCTGTATTGTCATATTGAGTGAAGCGCACCATTTTCCCCTGTCCATCAAAGTACTCAAACATTTGCAGTCTCCTTGACTTCAATAGTGTTATTTTTCATGGACCCAACATGAAACATGTACTCAAGTGTTTCTGGTGGATCAGATCTGCTGAGCAAGGGCAGCAAAGCAGAACCTAGTTGGAGCCTCTAGCTCTGGAAATGCTGTGTAGTAGTAATATAGTTTTTTCAGGTACAATGGTTTTTGAACTTTTTAACAATAAATTTGAGTGCAAAGGGAATTGTGAAATACATCATGTTGCTATTTTAAAAAGTGTAATTATAATAAAGAGGAAACTTGTAGTAACCACAGTTAAAAAGTGGAGAAACAAAATCAGTTTGATACACAAAGTTATCAGAGCAAGACASATCATTGACGTGAACTGGAATAGACTCAGAGTACTGAAAATTTTCTAATCAATGAGGAACCTCCAGTTTCTACCATTTTCATATAAGTGTTAAATGTTTTTGATTTAATTTATACTGATCTTCAATTACAAGGGCTTTTCTACGCTGCCAGTAAACAAAGTTACTATGGAAAATAAGTGAAATTTTCACAAACCAAACGTGTCTGTAAATAAATAGTTGATGGTTACTGTAATCAAACTTTCTTACCTATAGCTTTTAAACTACAGACTGAATAGTTAAGGTGTTTGAAAATTCTTTGTGAAAGATTGTCAAACAAGCATTCATCCCACATTATAACTGAGATTTTCAAGTTAGAAGAATTTCTTCTGGTGCAGAGTAAGGCGAAAGAGTGCTTGCTTATCTTTATTAGAGGTCAATGAAAGAAGGACAAGCACATTCCTTAAGGACAGCAGTACAGTAAATCTCTGGGATTTATATTTGGTTATTTTCTTAATTTGGTTTCATTTAAGAAATGTAATCACAGGAGACGGTAGTGAAGGCAAAATCAGAATAACCTCATATGTAATGTACTATTTAAATTCATACTTTTTGTGTCAGAGTAGTTATAGTCACTACTAGTATCAAGGAAATAMAGATGACATGAATGCATTCTTTGAGAATTGTTTCTAAAAAAAAAAAAAAAAGAAAAAAAAACCAAACAAAAAACCCCACAGACAGTTTTCCTGCAAAAACCTTATTTTTAATCAAACACATTTTACTCTTCAAGCAGGAAGCCAATTTAATATTACAAAATTTTTTGCCAAGTGATGGAATGTGCAGTCATGCACCAGCAATTGAATCCTGAAATTCAGTTTGCCTGTGTTTGATAAGAAATAGCTTTCGGGTTCAAGCATGCACTATATTACAAGGGGAGGCACTTAAATAAATAAAGGGGAGGCCATGCATTTTATTCCAGAAGACTGAAATACATCTTGCAATGTGGGGCTTTGATGTTATTCATATGCTAACAATATACCATTTCCTCCAAGTGCTTGATACATCAGAATAAAAAGACATAATTTGCTGACATTGTGCTGAACACTTCCTGTCTAGAATACTGATCAATTGTCATTCAGCTTCCAAGGCAAATACACCCTAATTAGCCCTCAACATAACCTTTACATTATGCCTTTAACACTTAAAAATTCCAGTTAAAATAATTTTCCATTTTACAGAATAAAACGATGAAACAAAGACCATAACTGTATTTTCACTCTGCTTCTAAATCGCAGTTCTAGTGCCCCAGGGACTTCTTTCATCTAGTGTAAATGCTGGCATATGATGTGATTGTTAACATAGCTGGCCACCAGATGAAGTAAATTATCTGAACTGCCAAGATTCCTACTTTCATTCCAATTTAAACATCAATTTAACACAGAAACAGAAGAGTCTTATGAAAGCTTTAGTATGAACCATTTCAGGTATGAAAAAGAATAGATGGATTTCTCCAGCCACCAAAACAAACAAATATATAATTTGGTGAACCTGAAGATGAGTTCAAAAATTATCAGTGCACAAAGGTATTTCTATCTAATTTACCCCATGCTGGTAAATTAATACAGGATACCCTATGCACTTTGCAGAAAAGGAGTCATCTCTATGAATCCACCAGGGCATTATCCAGAAGCAATTGTTATGTCAAGTGGTTAAAAGGGGAACCTACAGCCAACAAGTACCTGGTTCTTTTTTCTAAGGGAAAACACTTTGAAGCATATTTGGGCCATGAGATTACCCTATTCAGGGAGATTTTTCTCCAGTTTAAACAATTTTATTACAGATTTCTTTCTGAAAGTCATTTAATCTCCTTTTTCTCAGCTCCTTCCTCCTCCATGTAACACTAATGCTCCATTCAATGGCATATCCACAAGGTCGTGAGCTCTTCAAAACAGCAGCTCCCTTTGCACTAACAGCACAATGCAGTTAGTTTTACATAAGGTACTGAGACACTACCATGGCAAGRTCTAGGCAATCCAGGAGACTCCTGGAAGGCATGGAGGATATCTGCTTAGCTCTAGCAGAAGGGATGCATTTCCTGATCTGTTGGTCAGCAGTRTAAGTGAGCTAGCTGGGGACACCAAGACTGGAGAAAGCCTGGCCTGCAGTGATGACAGGTGGGGTTTTCAGTCCTCAAGCTGAACCTTGGCAAAGCAAATTTCCATTTCTTTGAGGAGACAGTCAATGGGATGCCCTGGGAGACTTGGACAGATAGTCACCTCCAGAGGGTTGTGGCCAATGGCTCAGAGTCCCAGTGGATGCCAATGACAAGTGGTGCCCTCAGGAGTCTGTACTGGCACCAGTGTTATTTCATATTTCCATTAACATCACAGATGAAGGGAATGGACTCTCAGCAAATTTGCAGATGACAACAAGATGAGTGATTCCTCCATCACTCCTGAAGGAAAATATATCGCCCAGAAGGACCTGGAAAAGGAGTGGGTCCATGGAAACTTCATGTGGTATAACAGGCCAAGTGCAAGGTGCTGTCCTGTTGAGAAGGACTTGGGGATTCTGGTGGGTGAGAGGCTGGACATGACCCAGCCATGAGCACTCACAGCCCAGAAAGCCAAATGTGTCCTGGGCTGCATCTAATGAAGCATGGGTAGCAGGGGAGGGAGGGGATTCTCTCCCCCCACTCTGCTCTGTTCTGCTCTGATGAGACCCATCCTGGAGTGCTGTGCACAGTTCTGGAGTTCTCAGCAGAGGAAGGACATCGACCTACTTGACTGACTCCAGAGGAGAGCCAGGAAGATGATTAGAGGGATGGAGCACTTCTGCTATGAGGAAAGGCTGAGTGAATAGAGATTATTCAGCCTAGGGAAGAGAAGGCTTCAGGGTGACCAAATAGTGGCCTTCCAGAAGGGAACTTACAGGAAAAATGGGGAAAGACCTTTTGCAAGGGCATGCAGTAAGAAGGAAGAATTATTTTTAACCATTTTTGGTCTAAATGATTTTAAACCTACTCCCAGAAGAGATTCAGATTAGATATCACTAATAAATTATTGACCATGAGGTTGATGGGAAACATGCTCCCAGAGAAATTCTGGCTGTCCCTTCCCCAGTGTGTTCCAGCCCAGGTTGGGAACTTTGGGCAACCTGGTCTAGTGGAAGGTGCTTCTTTCCATGGCAGGGAGATTGTTACAAGATGATCTTTACACTCCTTTCAACCCCAACTATTCAATGATTCTATTCTGTTAGACGGAGAAAATAAAGAGAAGCAGAATGAACCCATGCTCCAAGAAGATATTCAAATCTCAAAATATGTGAGAGAATTCCCTAAAATATTTTGGGGCAAATCAAGTTTTTATAGAGAGAAGGGTCGAACTCTTCAAGGCCTTATGTGACTAGCTAGTGCTTTAAAAAGGAGTGACAAGTGTTAAGATGTGATTCTTTATAGATGGTCTACATTGGAGAATAAAAATAAATTCAATCAGCAAATGTACCCCATAATCCTAGTAGCTCTTCCTCTAATACTATGGAGTCCTTCAAGCCATGTAAAACTGAGAAAAAGATGTTTCTAATAAGGTTAATCATGGTGCACTCAGTGGGCATGTGTGCAGCTTTTCATAACACCCAAGTTTATTACCTACCAACATCTATAATCTTTGTCCCCTAATGGGAAGAAATGGTCTTTCTGCATTATTCTTGAACAGAGGAGTTTATCAGTAAAGAAGACTATGAAGAAATGACTAAAGGGAAGGACAYCCTTTGAAGAAAATCCCATTATAATGATTAATGTGCTCTGGCATTAAAAAGACTGCAATGGATATAATTTACCTGTTTTGGTCAATATATTGCAAAAAGGATAACAATAAGATTGCGAACAGCTTCCAAAATTATTTAAGAATATAAGGGTTTTTTCTACAATTAAGGGGAATGACACAGGTAAAAAACTTGTTGAGAGCATGAAATGAGGCTAACCTCTAAAATTGACTAGATCACTAATTAAGCCAAAGTAGTCCTTTTGGAATTAAATGGCAGAGGGGGAAAAAAACATCATCTGGCATCATTTACATTAACAGTGGCTGTATATGGAACAGAGTGCCAAATCACGGAGGTGGTGGCAATCACTTTGAAGAGGATTTGACAATTTTGACAAGACAAAATTTGTCAATATATCAGTAAATGGKGTTTGTTTCATGATTCCATGATGCTCTCGGCCAACTAGGTACCAAAACATCAACCTGACAACATAAACAAGAAAAAAAAGCCATATCAGAAAGATAAACACACTACTCATTATTCAGACAATATGACTGTATCCCCTGTAGGGACCTCTTTGCAAATACTTCAGTGCAGGTCCAAACATGCACATCCAAAACATAGGATTTACACACTTTATCTGCCAGCTCATTTCCATGCGGACACTCACATTTTTCAAAGGGCCTAAGATGAGACAAAGGAATTAAACAAGCTAGCAGCATTTACACCTAAGAACTAGATCTTAAGACTATCCTCACAGTTTACTACTTAAATATAAACAAAAGTACCGTCAGTGGAGCTTAGATTAGTATTTATAAAGGCAAGAGAGTCTTCAAGACAAGTCCCATTCTTGGCATTCGTACAAACATGTTATACAGCCTACAAATAAAGTCAACATTTTCACCATCCAGTTTAACTGACCTCTTTCACTTAGCGGGTACTAATGCAGCTGGAGGAAATGCTTGCCAAGACTCTTTGAGAGGGGAGGATCCAGTGAGCTGGAGGTTAGCAATCATGATTTCCATGTACAAGAGTCCTCAGAATAGAAGGTCTGGCCTGTCAGCCTGACCTCAGTGCTGGTAGAAGATGCTGGAGCTGACACCTTGGGTGCCATTATGCAGCACATACAGGACAACTGGAGGATCAGGGTAAGCCAGCAGGGGTTCATGAAAAGTTGGTCATGACTGACCAAATTCATCTCCCTCTATGACAAGGTGACTCATTTAGTAGATGACAGAAAGGCTGTGGATGTATATACTCAGGCTTTGCTGATTCCTTCACTTCCCTCAACCCTCCCCTGCAGAAACTGGCTGCTTCATGGCTTGGACAGCTGCAGCGTCCACTGGGTTAAACCTGGCTGTGTGGTTTTGCCCAGAGAAAGGAGGTGAGTGGTGCCACATCCTGTTGGCAGCTGGTCAACAGCTGTGTTGCTCAGTATTGGGGCTAGTCTTGTTTAATACCTTTATCCGTGATCTGGATGAGAGGATGGAGTGCCCCCTCTGTCACTTTGCCGGTGACAGTATGTTGGGATGGAATATTGATCTGGAAGGCAGGAAAGCTCTTCAGTGTCTGAGGGCAAGTGAATGATGTTCAATAAGGCAAAACACCAGATCCTGCACTTGGGTCACAGCAACCCCAGACAGCGCTCAGAGAGCCTGGAAAGATGYCTGGTGGAAAATTATCTGGGGACTCTGGTCAGAAGTGGCTGAACATGAGCCAGCTGTGCCCATGTGGCCAAGAAGGCCAATGGCATCCTGGGCTGCATCACCAGTGTGTGGCCAGCAGGACCAGTGCAGCGACAGTCCCCTGTCCTCAGCACTGGTAAGGCCACACCTCAAATCCTGTGTTCAGTTCTGGACTCCTCGTGACAAGAAAGGCATTCAGGTATTCAAGTAAATCCAGAGGGCAACCAAGCAATAGAGCAAGTGAAGCTTCTGCTCTCTACAACTGCCTGAAAGGAGGTTGCAGTGAGGTGGAGGTCAGCCACATTTCCCAAATAACAGCTGTCAGGACAAGAGGAAACAGGCTCGAGTTTCTCCAGGGTAGGTTTAGATTACGTATCAGGAAAAATTTCTTCACTAAAATGTTTGTCAAGCCCTTTAACAAGCTGYCCAGGGAGTCATCATCTCTGGAGGCAATTTAGAAGACATGTAAATATGGCACTTAGGGACATAGTTTAGTGTTGGACTTGGCAGTGCTGGGTTTACCATTGGGCTCAATGATCTTGGAGGTCTTTTCCAAATTAAATTATTCTATAGTTCTATAAAAGTGTTGAAACAACAGCTCTGTGGCCAGCACTCACTTCTTAGTGAAAAAAGAGAAGACACAAGAGCAATACTTACCTGCTGAGGAGAACAAACAACCTGCAAACAGCAGCAAGCTGTCAAATAGCTACTTGTTGGCATAACTATTTCTCTCTGACAAGGGTAACCGGCAGAGTTACAGCCTGGTACTTACATGGCATGGGATTTTTTTTTTAAGAATAGCTACAAAAGCTTGTAAATATATATTTTAAGCAAAATTATGGTGCATAAGTAGGTTTTGTTCCTATAAAATACCAATAAAAACCAAGAAAGATACTTCAGTAACAACCTGAGTAAGGAAAGGCAATAGGAAGTATAGAGAATGAATAGAGAGAAAATCTTTGTCCCTCTCAGAAAGAGATGGGATGAAGTTGGGACAAGGCACAGAATGAAATGCATCATACTAAACTGTGGATTCCATCAGGATGGATCTTTGTTTTTCCCCATCTCTCCTCTCAGAAATCTTATAAACACTTTGAGTTTTTTTAATTCTTAATTGATGCATCCACAGGACACTTAGCCCCAGGAATAAGGCATACATTGTACTGTGTTATCATGTACTATGTTATTTTTTTTACTAGTTATTGTAAAGATATAAACCAATCAGATATGATAATTTGATACTGATGCCATCCTATGTGTAAATATTGCAAAGTTCTGACCTTCTTATCAATGTGCTTATTCTTCCTATCATAATTTAAATTAATAAGGATTTTACCCTTACCTTAAAAACAGATACATTTCCAGAGAGATGGAATAAAACACTACTCTTTTAAACCTAGTCCACATTCTTGTGCATTTTCATCCTGCTTTTTCTGAATCACAAGCTTACATGTATGTGTATGTATTTCTACGTATTTATGGTTTATCATTACTTTTTTAGTTCTTTCTTAAGGGAAATAGCTCGTTGAGAGACAAGTCACACAAAACAAGCACATGTCCTGGATATGCAACTACAACACAATCAATGCCTGTAAAGTGTGGAAAAGTAGGAACAAAATAAAATATGCAATATACACAGGATGCTTCCTCTTTAGCACTCCTTTTCAGCTTCTTGATCCTGGACATTCTGATCAAATCTCAAGCTATTTACAATAGTTCCAAAATGCTGACTTTGTTAATGCTCAGACCTCAGCGGGACAAGGACTACTGAGGATGATTGATTGAAATTCATAACATGTTGCAAAATKATTTCTTTGAGATAGCCAGTAGGGAACTCTTGTTTGTTGAACTTATTATTCATTCATGTATTCATGAAACAAAATACAATAAAAGCATAATCCCTCCATAGCGCCTGAATGATCACATTGAAATGAACCCAGAGCTTTGCAGTGCTAAGCAAGGTCTTTACTTTGCAACAGAACAGTTTTATATTGCAATATCATTAGCTGAGCCTAGAGTTTACATTATACTTACAAATCAGCAAGGGAAATTTAACCTGCATTGTAATCTAAGGTTATGCTGAAAATCAGATATTAAAAATACACATGCATAATAACARCTGCTTATGGGACTTTTTTATTTCCTCCTTCCTAAATGATTTAGCAATTACTGTGTTGAAATGTAACTAAGACTGCAAATCTGCCTGCATTTTGACAACTAAAATATGGATCAAAACAAACACAGAAATAACATATACACTTTAGTGATTTTAAATTTCTTAAAGTAAATCAGTTACAGGAAAATTGAGTTGTCAAACCTGTTATTTGAAAAAAAATTACTGACAAGGTTTGACTCAGACTTTCCTGCATTTGAAATACTGATAAAGAACTAAAATTTAGAGAAGAAAATCACTGTAAAATGATCCAGCACTTAGTGTTTACATTCACAAATATGAACAGGATATTTATGAGTTTACTGTACAGAATGATATGAAGCAATGTTTGATTTTCCATTCCTTACTAAACTTTCCAGTTGCTTCTCTTTCTAAACTAAATATTTACATGTTTATATTCAGCTTGAGCTGGTTTTGCATTCTATATTCACATCCTATCTTATCCTGAGAAGAAATATATTTACACACTGTAGACATCAGGTTTTGCATTACTAATTTCCATTATTTGTCATTAATTTTCAACCATAGTAGATGCAGAGCCATTTGGCAAGGCACTGTTACTGACCTTGCTGTTGTCAAACTGTTATGCTAAAGTAAGAGGACTTCTGGAAATCATCTTGACAAATTGTTTCCTCTTGCTTCAGAAGGAATCCTCCCTCCTCTCTGCAAAATGCTTATAACTTGTGATAGAAGGATAAGGAGTCCTTGACTTTGAAAGGTCTAGGTCAGCTTTTCATTGAATTCTTCCTATTACTTTTGATCAGCTAGACCAAAAAAGTAAAAGAGTCTTGAGTTTATAAAGTATATCTGGCTGCATAAATTTAATTTGATTTTGGAGGAGATAGAGAAAATAATTAGGCCCAAACACAGTCTTCCAAAGTTAAAGTTAACCAGATGGGTAGGTATTCATCTCAGCTCTTAACATGAAAGTTGAATGATCCTGTTTATGGGACACCTAACTGATTGTCTTTCAGAAAAACTTCTTTCTCTTCTGTTAACCTGTGTTCTTACCCTTTGAACTGGGAAAGGGACTTGAGCCAGGAAAGGCTGTGTGAGCTCTGTTCAGCTAGCAAGGAATRGTGATGTACACCAAACCCCATGAGAAGCTTTTAGGTGCAGAATGTTACCTCTTCCCTTTCCTGTGATCTATGCATAAACGTTTGCATGATGGCATCCCAGCAAAGGGAAAAGCAYAGTTTGATCTCTGATTTGATGCACTTGCACAGTGTAAGCCTGTAATCAAGAAAGACTCCAGCCTTTTTGAAAAAAACAGCACTCTAATTCTTGAACAGAGGAAATCACTTAAGTTTGATTTCAAAATAATATGTTGATGAGATTTAAAACCAAGCACAATCTCACTTAATGTTGTAAACAGTGTTGGGGGTTTTTACTTGCAAAGATTTAAATATTTCCTTTTATTTACAGTTAATGTCTTGACCTTCTGTTACTCCTGGCAAGCATTTTGTTGTGTTGATGCACAGAAAGATTACTTTGATGCCTCAAAGAAATAGTGTTTTCCAGACAATGGTGAAAAAACGGGTCCAGAGAAATTTTTTTACAATTGGGAAATA
Organism: Alauda arvensis; assembly: GCA_902810485.1. Classification (NCBI taxonomy): domain Eukaryota; kingdom Metazoa; phylum Chordata; class Aves; order Passeriformes; family Alaudidae; genus Alauda; species Alauda arvensis. The sequence continues at coordinate 185,093 of CADDXX010000784.1, forward strand.
GTGACAATAGTTATTAGCTTGTCATCACTTCATCAAATACTTCTGAAATAACTTTTTTTTTTACATTATTTTCTTCTACAGATTATTAATGATATAAGCTATAACTCAACAGGAAATCTAAAATTATTACAAGCGATTCTACACCAGCTAACGACATTCTGCAAACAAGTCACTTAACAATAAAGCTTGAGGCATTGGGGACGTCTAAAAATGTTGTTTCATATGCAATACCATTACCTCAAATGGTGACTCTGACTTGAGTCAAATTGGAAATTTTAAGAAAAATACATCTGATTAACAAGCTCATAAATTGCAGAGATTAAATTAAAAGAATATMATTTCAGTCAGATAAAACTTGTAAGATTCTTGCATTAGAATCCAATGGTGAGGAAAGAGGAATGAAATCAATCATMTGAAACATGTATAACCTCTTAGGAGTTTCTCTTAACAGAAAACAAGGTCTTTGTATGATGGGATGGGAGACTCTTTGTTCAGCTCAGTAGTTTATGTTCTCAACCATTATTTTCAAGACAAGATCTTTTCCTCATTATCAAGGACATGCAATCTTTCATGCCAGTGTATACCATGCAAATGTATACTCACATAATTGACTAGTGTACCTACAAGGCAGAGAATACTCGTAGGCAGAGAAGGTAGCTCAGTTTGCAGTAATTGTATTCACCCTGAGAAGGATTAACTGGCTCAACAGTACAGATGAAACACTATTGATGCAGCTATAAAGTTTTCAGGACTTCGATTAGCTCACTTATTTTTGCTTAACACCACACTGATTATGCATTACAATCACAAATGTGGAATACACACACACCCGAAAGTCCTTCTACCAGTCCTTCTCCTCCAACCAAAGATCTTACCAGCAGGAGCTTCCCTTTTGAAGGAATCAAATCCCTTCATTCTCAGGCTGCTCAATCAGGCTCCTTGAAGTGCCACTCTGTTAGAAGTTGGATCCCTCCCTCCTATCTTAAAAGATGTCCAATACCTATATATGGTAATCAGATGCAAGCCTGCCATGTTCTAAACCAAATAAGACCACCCTCCACCCTGAAAAAAATTAATCCTATTGTTATCTTCGCATTGAAGCAGTTTCATCCAATCCTTGCCTGTGTAAAGCTCCAGCTTAACTCTTGTATCTCACACCCCGTGGTCATTGTGCTTGCATTAATCTAGGCACAGACAACATGACCTAATTAACCAGTGATTGCTGATCATACATATAGAGTACATGATTGCTTAACTGCTTATCCTGCTCCATCTTCAGGGGTTACAGTATACCATTTCCTATATCATATGCTGACACAAGCAAATACTAGATCTCCTATGATGGTTAAAGAAGTGTTAAGTCAACATTTCAGACAGTAACTCCTTTAGGAACCCCCTCTAGTTCCACTTTGAAAGACTCCTGTTAGATTCAATTTCTCTCAGTTTGGATATTCATTCATCTTTAACTGATCTCTCATGTTCCTAGTCAGGTAAAATTGGGCTGAATGTCAGAAAGTGAGAACATCTCTGAGAGGGACTGTACATCCTGTGACGGCAGCTTTGGAAAGCACTTGAAGTGCATCTTTTGCTGTGGTGGAGGCCTGATCAATGGCCACCTACAGGCTGTGGGAGTCTATGGGTTTCAGAAATCTTGCTCATTCATATTAGATAAAAGGATTTGTCCTGTTTTGCCCTGTTGCTTATTACAACACAAACACCAGCTCAATGCTAAATTTTGCCATTACTAAATTTCTTAACTTTTTACAAAACTATTCCCAAAAACACCTTAATCTGACCCCAAAGCAGAGATTTAACATTTAAATGCTTCAGAGGAGAAGTCTTTCCTGCTCATGCCAATGTTTTGCACATTGATTTCAACAGGGTGTGAAAATGCCAGTGATTAGACAAGTGTAAATCCCCTTTTTCATGTGAAATTCATTTTAAGATCAAGGCTTCAGTCAGTGTAGCCATGGCAATTTATTGTAGCACACTAATATCCAAACTGTTACCATGGAACCGAGTTACAAAGACTTAGACAATCAATTCCAATTACAATAGTTAAATGGTTATGACTTAAATCACACAAATGGCAATTTTCATACACATATTTGAAGGAAATAATTCTATTTATTGAGAACAGAAAGAGTTGTGCTTAGCATTGTAATACCAAGGCATGTCATTCAGGATATAATGATATAATTTGCCCTGATATTCACACATGCTACTTTTCCTTTTTTAACCTATATTCAAGTGCCATTCAAAAAGGTAGACTCCTGCTGTCTTTAAAGATCAAAGAAGCCAAGGAAATTACATCCAATCTGATCCTGAGCAATCAAACATTCTTATGTTCGATATTTCAAAAAGCAAACACATCAGCACCAACTGGAATTGGCTTTTACAAGGTTATTTTTTATCTGGAAGTCAAATAATAGTACAATTAAATTTCCCTGTTCGTTGATTTAGGAATAAAGCAGAAGAGAAATAATAGGTTAGGATAATCCAAAGACATTTAAAAATATAGACTGAAGGAACAAGAATAAAAGGCAATTTTAACTTTTTTCTTGATTGGAAGCAAGAAGGAGAGAAGAGTGAAATAGCAGACTAGGCAAAATAAGTCTCCTTGGCTTAATCCTTCCTTCTAGCCTTGACAGGAGACACTGAATACTTTATTAGCACATACCTAATATACTGTCAAGTGGTCAGAGAACCAAATATTGCAGCTATTTCAAGGGTATCATTGTTTTGTGAACTCTGACAGGAAAGCAAGAATAGAGAATATCTGCTTCAGCAGAGCAAGTGAAGCATTCTTCACTCACAGTCAAAGGTATTTTGGAGCCTAAGCATCAGCTACACTTATTGCTCATTTGGACAAACAATCAAAGCATGGAGATATCAAAACAGCGGGTTGTTTATTATGTGCCATCTGCCACCAACATGACATAAACTTGGACAGCGTGATCCATTACTGTTTGTGCAACAATAGCATGGAACTGTTTACTAGCAGCAAGCTTTTATTGAGAAAGTGAGTTCATTCTGCAATTGTTCAGAGAAGATTCCAACTTGTTTACATAATTTCTTGTTGTGTCAGCCGAGTGCCTTAAATCCTGTTCACCTGGAAAATCTAATGTATGACAAGAAATTAAAAACCTATACAACAGCGTGACCATTATGCCTCTGCAAAGTAAAAAAAAAATGCCTGCAGTATAAAACACCACACTGATTTAAGCACTACTGTCAACATTTGCTTCTTTTAAGCCCTAAGGACTTATAGACTCTTACAGGGAAGCAACTCTGGACCTTACAGACAGGCAGAGCTCCTGCTACTGATTATTCACAGCTGGGTCCCCAGAAACTTTTACCACATTTCATATTTTTCAATTTGAAAGAATCCACTACTTATATTGAAGTGTCCTTTCTTCCAGAAATTCAATCTATCAATAAAAATAGAACATCAGCACAAAAAACCCCACAACCATTAAAACCCCAGCAACAACAGAAAACCAGCCCTTCAGAACTGACTGTTACTTCTGACTTTCCCTTAAGTGTTCAGCAAATTAATAATGACTATCCACCTGAAAAATCATTATCCACCAATATTGTCCTTAAACACAAAATAATACTATTCACTGATGTGAAACTAAGTTGGAAACCTCTATAACTAACCATCTCTGTCACAGCCTCCTTTCTCTTAATTACATGTGTATTGTGCTTCTAGGGTAAGCAAATGACACAAAGGAATCAAGTTTGACAGTTAATTTATTGTTACAGTAGTCAATTATTCATTTATTCTAGCTGCTTCTTCCATCTACTTGAACAGTAAAATGAAAACTAGTGCCTTAAAAGTTAATGCTAAACTAACCTGAGGGGGGAAAAAGAAAGGAGTGGAGAAGAAATAACACAGGATCAGGAGAGACCTGAAAATTCAGAGATCTGATTCAGAGACCTACTGATGTTGACACACAATCTACAGTATTATGGTGCATTATCTTTATTCCCCTACTCTAAGAGCAAAGAGGATAGCACATCACACATTTACAATACTGAGTGTTTCTCAAGTCTAAGGAATTTGAACCAAACTTGAAAGAACATCACTGATGTTTCTCATTTGTTACAAGAAAACCTCAAACAAATAAAGACTTATTACATACCATTCCAAATTATATCATGTCAAATTTCACTTCCATACTTGGTATCTTCCTATTGTCCTATTATTCTCCCAGGCAACCGGTGACCGGATGAGAGGACACGGTTTTAAGCTGCGCCAGGGAAAGTTTAGGTTAGAGATCAGAAAAAAATTCTTTACAGAATGAGTGGTTGGGCATTGGCATGGGCTGCCCAAGGAGATGGGGGTGCCACTGTCCCTGCAAGCATTTTAAAAAAGACTGGACGTAGCACTCAGTGCCATGGTTTAATTGATACGAGGATGTTATTGATATATGACGTCCAGGTTGGCTGGGCAAGGAGGTTTTGGAGGAACTTAGGAATAAAAAGAGGATGTATCAGCTTTGGAAGGAGGGTCAGGTCTCTAAGGAAGTATTTAAGAGGGCTGCTAGAGCATGCAGGAAAARAATTAGGGAGGMCAAAGCTCAGTTTGAACTTAGAATGGCAACTTCTGTAAAGGATAATAAAAATGTTTTTACAAATATATTAAGGCTAAAAGGAAGGATAAGACCAGCCTTTGTTCTTTATTGGATAAGGGAGGAAACTTAGTATCTGCAGATGAGGAGATGGCAGAAGTGCTTAATGCCTACTTTGCCTCAGTTTTTAGTGGGAAGATGACTCRCCTTCAAGACACCTGCCTGCCTGGGCTGGTGGATGGTGTCAGGGAGCAAAGTGGTCCCCCCATTATCCAAGAGGAGGCAGTCAGAGAACTGCTAAAATCCTTGGATGTTCATAAATCTATGGGACCAGACGGGATCCACCTCAGGGTAATGAGAGAACTGGCAGATGAGCTTGCAAAGCCACTCTCCATCATTTACCAACAGTCCTGGCTCACTGGTGAGGTTCCAGATGACTGGAAGCTGGCCAATGTG
>CADDXX010000784.1:190359-274770 GCA_902810485.1 Alauda arvensis
GATGTTGTTTATTTGCATTTTAGCAAGGCCTTTGACACTGTCTCCCACAGTATACTCCTAGACAAGCTGGCAGCCCGTGGCTTGGACAGGAGCACTCTGTGCTGGGTTAGGAACTGGCTGCATGGCCAGAGAGTGGTGGTGAATGGTGCTGCATCCAGCTGGCAGCCAGTCACCAGTGGTGTTCCCCAGGGGTCTGCACAGGGACCAATTCTGTTTAATATTTTTATTGATGACATGGATGAGGGTTTGGAGTCTTTCATCAGTAAATTTGCAGATGACACTAAGCTGGGAGCGTGTGTCGATCTGTTAGAGGGACAGAGGGCTTTGCAGAGGGACTTGGAATGGTTGGATGGATGGACAGAGTCCAATGGGATGAAGTTCAATAAGTCCAAGTGCTGAGTCCTGCACTTTGCCCACAATAACCCCCTGCAATGCTATAGGCTGGGGACGGTGTGGCTGGACAGTGCCCAGGCAGGAAGGGACCTGGGGGTGCTGGTGACAGCAGCTGAACAGGAGCCAGGGTGTGCCCAGGAGGCCAAGAAAGCCAATGGCATCCTGGCCTGGATCAGGAATGGTGTGGCCAGCAGGAGCAGGGAGGTCATTCTTCCCCTGTACTGGGCACTGGTGAGGCCACACCTTGAGTACTGTGTCCAGTTCTGGGCCCCTCAGTTTAGGAAGGACGTTGAGATCCTGGAGCGCATCCAGAGGAGGCAACGAGGCTGGTGAGGGGCTTGGAACACAAACCCTGTGAAGAAAGACTGAGGGAGCTGGGGTTGTTTAGCCTGGAGAAAAGGAGACTCAGAGGTGACCTTATCACTCTCTTCAACTTCCTGAAGGGTGRTTATGCTCAGCTGGGGGTTGGTCTCTTTCTCCAGGCAACAACAGACAGAACAAGAGGACACAGTCTCAAGCTGCGCCAAGGGAGATACAGGCTGGATTTAAGGAGGAAGTTTTTCACGGAGAGAGTGGTCAAATACTGGAATCATCTGCCCAGGGAGGTGGTGGAGTCACCATCCCTGGATGTGTTTAAAAAAAGACTGGATGTGGCACTTGGTGCCATGATCTAGTTGAGGTGTTAGAACATGGGTTAGACTCGATGATTCTAAAGGCCTCTTCCAACCTAGTGATTCTGTGATTCTGTGATTCTATGTTAGGTCAGAGGTTGGAGTTGATGATCTCCAAGGTCTTTTCCAACCTAGTTGATTCTATGATTCCATGATTGTGGAAGAAAGAGCCAGAAGCTGTATCCGTGTCTGATGGAGCCAATGCCAGCCTTCTCAAAGCCAAGCTCCTCAGTGACAGTGGCAGCACCTCTGATTTGAGAAACTATTTATTATGCAGGAGCAATTGCAGCCTGAGAAGAGTGAGAGAGTAACAGCCCTGTGGTTACCAAGGTCAATGAGTCAGAGAATTATAGAATCATTAAGGTTGAAAATACCTCCAAGATCATCAAGTCCAACTTTTGACACCATATTCCCATGCCCACTAAAATATACCATGGAGTGCCATATACCATGTTGAACAGGGAGGAAGTGTTCAGCTACTAGAGCAGAGATTCCCCTGCAGCCCATGGTGCAGACCACAGTGAGGCAGCTGCGTCCCTTCAGCCCATAGAAGTCCATGGAAGTCCATGGGAAAGCAGAGATCCACCTGCAGCACAGGGAGGACCCTACTCCAGAGCAGATGGATGCCTGACAGAAAGCTGTGACCCTGTGGGAAGCCACACTGGAGCAGGCTCCTGCAGGACTTGGGAGCCATGGAAAGAGGAGCCCATGCGGGTGCAGGTTTGCTGACAAGGCTTGTGACCCTGCATGGATTCCATGATGGAGCAGTCTGTTCCTGAAGAGCTGCACCTCCTGAAAGGGATCCACACTGGAGCAGGAGAAGTGTGTGAGGAGTTCTCCTGAYGAGAAAAGAGTGGCAGAGACAATGTGTGATGAACTGACACAGCCCACCCCACAGTCCCCCTCCACTGCTGGGGTGGAGGAGAAAAAGTAACATGAATGAAGGTGACCTGAGCAGCAAGGGAGTGGTGGGGGAAAGCTGTTTTGAGTTTCAGTTTTAATGTCATTATTCCACTCTCTGTTGTTGAGCAATTAATTAATTTCCTCAGGTCCAGTCTTTTTTGGCCATGACAGAAATGGTAAGTTGACTTTTCCCTTTTTTTATCTCAATCCATAAAACTTTGGTTGTACTTTCTCTTCCCTGTTCAGCTGAGGAGCAGAGGGATAGAGCAGCTTTGGTGGGCACTTGTCATCCAGCCAAAATCAACCCTCCAAAACATACAATTACGCATATTTAATCCTATCTAAGTGGTTGACCTAATCTTGTATGTTTCAGTAGCAAGTGGACTGATTTGGTATCCATTCTGTAGATTCAAATGCATATTCATGACCTCAAAAGCCTGGGAAAGCAAAGATATTCTATGGAGAGGATCCAAACTAAATCAGAAGTAAAATTGCATGACTCATTAACTCCAGGCAATGCCAAATTCTCCTCAGCAGAATTATTTCTCTTCCAAAATCTTAATATGTTATGTTTTCTTTCTCTTCACAAGGCTTTCAGTTTTATGAATAAATGTTTTCCATACCACAAACAGATGCATTTAAGTACAAGCTTTTTCTTAAGAAAGCTAAAGAAAACCATTAAAAATTAGCCTAACCAAAGAAAAGTAAGCTACAGAAAAACAAGCATTTCTTCTACTACAGCAATTCAGATGCTGTGTCTGAGTCTGATCAAGTTGTTTGGTCAGACAAAATCTCTTACATTCAGAACAATGAAAATAACCAATAGTCCACACATGTCATGGGTTCCTTGACATTTTGAACCCTAAATTCCTGTCATCTCTCAAAATTGCTCATCATTTTTCTAACATTAAAACACTAGAGATGTAAGGTGTTCCCTGAATGAAGATGAATTGAAGCCTCCCTTGAAGACCTGTACACACACACATACATGATCCTCATGACCACTAAGTGAGTTTTCTATTAAAAATGCCTCCAAAAAAATCAAGTTTAAGAACATGGTAACCATACTCACATTATATAAAAAACATGGTTATAGCTCAAACAAAAACAGGTTCACATTTGTATTTAATAATACTGAAATCACTGTAGGCCTGCAGCCCTATTTTTAGATTTCAAGAGCTTCCTTTAGACTACTTTAACCTTGAGGGGAAATGGTGAAGGAATATTTGGGGGTTGGTAATCTGGACAATTGAATTAGTGATAAATAAACACCTTATATACAGAACTAACAATAAAGGCATGGCATTTAATTAAGCTTGAAGTTCAGTATTTATTCATAAAAAGTTCCATTTTCCTAAAATAAAGGGTTTTTTTTTCTGAAATAGCAGCATGCAAATAACATTTCAACACACAAATGCAACTATTGGTTAATAAACTCTCTTCATTAAAAAAACACCAAAACTATCAAAAAAACCCCACCAAATCTAGGCTGAGTCAAATTTTCATTGGAACATTTTTTACCTCAGAATAACAAAGACATTAGCAAAATATTGCAGTCAGGCCTTCCAAATCTCACTATTCTAAATTGTTCCAACTTAAACACATTTAAAACACAATAAAACCCAGCAAGTATAATCTAAATCATACACCTACCAGTCTTCTTCCCACAAGCCTTGAAGTCTGAACRTTACCATGGAAACAAATTCTACATTTCCACAAATTGGAAGAGCCAGTTAAAGACAAAACAAAACTAAACTAAAATAATACTAACTCATTGCTAACTATACCTTATTCAATGTAAGGTCATGGCTAAGTAGCCTGTAAACAGGAGTAGTGAGAGTGACGCTCATTAACTAACCATTTAATTGGCCAGGGATCCAAGAAGTGAGGGAGGGAGGGAAGGAGGGAAGCCATTGTATCTCTTAATATTGCCACTAAAACTCAAATTATCCTGTGACTTAGGTGGCTTGAATTTTGAAGCTTTAGATTCAAGCAGTGTATACTCAAAGTGTGGGCTACAGAGAATTACAAAGATTTAATTTCTCACGGCTTTGGTTTCCTATCTATAAAATGGGGATGGCATAGCTTGTAAGAGCAGACACTGTTTGGGAAAGGGACTGCTTAATGTTTATCTGCATGTCATACAATGTCATACACTTGCCATATTGYGCTGCGCTTATATTCCATTATGTTYATCTGTGACCTTAGGCAATACAAAGCAGCTGGAACTCCCAAGGTCATCTTTTATGTCCACAGAGGTGAACAGATGCCTCTCCTGATATCTATTTTATAACAAGGTCCAATACGTTTCAGACTACAGATGCCCTAAAAGTATATGAAAAACTCAAATACAAGGCCTGAAAGCCAAAACATGCACAAATGGGRATCAGCTATCCTAAGCTAACCCCACTTGACTTAAGTCCATGCAATTTCTACAATTGGATAAATTACTCCTGGAATACTTGCTACTGCAACAGTCCTTTTMTCATCCAAAAGATGAAAAAACAATCAGAAATGGTTCCGACGTAACAATTGCTTGCAGAGTCTCCTGCCTTTGGGAGACATTATTCTCAAAATATCCAACAGTGAGGTGCATCATCATTTTCCTGTTCAGTTTGAAATCTTATTTCATAGAATAATACAGTGATATGGGTTGGAAGGGATCTTAAAGATCATCATAAAGGTTTGCATTCCCCCCTGCCACAGGCAGGGACACCTTCCACTAGACTAGATTGCTCAAAGCCTGATCTAGTGGAATTTATTCTCTGAATTCCCGCAATTCATTTTAACCTTTTTTAATCACTATATTGATCTTATACATTGTATCTTCTGAGACTGCCCACAATGTGACAGTCCTGATAATGGCTSACACTACCTGAATTCTTGTCATTTACAAACCAGTTTCTAAACATTCTCAACAATGAAGTACATCAGAGAGCTGTTGTTCTTAATGCAACCCAAAGACAAATGCACGAGGTTTATTCCCCTTTATTTCAGTTGCTATTTCTGACATCTTTGAAACATGGCAAGCCATTTACCAGGAATTTTGAACTTGTGCAGCAGAGTCACATCAGCTTTAAAGTTTTAAGATCAGGAGTTAAGAAGGAGTCAACGGATCTTTGGAATTCATTACTACCCTGTCTGTGGAAAAAAAAAAAAAAGTTATCTCGTTTCTGCTTCAGTTTTTTCCTTACTATTCTTTACTTCTTACAGTTAAAAAACTTATAAAAACTGTTTTCTTCAGCCTCAATGCTAAAACAATAAACCTACAAAAGCAAATATCTAAAGAATCTGTACTTTCTTTACTTAAGATAAAATGCATAAATATTACAGGGATTGAATTTGTTTACTTTAATGGTGTACTAGACTCAGACTAACTTCTCCCAGTTCTCAAAAATAGGTATGGCTAAAATGGGAGGTTTTAAATCCTCAGGGTTATTCTTCCATGCTATTCCAGTGCATACAGTAAAACTATTTCTAGAAATTCAAACTCTTTTAAACCTATTGTAAAATCCAGTTATTTTCCCTCCTTTGTTCTAAAAACATTCCTCAGAGGAAAACCAAGAAAATGTATACTAATTTGCTGTAAAAAATTCAAATATGGAAAAATATATTTTTAGCTTTAAAAATACCAACCATAATAGCAAATGCCATCACATTTTCTAGGACTGTTGGCACAGCATAAACATTCACCTTTCTTATTTGGACTTATGCTTCAGTGTTTTCAGATGAAAAAAAATGAGGTGTTTGTGTGGCTTTAAAACATCCTTCTAGTTTCAGATTAGCTACTGCCTCTGGTCATTAAAGAAAATTCGCAACAGAGCTGATAAGAAAAAAATGTATCATAATAGAATAAAAGAAAGTATCARATACTAAAGGAAAGGGGGGAGAGAGGGCAACTGAGATTTGTGTGTTTCTCAAGTGATACAGCACGCAGGATGCTGATTAAGTACTACCATCTAAACCAAAAGATAACTTTACTTCTTTCCTAGCTAATAGAATAAACAGTAATCGTAACTAAAAAAGAAAAAAAAATTTAGAAGACAAAAACAGTCTCTGATTCAATCTTAGGTTTCTAAGWCTTTATAGCACTTCTGTATTATTTTTCTCAAGCATATTTTTCTTCTTAGGTTTGATCACCTCAGGCTGGAGACTCATCATGTATTCTTTCCCACATCTTCTGTCATGCAGAAAAGAAATAAGAACATCTTCCTTGACATTTGCTTTTATAAAGTGATTATCCTATAATTTGTAAAGTGTTAGTGCATTTTGAATCTGTTTTTTCACAATAGGGTGTGCACACATTTGACACTTGACATTTGACACAACTTTCAATGTGACACACTCAAGCAATTCAAGTCATTAATATAATATTAATATGTCTATTATCTATCAATTGGCAATTGATTTACTTTCTAGAAATCTGTATATGCAGAAGTTTAAAATTTTGGTTTTGTAATGTTGGAATAATCATCTAAAGTCATCATAGCTTTAAGAAAAAAAATCTTTGCCAGTTTCGGAGTACAGTTACCTCAAACAGATCTTYGGGTGTAGTGCCATCACCAGTTCGCAATTTCATGGTGTTTCTTGAGTCTGCCTCACCCCTGCTTCAAACTCATTTACTGCTGATCCTTGAATACTTTCTACAAATAATCATTCTCTCCTGTATAGGAAATAGAAAAACACCTTATTCTCTAAATAATGCACATTTTATTTTTAATTATAACTTGAAAAACAGTTTGGTTTCTCATTAAAATAATAACTTGGATGAAAAGCATGCTATTTTTTGACCTGTGTTCTCTCTAATGTCAGAATTGCTCTTCATACAGCCTCTTGAACACTAACCTTGTTTGTAAAGTGTAGATTATTTCTTACAGAATCCACTAATACTTTCCTTATGCATACCCCTAGAAATATGTAGTACTCTAACTCAGACAATGTTGTGTTGCCTTGTTCTTCAGTTCAAGGCATGTTTTCTTATGCTCTGTAACATGGAAAAATTCCTATGCATTTTTAAGTTTTMACCAAGGTTTTCTTACATCTTACATATGTAAAGTATTGCATATCTGTCATAACATTCTCACCTATTACAAATGAAAAAACATTCAGAGATATGTAAGGTTTCCATTTTCTATGACATTTCTGCCTCTCAAAAGTTTGGACATGTGATATACTTTTTTTACAGTCTTATGTACAGTCTGAAAATGTCACTCAAGTTCTGTAGATTTCCATCTTCTGGCTTTTTAGGCTAATTTTAAACTAACTAACTTGCAGCCATATCCCTGTTCTTTACTTGACCCAAGGGACTTCAAGCAACACGTGGAAAATACCATAGACTGTAACATTGACAAATGTCTCAGAAATGAACAACAATCACAGGGAGAATTAGCATCAAGAAACATTTTCACAGACCAAGAGTGGCTGAACCATCCATCACATCTCTGAACACAGCTGACAGCCTGCTCTAATTTAAAGAAGCATAAGCAACGTCTTCCAACAATAGGTCCAAGTCTATTCCATTTCTTTTCCACAGCTATATAAAAGAGATAGATTCCTTATTCAGCTGGCTGTGCAGATCTTCTTAGCACATCTGAGAYTGCCAATCAGGACACAAGATAAAGACCAGTCAGAGTAGGCTCCTCAGTGTCATATTCCAGGTGTCATGTCATTAATTGCTGCAGAAACCATCCCATAAGTGTTCAGATTGTATCTACAGAGAAAACTGAAGCTGTGTCTTTTCTTCAAATCTACTTTCTGCTATCATAATACCTGCTTCAAAATTATATCTTTGCAAAAAGGCCTTCTACATTTCAATATTTTCTTCCTTGGAAAAGCACCCACTAAACTTTGAACTCACATACACATAGATATTTTAACCACTAAAATTATAATACAATCAGAAAAGAAATTGAGCTAAAAATTTCTGTTGGGAAAAATCAGACCATAAAGTCTAACAAATACAGATACTACAGTTATGACCAAACTGACTTTTTTTTGCTGCTGTCCACTGAAATAYTTAGCCAAMTCCAGATTATTACATTTGCCTTTTTATTAATCTTATCTACTCTGTCATGTGCCCAGACTACTACAAGCATTGCATAAAATCTTGTCTTTATGGCAAGTAAGCTCTATCTGGTTACTTAGGTGCAACATAAACTATTTTCTGTGAACAAAATACAAAACTAAATGACTGAAAATGAAAACTTTAGGGGGAAAAGGCAAGTGAGGTTTGCTGCCAGAATATATTCTTTATATTTAAACACTCATACTCTCCTGTCAAATTTTCAAGCAATTATAATAAACAATATTTAGTGTAAGTTAATTTTAGATCTTATGCTAATTGTCAAAGACCTTTGAACCTTGGAAACAGTGCTACCATCCACATGGCAAATGTAATTATGGAATCTGATTTCCTATATGTTGTAAGCAATGAAACTGCTTTAAGTGACACTGATATATATTTGCAATAACTTCTGTGTAAATTAAAAATCAATGCCAATATTAGCTCCCTGGATCTTATTTTTATCAGAATTGGAGATATGCAAGAGCAAATATTTTACAGAATGTACAATATACGCTTTAAATCCCAGTGTAGTTTTCATGCATGCCATTTATGTGAAAAGCTTGCATATCTCCCACTTACATACACACAAATAAGGACAAATCCCGTCAGATCTAGGCGGCCTTCAGGAGATTTTGCTCCCAGCTGATGTTTGATTGATTGTCAAGCATGCTTCACCATGACTAAGTGGGATATCATTGTATTATCTGGTATYGGTGCTGCAGTGCATTGTAGATATCCAAAAGAGGGTTACAAGAAAAAYCCCTAAAAGTAGAATTATTCACTTTGATTGCTTTTTTCCAATATTTTATAGGGTATTCTAGATTTTAAGCCCTTCAGTCCTTTTATGCATTCAAAGATATTGTTGGCAAACATTGCTAACATTTCCCTCCTATTCTATAATTTTTCTTTGTCTCCCTACTCTTTGTTTAAATGTTGGAAAGCAAACTATAAATACAAATATATCAAATGTATTTAAAACTTTATACCAAGAAAGGTATCTTTGCTCAGCATCAATAAAAATATTCTACCATCTKGATGCAAGCATTCATTAAGAATTCAGGTAAATTTCAGACTAGGTTTTGTAACAGTCACAATAGCTGCTCTGGGGAGTAGAAGGAAAGTGGTCTTTGTGGTTTGAGCCCTCAAAATCAGCATGCTGGACTGAGTAAAGTATTTTTCTATTGTCATAAAAGCCACAACAACTCACCATTTTCCCCCCAAAAGTAAAAATGCCAACAATATATTTTGAAACTATGGTGTTAACCATATAAGCTATATATTAAATAAAGATGGATTGAGGAACAGTGAAGAGAATAACAAAACTCAAAGGTCTTGCTCTCAGACACAGCACAGGGCCACATCTGATCTCACAGTGGTTTATCCTGCTGTGACTGCACAGACTTCATTAAGCTTCATCCTTTTTATAAACACAAATGAATAYATAAATAGAAAGCAAAGATTGCACAGATTTTACAGTGGGGGGAGGGGGGGGAAGGGAGGTGCAGAATCTGAATCAGGAAGCATCCAGCTACAGCTCAAGTTCTGTTTTCAAAGGTGTTTGTTCACACTGTACTCGTTAGCAAGAAGCTAATTTACATCATAGCTGCAAAGCAGCAAAAACAGTGCAGTATTATCAAGTATCAGGGAAATTTTGCCTCTAAAAGAAATTTTCAACATGTAATTGAAACTCACTGTGATGTAAATTAGGTCTTTATATTAGACGCCTTAAACCATACCAGCCCCTTGTAACAATTTCAGCTGAAGAAGAAGACTCTTCTTTCCTGTGTCCTTTCCTAGTATTAGTCAGACATCAGGGTACCTGATGTAACACCAGGATTCAGACTCCAGAGAAAGAATCATTACCACTCCTCTCACTCCATGTTCTTTGCAGCAAACTGCATTGGGGAAGAAGGAAAAATAGGGGGCGGGGGGGGTGGGGGTGGGGGGTGGAAATCAGGCAGCTTCAAAACATACTTAATTTTTTTAACTAGTAGAAAGATGTGCATTTCACTAAGATAATCCATTTTAAAAATAAAAGAATGAAAAGAAAATTTCTATAAGGTAGATTTTTTAAATGCCTTGGAGTCCCAGCACACCYCCTGTACCTGTAGTTTACTTAAAAAACAAACCATCGACCTGTAATTTGCTTCTGATGTAGCCTAAAAGCACTTTATAATATTAAAGCTTATTGATGCCTSTAAGACCCTCTTACCTACAGCTATCTCAAATGTAGTGAAATAATGCAACACTAATCACTAAGACTTTTATTCCATAATAGATGTTTTTCTCACTAAATCAATTCAAAGGCTAATTGGGGTGGAAGGTGACTATCTCTAGTGGTTATAAATACATTTGCATTGCTATCAATCTTTTACCCGGCTGATGTTTAACGAGGCTGAACCGGAGCCCAGCCCGGCTCGGCGCGGTGCCGCCGGTGCCAATGCGAATCCAATGCTGCCATCCAGTGGCTCAGCCAGAAGGGAATGGATGGCGGCCACAAAGGATTCCTGTGCTCGGCTCCACCTTTGTCCTGCGGGCCCGAACGTCCAAGAGGCTCTTCCAGCCTGGGGGTGGCGCCGCCCAAGCTCCTCAGCTCTGCTGGCCTCCCGAAACTCGGCCCTTCTACTGCAGCCAGAGCTGTAACAGAGCAGCAGACACCCCACGACAATTTAAAACAGACAAGCCTCCCCTCAAGGGAAAAAAGGACCAGAAAAGGTTATTGATTTCTTTAGTGTGTCTTGGACCAAAGCCCATGTTTATCATATATTCCGAGTCACTCAAAATATCTGTAAGCACATTTCATCCTCTTGCCCAGCAAGAAGTCTGTTGTCACTTTTTAAAATAAGCTTCTTCACACATGAAAAAAAAAATGAAACAAAAGTCCAAAAAAACCCTCCACCACCACCTCAACAAACGAGGGGGGAAAAAAGCACCCTGTACTTTTATCAGGCACATAATTTAGGCTATTATTTAAACTGCACAAGTTTCAAGAGCCAGAGAAAAACAGAAGCCCAATTTACTTAAAAAAAAAAATCAACCCTGAATATGTCTGAAACAGGTGATATGGCTTTCCTTAAGAGAAACTTAAATAAACATTTTTGGGCTGAAGAATGCTAAAAAAACCCCATTCTTACAGCATTTGCCAATGAGAAATATGGAGATATGTGATAGAAAGCATCTGTTTCTCTACCACAGAAGTTATTGGAGGAAAGAGCTGTTTCATTTACTTAGTCTGTGAAATAGTGAGATTATCCAAGTCAGCCCAGCAATGCTTTTCTCTGTACATCATTTCTGTGTGGACAGCTTGCAATGAAGTGTATCTTCCCCTTCAAGACAGGAGGCTCTAAATCAAGTATTTTGCATACACCTGCAAATTTTACCCATCACCAGCCAGACTGCTACAACAAGGATCATACATAGTCAATGGCAAATATATAATAAGCAAGCAGCCAATACAATATTTATGAAGCTACATTATTACTAGATGATTTCTACACTTTTACAACCAGAAACTTGAAATAGCCAGTTGCTGTTTGTTAGCAGACTGTGTTAAGTGAAGCCAGCTATTATGATTGCAGAATTTTGCTTTCACGTCCTAATGCTGTAAAACAGTTCATGAACTGTAAGTTATGATATTAATGTGGTGGGCAAAAACCTTGTAGTCTGTCTGTTATTACTGAGATTTTGTACATATAATGTCAGAAGACAGTATTTCCTCTGAAATATTAATGCTGCAGCATGGTACTTCACACTGCAAGTAAAGAGAGGACAAGCCTTTGTGTCAATGAATACACAGGCTAAAATGAGCACAGAAATACAAGTAGAAGCCTAAGGGAAAATAGCATCACAAAATGAACAAAATAAAGTAAGAATTAACTACAAACACATATATATATAAGGATAGTTAATTGCACTTTCTCTAGATACTGTGAGAATTTACATTGCTGTTTGAAAGGAAATAAAGGGCATACTTGTTAGATGATAAAAAATACATTTGAAAAGCTGTCTCAAGACTTAAATCAAGAATATACATTGGGAAAACATGGTCCATAATAAAAGTTCACTTCTGAAAGCCTGTGGCTAAACAGTGAGTGAACATTACAAAGAACATCAAACTCTCTACAAATATGGTGCATATGATGTAGAATGAATATTTTTTCTTTAATGTGTTCAGAGATCACAACTGATATCACACTGACATTTTTAATTTCTGCCTTGAGGACTTTTAAACAGAGATGCATATAATTAGAAAGCAACTGAACAGACTACATTTTCTCATTTATTAGCTGCTCAGAAATTGAGACCTACACTGATTATTGAATGTTCCAAAACACGACAATTTGAGACAAATCTATCTGGTTTCCACGGTGTAAGCAGAAATGAAAAATTAGAACTGTGTGCAGACAAAATATGCCAGATGTCAAAACAAGCATTTCCAGCAGGAAAAGGATAGCAATTGTCCATTTCAGATTATTTTCCTTGACTCTGTGAAATATTGCAACACATTCTGAACAGCAATTAAAACTACCAACAACCACCAACAAAACATAAACCAAAAAACCAAACCAACAATAGCAAAAGCCACAAAGCCTAGAATATAGGATAAACATTAAAAAGTATTCAGAATTATAGTTAATGTGCCAGGGCAATCAAGACTACAGCCGAAATCTGCCAATTTAACTAATGTTGTAGCTGTTGCTGAATTTCCTTACCACTGCCATGCCACAACAATAGAGAGGACATGTGTGAAACCAGGCCCTTGGACTATGACCAGATAAAGTTGTTCAGTGACAGTCTAAGGTAAGTTTAAAAAATTCCAGTTACATCAGCACAATGACAAGCGGAGAGAGATGTTTTACAGCCAACAAAACTATCCCAGTTAAGGGGCAGCATTTCTTTGATATTGCATTTCTGATTATGAGCCCCTCAAGTTCTGCAATTATTGCCCAGAATTATCAGTTATTTCCTACATTTATTTCTGTATCACTCATTTCCTACATGTGCGAATGCTAACTTTCAGAAGTTAAAAAACCCAAACGAACAAAAAAAAAAATCCCAATCAAAAATACAACCAACAACAACAACAAAATTAAAAACCTCAAACAAAACAAAAAACTTCAACAAACCAAAACTAAGTTTTGGATAAGCTTACTTTGAGAGCTTATCCAACCATCCTACATGTTGAACTCATGTAGAAAGATTAACAGCAAGATTTTCAATTCATCTAGTGTCTAAAAGAGGTACATGCCAATTCATAAAGCAATCAGGCAACTTAGTGAAAGAAAAAATAAAATTCAGTGAGGTTATCAAACTGATAAATACTGCTTATAACTGAGAATGTTCCTGAACTATGCAATGCTGAGAGAGTTGACTATTGGGAGAAATATTAGCATAATCTTTCCTTTTCTCACACTCTTTCTTAGGTATCTAATGGTGAACACTGACAGTGAMAGACTACTCTGCTCAATACACATTCAGTCTGCTGCAACATGGCTGTCCTCGCAGTGTGACCCTCAAAACCTTACCCATTTTCACTCTTAATACGAATTAAGCATATTTGGAAACACAGCATTTGAAAAAAATCACAGAATTTCATTTCCAAAATGTCCTTGCAATCACTTGCCTATGCTAAGACTACTACTTGTGATTCCTGGCAAGTCATCTTAGTTTCAGTATATTTGATTAAAAGCTTCACAACTGTTGATCCAGATAACTTTGTATCTCCATGTGACATACAGACTACAAGTGATCTGCTGAGTTTCCATGCAAATTGATTTTGCACCTTTAGCTCTGCACTTTCATCTATTCACAGGCTGTGATGTCTCCSTGCCACACTGCTCTGACATCACTGTGCTTCCTGAAGGAAAGGTACCAACAAGCACAGTGCCAGTGATGTCCACACATGAACATTTTACCTCTGCTAAAAGGGAATGCTTGAATTTAAATCACTAAGACGCCTTCAGCAACTACAAAGTTCAGTGCACGAGTATTCTAATGTTAAAAATTGGGACACCTGATTTTTCTTTTTTAATTTGTTTTGATCTAAGAGCAGCATTCCTATTTTTAAAAGATACAGTTTTTCTTGAGTGGCCAGATCATCCACGTGGAAGCAGATGTAGTTTTTCCACTGAAACAGATCCTAATTCCTACAGAAATTCCCTAGTTTTGTCGTACTATGTTACTGTCTATTGAAACAAAACTGTAATCTTTTCAGTACAACAGCTTTCCTTAAAAGACTCTCATAGGTTGGTTTGATCTTTATATTACAAATTTCATTTCAAAGTAAGCTCTTACATTTATATTACTGCTTAACATGAACTCTAACTGAAATTTGATCTGACAATTCATGTAAGTATTTATTCATGCTAAGCTTTCTGCTTCACAACTACTGAAATTGTAGTATATTGTTTGCATACAGGTAAAACCTTATGAAAGAAAGGCCTTGTAAAATCAGGCCTTATTGCTATTTCAGCTGAACTAACAGCTAGCCTGTTAAGCTCCCATGAGAAAGAATAATGAGAATGAGAATCGGTTTGCATAACAATCTATTCTTATAAGAAGGCAGTTTGCATCTGTGAAAAATAAAGTCAATCCCCTGAGAATCCACAGAGAAAAAATGTAAACACCTGTGCAGAGAGAGAGCCTCAGCATGTACGCACACAAGCACCTTCTAACAAATCAAATGAGTGGCAAGAAAGTTACTAACCAATTAGAATTAAACACGATGACTTGGAAAACTGTATAAAAATGGACCGTAACAATAAAGTATGGCTTTTGCAGCTGAAACTTTGAAGTGTCTTGTCTCATTTCTATCTCTAATGAGAGGCCCACAGCAACAGTATATTCATTGCAGAAATAATACTTCCTGCTGTTTCCAACAATCAAGGTCACACCAAGCTTCACATGAAAGGAAATGTCATATTTCATGTTTTTCAGTTGTGGCACACCTTTTAAATTCCTTGTTATAATCTTATATAGTAGAGCACTTCTGCAAATTTCTTTTTTTCCCCAATTCTATTTTCTCTCTATTAGGTCAAGAAAATAGTTTATGTATATGACACAGATAGGGGGAAAATTAACAAACACACAGATTCCAAACTTACTGAGCTATACAGTTAAAACCAAACAAACCAGACCAAACCACTGAGGCTCAGGCGTGTCTGTGCCTGAGATTCATTCATGTATTCTTACATTTTTAGAATATGCAAAGAAAGGATCCCAAAGAAATCTATAAGCTGTTGAGCTTTATGTTTACATTAAACCAGATCAATAAGAATAACTGCACAGTTCTAGTTCCACGATGAAAGATGTGGTGGATTTTTAATTCAGTTTTATCTGCACTCTGGCAGCTTCTCAAAGTGCCTCAGTTCCTAGCTTGTCATCAGTACACACCAACCATAGCTACTCTGCTGATTTCTGCATTACACATTTGTACATTACACTTCCAAAGATATTGAAGGCTCAGAACAATAGATATTGCTGTCATGGAAAGACAGCTTCTGAAAATGTGAGCAGTTTTCTGGTTAAAAACATTGATTTTTTTTCCTTTCTGTATTTTGAAATATGCAGATATAATCTGCACTCTGTACATATGTTTCCAATGCTCCATCATATAGAAAATGCTCTAATGTATAATTTAAAACAAAATATCAACAATTTGTACATAAATAAATATTTATAGGATAGCTCTTAAGTAAAAAATGCACATTTTTGTAGACTAGTTATATGAGACATCTATTGAACATTACTAGGGTGCCTACATTTACAACAGTTTAGCATACTTGACACAAGATCAGCAGTTGGGTTAGGGGTTTTGTGGGCATTTTGTTTGCTTGCAGGTTATTTTTTAAGCTAAAAATTGGTGCTACAAAATGGAGCATTTTCTGAAGCAATTATTTAATTCCCCATGATATCTCTCACTAAAACATATTTTATTTGAAAATAACCATTTCTGTTCCAAAGCACATAAAATAAGAACTTTCAAATGTTCACTTTAAGTGCCAACATTGCAGCACAACTGAAATGACACTATTTTAGCAACCACAGCAGGAAATCAGTTAAAAAAAAAAAAAAAAAAAAAAAGAAGTACTATTCAAAAACTAATTCAGCTGCAATGTCAGTTTTGTGTCTGCACAAGTGGTAAAAAACGTACTTTAAACCCCCATCCTTCCCACCTTCCCCAGGCTCAGCTTCACTGCCAAATTCTCTACCTCCTATACCCTGCAGTGCACAGGGAACAGGGACTACACTCAGTTCATCACACGTGTCTGCCACTCTTCCTCCAAAGGGGGAGGCATGATCACACTCTTGCCCTGATACATTGCAGGAATTCCTTCCAAGGGTGACAGTCCTCCATTGATTTCTCCAACACGAGCTCTTCCACAGGCTGCAGTTCTTCATGAATTGCTCCACTTTGGGTTCTTCACAGTGTCACATATCCTGCCAGAAAACCTGCTACAGCATGGACTCCTCTCTTTATGGGACCACAGATCCTGCTCCAGTGCAGACTTCCCACTGGAAGGCCAAAGCCTCCTTTGCGCACCCACCAGCTCCAGTGTTGGATCCTCCCCAAGCTGCAAGTGGATCTCTCCTCCACCATGGATTTCCATGGACTGCTGGGAAACATCCTGCCTCATCATGGTCTGCACCAGGGGCTGCAGGAGAATCTCTGATCTGGCATCTGGAGCACCTCCTGCATCTCCTCCCCCTCCTCAGTGTCTGCAGAGCTGTTCCTACCACATATTCTCATTCTGTTCTGCATCTCATTCCCTGGATGCAATTGCTCCCACACAGAAATTGCTTCCTCCTGTTAAATTTATTGTCTCAGAGGTGCTACCACTGTCACTGACTGGCCCAGACTTGGCCAGCAGCGGGTCTGTCCTAGAGCTGGCTGGCACTGGCTCTGCTGGAAATGAGGGAAGATACTGGCAGCTTCTCACAGAAACCACCCCCACAGCCCCCTGCTACTGAAACTCTGCAATACAACCAAATACAGCCATAGTGTTGCTGTTTGGATTTCAGCCTCAGCCTTGAACTTTCAGCAGGAGGGGATACTTTTCATCAGCGGGATACTCTCTCCTCACAGTTTTCAGGAAGAAATATGTCCCATTTACTTTTAAAATGGTAATTCTTTGGAAGTATGTCAACCTTCTAAGCCTTATTCCCTGGATATTTCAAACTTCTGGGTAGACTTGCACAGACACCAGTGACTTTGAGCAACAGCAGGGCTGTAGCCTAAGCTTAGTGGTGAGTCCTTAAGGATGAGACAAACAGAGCAAAGAGAACTCCTTTTGATGTTTGACATCTACAAAATGTAGATTTTGTAGATGTAAAAAAAATAATTTCCAGACAGGCATGAAAGATGGACCGGAGCAGAAAAACCTTCTTCCTCAGTATCTCCTCTAGTAGGTCATGGTTGCC
This sequence comes from Alauda arvensis, assembly GCA_902810485.1. NCBI lineage: Eukaryota > Metazoa > Chordata > Aves > Passeriformes > Alaudidae > Alauda > Alauda arvensis. The sequence continues at coordinate 207,811 of CADDXX010000784.1, forward strand.
AAAAGAATCTTATTAAAGCAAATACATCAAGCAATCTCCTGTAGTAGTTTCTCAGTAGTAGACATAATTTTTGGACAGTTCTGGTACTACTTACTGTTTCAATAGCTGGTACAAACCTGTCCCAGCTGTCTCCTGTTGGCTTGGCTACTCACACTTTTTCAGTACACAGATGTTGCCCTTCCTTCCCAGGCTATTTAGCTGAACAACACCACAGGCTACATCAGAGCCCAGCTAACTGGAAATCTGCATCACTTCCCCTCCACACAAAGTGACTCAGAATTATTCTGGCACAAGAAATTCACCATACAGTAATGTAAGCCATGGCATTGAAGGAGAGGAGGAGGAGGGCAGGAAATGTTCAGAGATTGAATTCTTCCTCTTTTCTCTTTCTTCTTAAGGGTGCTTACTACTTAACAGAAACCTAGCACAATTTTTGGTCAGCCTAAGCTTTAGGTTTCAAACACCCATTAAACCTCTTCAAGACCCATCTTTGGTCTTTCACTAGCATAAGGCTCAGTTCTCCTATCCTGTTGTCTCCAAAGGCCGACAACTAGCCTGAACTGCTGTTGCAGATTTTTGTTACTCTTCTCCTACAACCCTAATTTCAAGAGAGTTGATCCCCACCTGCTTGAGAGGCGCAAGAAAATAGTCATCTGCAAGAGGAGACCAACAGCTGCATTTTTGCAGGCTTGGCTTTGAAGAAAAACTGCCCCTAGAGAAACCCAGAGGAGCTGGGAGGGGCAGCTGCTTCCAACAAGCCTCATGCCTCCTTTTTACCCCCACAGTGCCGCCAGACCCAACCTGACCCCCAGCAGGCCGCTTCTGCTGCCTCTGCTCCTTCACTATGTCATGGCACACCTTCCCAAAAATAGCTGGACACCTTGCACACCATAGCTAGGGCTTCATGCTGTTATGATCCAAAAAGTGAGAGATGTTTCTGTCCAAATTAAGGTGCTAATGAGACCATATGCCAAAGTCAGTAATAATGTTTTTTTAAAACCGTAAATGTGAGGTAGAAAAAAATACAAAAAAGGAGTGCAGCAGAGGAGAGAGATCAAGCAGAAAATCGTCACTACCCACGGTTCCAGCGGTGTCCCACTGGTGCTTCTTCACCCTGGGCCTCTCAGTGGGGACATCCTGGAGTCATTCTTCTGGAAGAGCCACCTTTATATACAGTCCAAGTTCCAGGTATCTACAGGTTGGTCGCAGGTGTTCCTGTAACTTAGGGTAGCATGTGTATGAGCCGTTGCTTCCTTTCCCAATTGACAGAGTGGGAATCTTTTGCTTGGATGCATTGACTAGGTTCAGTTAACCAAATCTCACCTCCATCAGGCTTCCAATTAGCATCTTCCTGCTGTAAATTTCTCCTGTCTGTGCTTATCTCAAGTTCCTGCTTGGTTATCCATCTTATATCAAGTTCCTTCTGTGACCTTGTGACTTTGACTGTTTTCAGACAAGCAACTGTGGTCTTTAGGTCCTCACATGCCGCTGGAATCACCCACAGCAGCTCAGCAGGTCCCTGGGGCTGTGCTGCATCCCTTTGGGCACCCACTGTTTTACATGGCTGTCCACTCTGGTAAAATTGTCTGCTCTGCCTATGCTCAGGCCGTAACTCCCAGGTGTCCCTCCCTGACAGTGCAAGCAAAAGGCTGGGATTCTAGCACCCATTAGACTAGACTGAGTCCCCAGTAGGCACCCAGCCAGCAGACTGCCAGACATCTGGAAATAAACCATCCAAACAGCAAACCCTTTCCAGCTGTCTTGTCATGTTATGGCTGAATCACAGACATTGGATCTAATTTGAGAGCTTTCCAAGTTTGTGTAAAGTTTTATCGAATCAAACCAAAGTGGGGGCATGAGTTCAACTAAGGTTAAAAGGTGGAAACACACTTCCTTACCAAAACCTAGCCAAAAGACCCATTACTGTTAGAAACATTGACCAAGACTGTGGACAACATTTGTACTGAGCCAAGTGTTGAAAACTAGCCTTGTACACGTGTTTTTCTGCAGAGGACAAGCAGACTGTGGCATCCTCCAGTTTTCTCAGCCCCTGGGCTCCAACGTGGGGTATGCAAAGCCCAGGAATGAGCAGGAATATCCACTGTGGTGTGGGGAGGAATAATATTTATTATATTTATTTTACAGTGAAAATCAAATAGACAAACAAAAATCCCAACAACAACAAAACCACTTAAGAAATAAATAAAGCTTTACTAAAATTTAACATATAAATTTCCACTCCCCTCATGCTTCAGAGCATCTCAGGCCACACACAGTGCCAAAGTCTCCTCAGTGAAGAGAAAGTATTGCCAGCAGAGAGCTTCAAACAGTGCCCTCCTTCATTCACTCATTTTCAGTGTATTGCCACTCAGTGCAGTTCATATGAACCTGCTCAAGCATATCTACAGCATCTGTATTCACCTCTGAAGTAAACTCCTTCCAAAATGGACTTGGAGCTCACAGAGCTTCCTGCAAAGAAACTGCAGGTGGAAGACAAACCTGATATTCCAAGTAAGCAAGAACATGGCAAAGCTGACAAGTTTCCTGTTCATTGTAGCAGGAGCTTTTTCAATAATGCAATACACAAAACTGATGCTTAACTGGGTGGCAGAATTGGCAGATACTGAAATTCTCAGTACTAGTCATTGATACAGAGGGCTTGTTCCACCTGCAACATGTGGGTATTCCTAAGACTACAAAAGTTTACCTTGTCTTTTCCAGAAAGGGTAGTTTTATGCAACTGTTTTATAAAATGGCATAGCACAACTAGATTACAGAATAGAATTTCTTCATTTAATATAGAAATATATTCATTTTTCCTGCATGTAAGAAACTGTTCAAATTTAGCTTTACCTCAGCAAATTTAGATTGTTACATCCAGCTGTGGTTGTAGTCCATGAAGGGACATTTATCAATCAAATTGGAGTAATTTATGTATACTAACTACCTATCTAATTCTTGTGAGCTCTAAAGAACTTTGCCTTCAGTCCCTCTTGTTCATGGAAAGAGGGCACTAATGTGAAAAACAAACTTCTAGCAGTGATCTCAGGAAAACCCTGTCAGAATGCAGACAGTATACATTTTCAGCTGATGAAACAAATGCCTTTACCCCTCAAAAATTAATTCAAATTGAAGTGGATACCTAAGTTGAGAACCTGTGTATCCACAAAACCAATGAAGAGGCAGTACTATTGAAATCTCAAGACTTGTATCTCTGAAGCAGTAAAGAATTCTTGCTATTTTGTTTAGTTGCACCACAACAAACTTGCTAGCCAATGCAAGAAATGAACAATAAAGAAAATACTAAATTAATGTGTGATGAATTTAAGACTCATTTAGAAACCCATGCCCCAACTGTCCATTGGTCAAACCAAGTGGTGGTTTACACCATAGACACCCATAGACAACTGCCTCAAAAACCATTTAAGTATTTTGCAGCTATGCTGTCTCAAACTGAACCACAGAAAGGCAACTGTTTATCTATGGCTCCTCATGGCCAAGCAAGGGCCAGTCAATGCCAGCAGTTCATGCATTTGAAATATGGTATAATAGTACATTCCTAGCATTAATACAGAATTCTGTTGCAAAAGCCCTTTAGGATCATTGAGCCCAACCACCCTCAGCACTGCCAAGCCCACCACTAAATCAGGTACTGAAGCACCACGTCTACATGTTTTAAACACCGCAAGGGATGATGACTCCATTTCCCTGGGCAGCCTTTTCCAATGCTTGAGAACCCCTTGAAGAAGAAATCTTTTCCTAATATCCAATCTAAACCTCTCCTGGTGCTGTATCAGGCCATTTCCTCTTGACCTGTCACTTTTTTCTTTAGAGAAGACATTGACTCCCTTCTGCTACACACTCAAAGTCCCACCTCAGCCTTGTTTTCCAGGCAAAACACTCCCAGCTCCTTCAGCCACTCTGCTTAAGACTTGTGCTCCAGACCCTTCCCAGCTCTACTGCCCTTCTCTGGACTGGCTCCAGCACTTCAATGTCTTTCCTGAACTGAGGCCCTGAAATGAAGTGTGGCCTCACCAGTGCCCTGTACAGGAGGACTATCCTGCTGGGATTATCCCTGCTCCTACTGGCCATGCTCTGATATAAAGCTGAAAGGCCATAGTCTATCCTCCAGAAGTTCTGCTGATCCACCTCCTCGTTTCTCAGAGAACCAAAAGCTCTATCACTTTGTTATCTCTGAGCCCAAGACAGCCTCCAACCACCTCATCACTCAGAAGCCTTTCTTTGTACATAAGCCCACCGGGGTGCCTAGACCCGAACACCCTTGAAAGCCAAAACCCTGTTCTTCCATAATCCTGGCTAGTATGTCTGCTGACTTTTTTTTTTTTTAAGTGCCAAGTGTCTTAAACTTAACATCTTCATATTCAACTGTGACCAAGATCGGCACCAATCTTCACCCATCAGACTATCTTTAGTTGCAAACAACAGACCTACGAATGGATCTTTATAAAAAGTCACCTTCTACATACTTCAGGACCCTGACAAGCTTTGRGAGTGCACTGAAGCATACTTTCTGAAGAACAGCAAGGACAAGTTCAACATTCTGCAGGTGTTCATGGCCCAGGGCAACCCCCACTCTAAGAACAGACTGRTGGATGAAGGGTTTGAGACCAGAGAAGGACTTGAGGATATTGATGAATGAAAAATAAGACATGAGATAGCGATAAGCTCTCAGCCCAGAAAGCCAACCATGTCCTTGGGCCGCATCTAAAACACCATGGGCAGCAGGGTGAGGGAGGGGATTCTGTCCCTCTGCTCTGCCCTGGTGAGATCCCACTGCAGTGCTATGTCCAGCTCTGGGGTCCCCAGCATGAGAAACACTTGCTACCTGCTAAGAGAAGGTCCAGAGAAGGCAACAAAAATCATGAGAGTATGGGAACATCCCTCCTATGAGGAAAGGAGGTTGGAGCTTTTCAGCCTGGAGGAAACATTATTCTGGCAATATCTTGTTGTGGGCTTTCAATACTTGCAGGGTGAAACATGGAGACTTTTTACTAAGGCCTGTGACAGAATAAGAAATTACATATTGAACTCAAAGGGGGTAGATTTAGACTGGATGTATGGAAGACTTTTTTCCATGGGGCTGGTGAGACAGGCAACGGGAGCAAGGACCCTGAAGAATTTGTGGATACCCCATCCTTGGAAGCACTCAAAGTCAGGCTGGACAGAGCTTTGAGCAACCTGAGCCAGTGAAACATTTCCACACTTACATTAGGAGGGGTAGTTGTGTTTTGTGTTTGTTTTTTAAGGACCTCTTCTAACCCAAAACATGCTCTTTTCATGCATTTCCTAGACCTCCTCTGCCTTTTTTTTAGGTGGCACAGACAGCATAAACTTTAATCCATGAGTAGATTTCAAATGTGTGCATTAAAGTCTCCTCACTCCATTGCTCCTCACTCCAAACGTAACTGTAAGTCAAGACAATATTATGAGAATCATGCTTTCCATCCTTGCCATCCAAAGAGATTAAATTTGTTCAGCACATCCTAAAACATTATTTCTTCAAAGACTGTAGTAAAGGGGGAAAAAAGGCAAATTTTAAAAAACTATCTTTATTTTTTTTCTTACATTTAAACAGGGATGTATTTCAGTTTTAGACATCCAGCCATTGTTTACTTTGTTACTGTAGACAGGAAGAAAAAGTATATAAATGCAAATCATATTGGCATACCTATATTAGTGCCGACTGCTTTACTAGAAGAAAACCTTCTGCATTAAAATCAAGCACTTAAAAAAATTGCTGAAAAGCAAGTGCCTTGCTAATAATTTCAGCAAATAAACAGCTTTTATATATTCAACCATTGTAAGTCCATAATATTCACACTGTCTTGTTCAGATCATTCAAACAATGTAGAGATTAAAAACCTCCAAGAATAAAATTCATCAGGTGTGTGAGAAATACACATACCACACGTACAAGCAACAGATTTGGTCAGCACTACAAAGAAGGATGTGTTTTTGTAAGAGAATGGTCAAGTGACCTTCTTCTCAGCTCAAACAAAAACAAAGAAGTAACTTCAGGAGTCTAAAATAATCAGTAACACACTCTGGTAGAGTGGTAACTTATGACCTGTTACACAATGTGTTTTTGTAGGCCAAGTTCAGGCTTTCTAAAACAAAAATTTAAGAGCATGAACAGTAACAATGACAAAGATCAAAGTATACATATGAGCACATAATCCAAGCAATAAAATACACTTTTGGCTCTTAATGAAAAATAAATTACAAAATAAAAATAAAATCCTTGTAGATGCAATTATTAATTCAAAGGTGTACCTTTGCTTTATATACATTTTAAATGCTACCACAAAACAGATTAAAAATAAATAAGTATGCCAAAACACATCTGTGGACAGAAAAAAGATGTGACTTAGCTCTAGAAGAATTCTAATGAAACAGAGAGAATCTGTTTTTTGGTCAATAAATCTGTCTTGTCACTTCCATCTTCCACAGCCCTTCTTCAATAACTGGCAGTTAAACATGACAAAACCACAAGTCTGCCATTATGGCTTTAAAAGAAGCATATATTTTCTGAAGAAGAAAATATAAAATTGGCTGTCTTGCCAACAGATCCTTGTCACCCTACGATACTAGTGACCTTACACTGTAAGAGAAGAAAATTCCAGGGGAAAAAAAGCAGGAAATTTGGGATGCTCTGGGCTAGTATGCAGTGAAGGCAGAAGTCTAACTCACTTCCACTGCATTTGTTTTCTAAATTAAAGAGCAAAATAATACTCCTCTAACTTTACATGGCACGTCCATATTTTCAAGTTAAACATGCTGTCAATCATCAACTACCTTAATGAACATACAGGCTTTAATACTTATTCTGCTTTAACCAAATTCAACATTTGCTCTATAGAACTCTTTCAAAGGTAATTCAATCTTGTTAACATTACCAGATGTACAACTTAAATTTTACAAACATCTGTATTCTCTGCACAAGCACACTTATAATTTCTACTGTACTGCAATTTTCATTGTAGGCAAATAAAAACAGGTTTTCAAACTAAGTGCATATGAAAATACTTTCTGTTAGTAGCACCAGCATTTTGACAACTGTTAACAGTTAAACCAGCATCCCCAGTATCTCTAGACAGAGATAATTTGACTAGAGTAACAATTCGACTAACCATTAATATTGAGGCAAAAGAAGAAAAACAATACAAATGTCAACAAAAAAATCTTAAGATTTTATTATTTTACAATATGGTTGTGTACCTGTATTTTTCTTCTTCATTTTTGAAGAAAACTGCTTTAGATACACTGCTACAAACTCAAATAACTGATTTATGGCATTTGTCTTCATCTAAGACACTGCTACTACTTCCTAGGAAAGAAGAAATACTTCTCAAGTTCAGTTTTCCTCAAGATACTGTTCATTTTCTATCATTTCATTGGTCCAGATGTTGATGGTCAAAGAAGCACTCCTATTTGACAATATCTTAAAGCTTTCACAACAGATGAATTAAAGAAACAGAAGATGGATTCAGAAGAACCAAATCAAAGCACGGTGGCATGATACTGTTTCTCAGGAAGTCCTCGGAAAATGTGTTTATTATGGAGGTTTTTGCTTTGGGTTTTGTTGTTGGACTTTTTTTTAAGATCACAAGACAATAGTTGAACAAATAAGCATTCGTTTGGTTCTAGTCATTTGTTGCGCTGGATGGTTTTCCTTTTCCTCCGCTTGAATAAGCAGCAGCACCTGCAAGTGAGACATGAATTACATATGATATAAAAATAAACCACAAAACTAATCTATTTACTGTACATCTCATTTGAAGTATGTAGCTCAGGTACAGCCAGCACAAGTAACACATTAAGCTCTACTGCAGGCAATTGATTTATCAGAGAAAGAAACTGAAGCAGAGATATTTTTGACCCATTTAATCTTTTTCTGGAAAAAAGTATCAAACTAAAAAAGCTATAATGCAAGTAGCTATTAAGTTTAGAGTATTGATCAAAAGCACAGGTATTATAGGCTGACTTAAAAATGTATTTGTAAGAATAAAGAATATTCCATTACCTGAGTGTCCTTTAATATTAATTGGCAATATGCCAAATAGAAGCTTGTGCTTATGACAGTGTCACCTAAACTGTGCACTTAAGACACTGTTGTTGCTAAAACAAGAAAAAACTTTGAGCTTCCTTTGTCAACCAGAACTTAGAAAAACTTTCTCCAAGGCTATTCCCCAAGATATTTTAGAATATATGTTAATTAGCAATATAATTAATGTTCTGACCCAGAGCTGTGATAATACTACTACAGTGAAAAATCACAGCTKAAATATAAAGAACCCTGATATTCTCTCTTCTGCTTTGTTGCACACTACATGAATGAAACTAAAATTGACATACACTGTGAATTTCACTTAGCAAATAGAGACTTGAAAGTACCTGAAAGAACACTATAAAATGAAAAAGAGTTGGAGGGAGTTAGATACAGATAATATACAGAAGGACTGCAGAAGTCCAGAAAGTACTTTGGAAAATAAACTAAAGAGGAAAGCAACAAATAACACACGAACAAAAACAATTTACCTAAATTGTACTGTTAGGCTTATTTTAACCAACTCCCAGGTCCTGAACACCACCTTTAAAAATTAAGCTTCACACTGAAGTGTTTGCGATGTGTGTGATCAAAACTGAACATGTAAGCTATCTACTTTAATAGAGCTTGTCCYACGGAGTTCTGTGGTTTGGTTATTGAATTCTCACTTGCAGCGCTATGCACTGAGGAGTCTTAAACTATGAAGCACAGCAGTAGTGAATCTATAAATGTACTACATCAATAGCCTTGATGAGTAAATCCTTAAGTTCACCAAGCATTAAAATTCAAGAGGAATCCAGATGGTTTTGTTTGGAATATGGGAAATGGGGAAAGCATTTAAAAACCAGGGAGAATAAGGGTCTAAAAATAAGGTTCTACAGGGGGTGAGAACAACATCCAAAATAAGGGGAGACAGAAGTTACCTTCTCAAAATATCCAAGGCACCCTGTCGCTCAGTCACTGAAAAAGTAGCAGTGGGCAGAGGCAAACCAGAACTGCTCTGAGAGTTACATAACTTTCAGTAGAAAAAAACATTGGTTATTGATGAAGAGGAAGGCCAAAATTAAAATTCAGTAGGGGAAACTACACAGATAAGTATTTTTACAGCTAGTAGAAGTATCATACTGCATTTACTAAATATAAAGTACTTCTTAAAGAAGAGATATAATTGGTTTTAAGGGTAGTAGCCACTGACTGTAACTGAAATTCCTCCATAATTACTAACCCTTTTTTAGCATCTGCCTATAACTACTAACACTCTTTATCATTTAAGCTTTGAATGTACTTATAGATGTATGAACTCCAATTTAGCTTAATTCTTTTTTCATCCCAAGTATTTGATATATGTATATGTCCTGTATCAAAGCAAAGCAGTGCTCCTCCCTTTCAACATGAATTATCCTATGATCCTGTAGATGAGGAAATCCTACCTTCAACTGATAAATCGCTTTTATACTTGTTCGAGATTAGCATGCCTTAGGGAAGACCCACAGTAAAACTGTGTCTTGATTTATAACATTAGCATTCACAAAACCCAGATTACATAAGTAACTGCAGGAAGATGGAAGTACAGCAGACAGTTAATTTATATTATAGAACAGCTATCTAGAATTTTAACTCTTCACTCTTTAAATAGATTTTGCTTACATGGATCACGACCCAAGCAGATCAGACTTCTAAATGTTAAGGACTACTTGGATCCTCTCTGCAATTCAAAACTTTAGGTTTTCTTGCTTTCCTTATTAGAAAACTTTTAACTCATCCTTACTGCAAATCTCACACTTTTTAAAATTCCTTCTGCATAGTCTATATAGTTTGCTACTTTCTGTCAACCAGAGAAAAAGGGCACCATGCAATGGGGAATTCAAGAGTTCTGTTTTTAACAACATAAAGCACTGCTTTTTTAATCCTCTGGTCTTCTGGAGTTTGCATAATACTACTATAATAATTTCTATTAATGGTTCTTTTGTTTGGGTTTTTTAATTATAGAAACTATTCAACTGYATTTCAATTCAAGGAGAAATCACTAAATGCTGAAAGCTTTTATTTRGTGTGAAAAAATAAATATCTTATTAATATATATCATATCTAAAAAGGACTCAARGAATGCAAATTCCATTATGAACTGTAAACCATAGGACTCTTCTGGAAATCTCAGCTGAGTACACTGAAACACTGTGTATTTTTAAATCTAGAAGTGTTAGACTTTAAATTGGCTTCCAAGGCCAAATAAATGTAATTTTAAAATATATGYGCCTTTACATGGGATTATGACAGATCAGACTGTATTGTCTGACAATAAATTTTATGAAAGAAACACAGCCCTGGGTTAGAGATCTATAGTGCATAATCTCTCAGTAAGTATAATCCATAACAGAAATGCAGACTTGTTCTTAAGCATRCTGTCACTAGAGGGTGTTATTGTCACTTATACATAATACAGATATTACATTGCTTAGGTGCACTATTAAAACACAAATTTATTATACTATTCAATATGCATGCAAAATACAGAAGAGGTAAGTTTTTAAAATTTCTACTTCTAGGAAAGGATTTTCTTTTAAATAAAGAATTTAATGACCGCTAACCTTTATCTGTAATTTATGTAACATTTCTAGAATAGGCAGCATAATAATAATTTATAAAATGCAAAAAACACTGCACTTTTCCTGTAATCTAAAGTGACCTTTGAGGTATTAGCTGAAGTAACAATCTCAGCATTATGGTTTTGAACACTTCTTGCCCTTCTTAAAGATTTTATCATATCCTTTTTTCTGTTCAATACCCTTCCTTCCATTGAACAGTGCCTTGGGCCAAAATCCTAAAGCAACTTGTCATTTGTGATTAGATAGCTCTGTTTTTATATTTGCCATCAAGCATGTGGCCGGCACTTTACTGCAGCATTAGTAACAAGTATTTTAAGTGGCAAAAAAAAGATGCAAGATGCAAAAAGGACAGATCATATAATCACTGCTTGTTTGCCCTTTCCGCTGTCCCACGGAAGAGTCTTTTGGTTACCCAAATCACACATGCTTCATAGAAGCAACTGCTCTGATGGCTAGCAAACAGTAAAGACATGTTAAATGCTCAGCGATAAATGAAAGAGCATCTGTAGAAGRCTATAGATAGATCTGTAGATCCCCAAGTGTCAGGTCAGCACAGTGATCAGGTTGGTTTTCTCCTTGCTTTATAACTTCATTAAGTAACAACTGAAATAGGGTAGAAAGTAACTTTTCTAAAAAACAAAACCAACAAAAATAACCAACAATAATAAACTAACAATCCCCTCCATCCCCAATACTCACAAACAAAAAAAACAAACTCACCAAAATTCCCAAAACACAACACTCTCGGCTAAGTCATGCTAGCTTGCACAACCACCATGAAAATGACATGGCGTAAGATTTAGAATATATATTGCATAGGAGTACATAAATATCTATCAAACAATGAAATGTTTGGCTAAATGTCCCAAAACAATAAAATCTTTACTGAAGAAAAAACCCCCAACTTCTCCTTTCTGATTTACAGGATTTCACTGTAATGGTTGCAGAAGCTCTAATATTCAGCTAAATTATATTTGTCTTCACAGTTAAAATCATACATAATGGGACCAATCCCACATGAGGGGCACTCTTTTTTAAATCTTTTAAATGAAGATATAGTCATGCTAAGTTTCTAAAACTAAGAAAACATCTAGAACAAAGAACGAAGCATTTCTAAATAAGATTCAAGTTTGTCTTCTCAGAGTATGAGGAAATGTTACGAACAGAAGAAATGAGCAAGAGGTTAGCTTTGTTCATACTTTCAGGTGGAGGAAAGATTATGAAAGAGGCACAAACAAAGTGAGAGTCTTTTGAGAAAACAATGTCACCTTAAAACCAAAAATATCCATGTCATAGACATGAAGGATACTAGTAATCCCATTCCCTTAACCTATTCCACAGTGTAAAATCTATAAACAAGTGTTTAAATGTCTCACAACCCCTTTTGATATTAGGCTTGTAATTACCATGTTAAAATGCAAAATTATCTAAATCTTAAACACATACTTAAAAAGTAATGTGTACCTCTGCACTGATGTTTGATAGCAAAGCTGGAGAGGGGGTGAGGGTGAGTGGGCATGTGTGTATGTTAATTACTGCCAAAATATTAAAAAATTTCAAAATATGAAAAACTACCCCCAAAAAAATCTCTAGTCACTAAACTTCAGCTTAGTCAGTGCTGAAACACTAATATGAGTGTTACATATTCAAAAAAAAGAAAATTGATCTAAAGAGTAGGACACTGAGACTAGTTATTTTGTCTGTAACAAAACCAGTTAAGAGTAGGCCAAAAAGGTCAAGTATAGTATATTTGCCCATTATGTATTCATATCAGAAAAAGTGAACTTCTACACTTCTCAAGCAGCTGAGCATTTTGGCTCCTGAGAATTCTCTTAACTTCCTGCAAGTAGGGAACTAAAAATGGATTTAATTGTGCTAAGCACTACTCAAAGGGCAAGAATGCTCTATGTGTGTACATGAGCTGAGCATAAGGAGCATTATCACTGTGCTTATTTGAAGAGAGGGGACAGGGAATTTATCTATGGGCTTATCAATATCCTAGCCCCTGTGGATTTTTTTTGTTTCAAATATATACATATGTAAGAGAACTGTACTCTTGACAGTAAAAGATGGCTGCAAAGAATTTAGTTCTCAGTGCTCACAGAAAGCCAGTGCAATAATGTGGCCCTTCCATTCAAATATTCAAATCAGACACTTCCATTCAAAATAATTAATTACACATGCAAATAAAGCTTACCTACTAAAACCAGAACCTGTGCAACAATTACTTCAAAAAAACTGCACTTTGAGAAATTTCCCTTTTCCCTAAAGTAAGGAAAATGGGTCCTGAAAAAATTGCTGCTGCTGAATTGCTCTGCTACTAATGTATCCTTCATACCTGTGTACCTCTATTTTATGGTAAACTAGATCCACACCCTTGTAAAATCCTATTTCAAGCCCAATTATAAAACATAACATATTGGAATTCATACCACATTTAGATATCAAGAATATTTTTCTGTACCATTTTGCAAATCTAAGTTTACTACTCAAATATATATTTTCCATCCCATGGTAATAGATCTTAATATTTCTCCCATTCATTACACTGTAACATTAAGGAACCCTGAAGTTATGTTTTAGTGATTAGTTAGAAAAGTGTCACAGACTAATGTTCCAGTAAATACTTTGTTTACAGAGATAACTGGAAAAGTTCAAACATTTGGAAGCAATTATTACATATTCATGTGAGTTATAGTCTAGATGTTAATACACTAGCTGAATGCTGCAATATTTGAAAAGAATGCTTTCCCCTTTCAGACAGAATAGAAAGTAAGAAAAAATATTCTAGTACCCATTAAAAAGGTTGACGCAAAGCACATCACAAACTACACAACTTAAAAGCAAGCAGGATTTGAAGCAGGCAGAACAGCTCCTGAAGGTGGCTTTTTGCAAAAAAAGTACATTGTTTTACAGAATTAAAATGAATTTTGTCATTTCTAAATAGACATTTTATTTTTAAGTTTTCCGAAATTAGTTTTAAACCTAATAACAAGAACAAAGCTCCKGGGCTATTTCTGCCTGCTTGTGCTGCATAACTCACCACATGTTCAACACTTTCTGGCAGCTATACAGAAAGAGAGTAAGGAAAAAAGAGAATCAGAATACAACACAGAGGAAGAATTTTACATCTTCTATGCATGGCTATCAGTAGTCAGAATACTATCTTAAAGTAAGTATTTCAAAATGAGTTGAAATATCAAAAATGCATGCACTTCTCTAGCCAGCACAGCAAGACATGTCACTGAAAGCTTAGCCTAAAAAARCACAAGCTATAGGAACTCTACTATTTAGAAATTTAGAGACAAAATTAAGTATAGTACTGCAGTTTTGCTCCTCACCAATGGCTATTCAGACAGTATTTTCTGAAAAACTGTATGAGAAAGATATTGAAGCAGCTGAGCACAAAACATACAAAGAGTAYAAAAAGAAGGACATACTTTGTTTCATCCATTACTTCTACTTCTGCAGGAGCTGTGATGGGTGCATTTGAACGGCCTGCAGTTGGGTCATCTGTGTTCAGTTCTCCATTTGTTGAGCTTACTACCTGAAATCACAAGAAAGACCTGAAATTACACTAGTGCAAGACATATATTTGTTAATTCCTAAGGTTACAATACAGCTTAAAAATCAGTAATTCTTGTTATTTCCATAGATACTTTTATTCYAGTATCTTCTCCATGTTTTATTCTGGCATCCCTGTGGTCTTGTAATTTTTCTTTCATATCTATCTATTAGTGGAACTGACCTCTACATGATGGAATCAAAGTGATTGGGCGAAGCGAAGCAACTCTGTGGATGCTGTTTGCTGATTTTCCCCCACATCTTTTCAGAACCTTTAGGGAAGGCACTAAGCACTTTTCCAATACCTATTCTGTCAGTCTAACCCTATCTCTTCTCCTTCAGTGTATTTATGTTCCTTAATTTAGCTCTTTATATTCAGAATGAATATGAAGGCCTGATTCAGCTGTATCTCAAAGAACACTCACCAGAAAAGGGGAAAACTAAGGCTGTCTTCTAGACCTAAGAGCATAGATGGTGTCTGATATTTAGGACACAAAAACATCTACTACCAAGAAAATTGATAAAAATTAGATTAATCTTCATTCCTATTAGTTTACCACCAAAATTTCTATGTAAATTGTTCAAGTCACCATGAAAGCTGTGGTTCTCTGGGAATATTTGTCTGGACTTTAAACCAAGCAGAACCCAATATTCTCTCTCTCTCAGTTCCTGTCAGCTTTCCAGCATGACAAATGGAGCCATTCCAGAGGCTTCTCCATTATTTACCCCACAGAATACAAAAAGGAAGATGGTTAACTGGCTGTAGACAAGTGCCTACCTGATCAGAGCTGCTGACAGTGCTAATTGACTGACACCATGGAGAGGTCTACTAGCTCCTAAGTAGCAGCAACTGTTTGGCAAGACAGCAAGCATAAAAATATAATTCTGGACAAATAATATAAAAAGTATGCAGAAAACATCTGTAAATAATTAATCAGCTATAGAAACTAAGTGTAGTCCATAATTCAAGATTATTAGCAGCTATTGCCTGATGGTCAAAGATTAAGGTAGATGAAAGGTGATAAATAAAAGATATGTGAGATTGCAGGAATCTAAATACTTAGTCAACATAACAATAAGGAATCATGGGTGACTGGACTTTATTCCTGCAATGGTAAGTAAGTCAATGGCATTTCAACTAGGTCTTAAGCTTAGTTTCATTTCACTGGGCATGACAGAAGCACTTCACATTCAGTGACAGAAATAAGTAGGTATTGTACTTTAACAACCTTAAGATGAGGGGGCAAGCATCCTGAACCAAACATCCCRGGTTACTAGTTACTGAGTTTTAGAGTGTCACAGAATATTCTGAGTTGTCATCATTGTAGTACATATTTACTAAGGAGACACAGTATTATCCCAACCACTTCACCAGGTATCTTACTGTGAGCATCATTTTATTGCTTCTTGTAAAATACCTAGAGTAAGAAAGTGCATCAGAAGTACTTGCTAACTAAGACAGGAGCAGTCATAAAAATGTAAGCGTAAAAAAACTTTGCTCAACTTGACCACCAGATGAGTTTCGTTCCAAAGGAAGCACAGAAGCACAGAATGATTATATCTGGAAGGGATCACTGGTGGGGTCACACTCACATGGAGCTCCCCGTGCCTAACTACATAGCTACCCACTACAGCCTGCACTAATCTATATGCAGCAATGCCATTCAATTAATATAGTAGTCAACCTTGCCTGCAGCCCTAATAATGAGGGATTTCTGCTCCATAATCTAGACTTACAAAGAGCTTTTCTAAAAAGATCCATGCTCAAGATTCAGTAAGAGTGGTTGATGAGAGACAGAAGCCTTTGTCTTCAGTTTACTCAAACGGAAGTAGGGTACATCAAGAAATACCAAGACAGGTATATGCCTTTCTGGATGGGAAGCAAACACAGGAATTTAGCATTCCTGACTGTTTTAAAGAACAGTTTGCAGAGGTATTTGCAAGAACTCCTGTTTTCTTCCCTTTTCCTTAAAAAAAAAAGAAAAAACGTATGACTTTTACACAGATATCAAACATACTGCCCAAACGTAGCATCTGTAGGGCTTTCATATGACACTCTTCTTCACACTTCTTTCCCAGGAGCACCTGTTAAATTATTCATATCTATCTTCTTGGGTAGCACATTCAAAAAAAGAGATCAAACTTCACTATGTACACATCTTCATTTGAATCAGAAAATACGGAAGTAGGTATCTTAAACTCCTTCCTACGTTAGCAATATTGTAAGTATTGTGTATGTGCTGTACTAATSCAAGCTGACTTCACTTCTAAAGAAGCCAAAATCACCTTCTGCTGGGGTCAATGCACAACTACCTGTTAACAAAGAACAAAGCTTATTGCAGCTTATTCTTCAAACTGACTCCAAATTCAGTTTTTCTTGACAGTAATTTCCATTAGCTGGATAAATCTCTTTTCAAAACAGCTTTTTTTTTTTTTTTAGTTGGTTTATTACATACTGTTTAAGAGAATTTGAAACACTTTGTTGAAAACTTCACACCACGCAGCAGAAGACTTCCCTGCCTTGCTCCAGTCAGTAATAGGTAACCTCTGCCTCTTTTACAGGTATCAAGGAGAAAGAGACCTATATAGTCCTTCCCACACACCTACACAGCCATACATACTCACCAAACACACAAACAAATACTATGAAGTGTAACTGTCTGTTGCATGACTTAGTTTAGATGGGAGGAACATGAAGTTGTTCTTTCTGGAAAGAGTTGTGACCACTGAAAGCGTAAGTAAACCAAAGCATATATAGTATAAATCCAAAAAACATTCATGCTTCTCCAGAACCACAAAGGCCCTGAGTTTCACTCAAATCTACTACTGCCAAAAGCAGCTCTAGGAGCTCATCGCTAGGATGAAGAAAATGAAACTAACAAAGATTCCTACAAAGGAGTACAAGAGACAGGCAGGAGTGCTTCAATTCCTTACTGTCAGTAAGGCTACAGCTGTATGAACTTAATTTCTTACTTTCACATTACGTCAGTAAAGTACTTGGCAATCTGACCTAAAAGAGCCTTTCATAAGGCCATTCATGACATTTTTCTCTCCAATAACATGCCAATCAGATAAAAAATCTGCACAACACAGGCAGGAAGGTATGGGAACACGGCAGAATTGAGCAAGAATAAGTCACCCAGAGGACACTGTATGCACTGAAGGAATGGTACACCRAATTCTGTTGCCAGAATGGACCACAAGTAAGGAACAACAAAACTTCATCACAGTAGATCCACATAAAAGCTAAAACTTTAGGAGGCAGAAGCTACATGAAACTAAGTTTGCTTTAAGAGAAACTTTGAATTTGTCTACTAGTGACTCAAGTTGGAATGGATTTCCCACGATGAAATCAATAGCCTGATGAAAAAATGGGAGGCACAATCTCTTAGAAGACTTGACTACAAGTATAGAGAAAAAATAAGGATATTTACATTATGGTTTTGCACCAAAAAATTATGTCACAAAATGCAGATGAACATTATTCCCTGAATAGTAACATAATCAGGTTTCAAAAAACAAACATTTTTAAGGTTTCAAATTAGAAGTATTGCAATGTTGAAGATTAACTTAAGCTACTCATCTATTTTCATGTGGGAGAATAACCATTAAACTGAAAACCTAGAACTACTTAAAGCATTTTCATAACATTATCCTGGTTTAAATTTAGTTCCTTCAAATTTAATCAGTTGGTTAAAAGTTTAATATTAAGAGCACTTACATAAAGACGCATATGCATCACTGGTTATTTCTTGATACTCTCTATGCTATGATGTAAAGAAACAAAAATTCTACCCACTAGCAATTAATGACACATTAATTGTGGAATACATTGATTTCTTAGATACATGGTCCTCTGGAGGCTTGATAAAGACCATTTATAATAAGACACAGTTAAGCCTAAATACCAGTTCCATAAATGGCAACAGTAAATCTTCAGTCTCTGTACTTYGTTTTGGATAAATACACAAACTGATCTTTTATTTGCTATGTTCAAAAATCAGTTGGGAAATCTGCCACAAAAAACGAATTCTGCTGATTTTCATTACTATAATCACAACTAGGAATTACAAAAATTTGAAAGACATAGAGAAAAACTGCTTTATTCCACTAAGAATCTCATTAACTGAATTCTCCACTCAAAAATAAAGCCAGTCTACATCTCTAAGCAATACATTCATGATACTACACAATTCTTTATTTTACCTTCAAAAAGTTTTCAGTTAAGACAAAAGACTAAAAGTCATCGTAATACCTTTTCACAAAAGCTTAGCAAAATTGATTTGTTTCATCTAACACTTTACTATCTTGACTTCTTGAAGGAGAGTAATCTTGGAACTCAAAACTACTTATACCGAATATAAAAATCTTTCAAGCAGTTCCTAAGTACTTTACTGGGAACTCTTTAACCCAATCTTTCAATCTAACCTCCTTTAAAAGAATTTCCCAAAGAGAAAGAAGAGGAAAGATAAGAGGAAGAATATCAGTTAGTAAGTGATAAAAAAAAATAATGAAACAGATTAAYACAGTCTTTATGAGTGCACAAGCTGGTTGCAGCTCATGCAGAGAAAGAAATAATTCAGTGTTGTACAACTGACATTTTRAGAAGTGAGGCAAATTTACAAAAACAAAGGCACAAACATGGTTGAATGAATGGCTGGCAGGTATGAGTTGACCATTAATAAGTCTGCATGAACTACAAAAATGGACTGAGATAGTTGGAGGAAGGGATCCCTTTTACAACTCAATTTCCTAATACTATTTGAACTGTAATTATTTCTACAAAGTAAAATTAGACATGTCTAACCACATCAGGATCTTTTGAACACAGGCCTAGGGTCTGGGATAAATAAAATTAATACCAAAAATAGAACAGTATTTGTTAATGAACAAACCAGTTTGAACTTCAATGGTTCCCCACTTGAACTTATCATTAAGAGCATGCAAATGTAGGCTAACAAACATATACACCAACACTCAGTCCCCTTGATCTTAATATATCACAGAAAAGAATAACTAGTATTTTTTAATAATCACCTAGAAAAGAACCTCAGAGATGACATCAGCAGCAGTGTTACASATGACTAATAGCACTGACCTAAAAACATTCCACCATCACTTTAGAATAATCTGACAGATTTTCTTATCTTGCAGAAAAATTGGTAAAACTGATTTCAAAGATGAGCAATGGCTCACTAACATCACAGAAAAAAAGAAATACTTTAATTTCACACCTCAGACTAAACTTTTCCTTTGAACAATATTCTGTGAGACTTTTAGTATTTGTCTCCTTGAAAGACATTAGAAATCCTACCAAAGTAGCCAGCTAAKGAACCAACTTAACAAATAGCATGATTCAAGTTAGTATCCCTGCAACAAAGGGGTATTTGGCAACAGCCAGGGGCTATGTCACAGCATAACTGGAGATACTGTGTGATATTTTAAATGACTTTAATAAGGAAGCATGACCACTCCACAACAAAAAGCAATACAATCTGAAAACACCCTGCTGCACAACACTTGATCTTCAAAGACACAGACCATGGCTGCAGTTTTGCACAGTGCTTTTATTCACATGGCAATTGTTTAGCCTCAACAGACCTAAATGATCTGAACTCAGACTGCCTGCCTGTATCCCATGAGGAAAAAGGACAGAAACACTATATTAAGAGTAAGGAATATTAGTGCCACTTGTGTTATTTCCTAAAAGATGTTCTCCCTATCCCCAAGGAGTATTTAACATATTTTACAACAGAAAAATTTTTTTCCAAAACAAAAATTTAGAAGAAACATATGTAATTTAGATTGTCATAAATGAAGCAGACAATTTCCACACACAACTCCCACCCAGATAAGACTTCACAATGCTAAATCATTTTCATTCTGGACTCAAAGCTCAAAATCTCACGTAGACTTCAYAGTTGGCATTTTGAATCTTTAACTATTAATTCCTTACATATTACTCCAACAATTTCCCATCTAAACATATTCAAAGAGGGAGACATCAAAAATATCAAAAATTAATTTTAAAAACTGAAAACAAACTAGGAAAAGAGCTCTTTGAAGATGAAATAAAATAATAATATAGGAAAAACTGTTGGTTTCTACACTTTTTTTTACTGAAATGTGTGAAGTTTCCAGCTGCCCTGGAAACATTTTTCTAGTCAATTACTGTTCGAATAAAGGAATGAAATTTAAGCAAACATCACTAAACAGCATTTTGATTTKAATTTTTTCCTTTACTTAAGGAACAAAAAATATAGCTTGAACAATACTGAATTCTGTGAATAGAGGATTTTAGTTGCTAATACAATTAGCTCATTTAAAGTCTAAACATCAGTTGCTTCTGCTGAGATAAGTACATATTCTGTTAAAAAAGAAGTTCAACTGTCTTAAAACTTTTACTAAGACACATGCAAGAAAAATTTCATCAACAGAAAGTTGAACAGTTTCAGCACCTGTTTTCAGTTTGACAACTAAACTGCGAAATAATAAATAATAGCAGCATTCTGAGCACTACTCATACGCAATCTTAATAAGAAAGCATGAATCATGTGATACACTACAGGGAAGTAGTATTACATAATGCAAAATGACTGATTTAGGTCATGCAAAGAAGCTGAAAATACCTGTACAGAGCCACCATGTCTGTCAGAYGCCAGGTGAGCCCTCAAATGATGTGGATTGCTTTGCTGTGAGTCCCAAGCCGCCTTATGATCTGTTGACTATAATTTTTGAATGTATTAGAATTCATGCAAAAGAAGAAAAAAAATTAAACAATCTGTATACTGATAATCTTACATGAACAATTTACCTGATTTTTGGATTGTTGCATTCTGTCTCTGTGCTGATATGCTTCTCTGTTTGAAGACACTGCAGGGTCAGAATGTACTGAACCCACTGGAGTAGGCTACAAATATAAATAACATGTAGCAACTGGTAAAAAAAATAAATTTCTAAGTCTCACCAAAAGTTACTGGTTTGTAATAATTTATAAATCTGACAGTTTCAAATAACACAAAATTATCAGATTAAAGCAGAAGCTTCACTGGATATTTGCTAATATCAACATGAAAAAAAGCAAACCACGACTTACAGAATGTACCGAAATAGCAATTCTAAATATTATCATACATTAATTTTCTGAAAGACTTTAGGATGATACTTTCTGCAGTTAGCAGTTATGACATTCTGATAWAACCTGAGGAAAGGCCTAAATAATTTTTAATGCTAAACACTGAAAAAACACTTTGCAATGAAATGAATGCTATAATTCTTTCAGAATCACATGGAGAACTGCAGAGTGAAGTGCATAATCTGAAACTGGTCAAACATATACATAGTAGCCTTTCCTTCCTAACATAATAAAAAGAAGTGAAAAATTCGAGAAGCTGAAGAAAACCMCATTCTCTACCATTTCTTAAATTATATAAACAGCATGTTTCCTGAAACCTTAGATGCACTGCGATGAAATACGCAATTAAGTATGAAATATTTCTTCATAATGAACTGATAAATTTCTGGAGTATACCTTATATGCGGAGAAGTTACAGCTCTGCATTTTAAAAATACTGGGAACAAAAAAAAAATTGCATGCAGTAATGACACTTGTGAAGTGTTAAGTTCCTTCAAATCAAAAAACAACCTGAATTTTTACCACCTCTTTTTGGATTGAGCAGAGATGTACTTTGATATTAAGACAACATCTGGAAAGAGACTATGAAGCACTCAAGCCAGAAGATAATGTTAGAACATGCATCTGCAGATGGGCTTGTAATAGCAGCTGTTCACAACTCTATTAGCAGCCTTGAGATGCACRTATCTTATGAAACTCAAAACTGATCACATAAAATCCCACTGTATTACTAACAGCTGAAATGTACTTACCAATTGTTTGCCAATCCAGTCATATTCATAATCAAAGACATAGCCTTTCCGATCAAGTAAGTCTGTGAAGAGCTTTCTTAAGTAGTCATAGTCTGGCTTTTCAAAAAAATCTAACCTTCTTACATAACGTAGGTAAGTAGCCATTTCCTCTAGATAAATAAGAAATACATGTATTTGCCATTATCTGTTTTAATGGAACTCAAAAAAATCCCCACCACCTTATTTCATTTTAAAGCAACTTGGATGTCTCATAAAACCTGAACACTTGTTCACCATGAATCTGTGAATTACCAGAAAGGTTATTTAGTAATATTGAGCTKCTACCATACTCTGAGATATACTACCATGTTCCAAACATATCCTAGCAAGTGAGATCCCACTAATTTTTCCTTCATGTTACCTGTTAAGATCTTYTATTCAATGTTCCAATTCTAATGCACAGTGTGCAAAAATGTGTGTAGAGAAATGGGTCTACTTTCTTCTATCTTTCCGATCAACTTTACAAAGACAAGACTAAAGAAAGGTAAAGAAAGGGGCATACAACATAAAGCATCAACTTTGTGTCCACAAGCCCTATTGTGAACAGGATTTCCTTTCATTTGTCATGAGCTACTCYCAGCAAATCCACTTTGTCCATCAATGATATTCTGATTACCTTTCAAGGYGTTCACTTATATTTTGGAAATATCATGCCCATGTCATACATGTCCCCCTGTTCCGAGCACTTTACTACAACTTTTAAAAAACGTCATATTTCCTTCTGTCCGATTTTCCAACATCTCATGGATTCTTCTTGCACTTACAGAGAACAAGAAGTGACATCTGAAACTTACAATTTATTTTAAATATTGGTTCAAGCTGTTTCTAATGCAGCTTTTTAATAGGGGTATGATAYCACATTTCAGCTGAAAAGGCTTGCAAAATTTTCATTGCAAAGATACAAGTGCATGCTAGTTGGTAACTGTAAGCACACGTACAGTATCTTTTTAGTGTTTCCTTTAGAAGAATCTRTATTTGAAGGACAGCAGCATTATCTTACTGCTGCTTCAAAGGTTAATTCTTTTATCTGGGCCCAGTATTGTTTAATTGATTTATTAATCAATTATTTGSACTAAGGGGCTGAGGCCYGCTCAGCAATTTCACTGACAACACAAAGCTGGGAGGAGYGRCCGATAGCCCAGAGGGCTGAGCAGCCCTTCAGAAGGACCTCAACARGCTGGAGAGAGGATGGGCAGAGAGGAACCTTCTGRCATTCAGCAAAGGCAAAWGCWGGGTCCYGCACCTGGGGAAAAATAATCCCATGCAGCTGCACAGGCTGCAGGCCAAACCTGCTGGAAAACAGCTCTGCTGTCCCACATGGGAGTCCTGAGGGACAACAAGCTCTTCATGAGCCTGAAGTGTGCCCTCRGGCGAAGAAGGCCAATGGAATCCTGRGGTGCATTATGAAGAGCAGGTCGAGGGAGGTGATACCATCCCTCTACTCAGTGGCTGTGTTCCTCAGTACAAGAGAGACATACAGCTCCTGGACTGGGTCCAGCAAAGGGCTACGAAGTTGATTGAGGGACTGGAGCATCTCCCATATGGAGGAAAGATTGAGGGAGCTGGGCCTGTTCAGTCTYGAAAAGAGGCAACTGAGAGGSRATCTGATTAATACACATAAATATCTAAAGGGTGGTTGTCAATAGGATGGATCTAGGCCCTACTCAGCAGTGCCCAGCAACAGGAGAGGCAATGGACGGAAACTGATTCACAGGAAGTTCCACCTGAACACAAGGAAGAACTACTTTACTATGAAGGTGACTGCACACTGAACAGTTTACCAAAGAGGCTGTGGAGTCTCCCTGACTGYAGATATTCAAGAACAATCTGGACACAATCCTGTGCCATGTGCTCTGGGATAGCCCTGCTTGAGCAGGAAGACTGGACCATATAACTCACTGTGGGCCCTTCCAACCTGACCCATTCTGATATTCTGTGATCTATTAYACATACTGTAATTTTTAACTTAGAYATTAAGCACTTGCCTAAGTCAGTTTCATTTTATAAATTAATACACAACATTTCTATTAACAGCAAACATTACCTGGGAAGTTTTCACACAATACTTCTATAGGAGTTGCTCGTTTAGTGTCTCCAATTTTCTGGTAACGTTCTTTTAATGTATCTGCCTATGACAGAAGARCAAACAAGCTTCTGAAGTTACACAGCTGGCAGACACACATTAAAAAACCCCAAACACATCAATAAAAGCTGATGATCTAAAAATAAGACAGTTTTAGACTACCTTTAAACCTTGCCATGGAAGACTTCCTCTGAGAAAATACATAAACATATGACCCAAAGCTTCCAAATCATCTCTTCTACTTTGCTCTGAAAYGAAATGCAAATATTGTTAGAAACTTCTATGGGTGTAATTTTACATTTTATTTAGAAGACCAGCTTCCAGATTATATAAAAGTAATTGTTAGGGATAAAGTACTTCAAAYCAAATGTAAGGACATTCTTGTGTATTACAGAGTGCCTTAAGAACACAGCTAAACCCAGAAAAAAAACAGATCCAGACTGCAGGTACATTSATCTCAACAGCATTTTAAACAAATTATCTTGCTGTAAGAAATCGTTCTCATTCTAAAACACATTTGATCCTTAAAACTGCATTTTAATTCCAACACTTTAAAACATTTTATTTGTGAACTTGAAACTATTTAAGAAAGCTTCAATAGAATTGATTTTTCCTCTAAAAATCATGGAGATGACAGTGTTTTCCTCAGGGACCCATTATGAAATTTCTGAGTAAGCCAAAGGCAGATTGAAGAAGTCTGAGAAGCACTATTATCTGAACAGAAATCAGCATGAACGTACAACCTGCTACCAAGTCTAGCTGACATATAAACTTTCACAGAACACARTGCCCACAAAAGCTACAATTTTCATCTTCAGTAAAAGCAGTGACAGTACTTCAAAAAGTTCACAGAAGTTTAAAGAAAAAGGAAAGTAATAAGGAAAACACAGTGTATTCAGTGTTTTCAAAGTACGTTTCACGTAGTTTTTTAATTAAATCCATCATTTTTGGGAAAACTGAAGGTAATAAAGAATAGTGAGTCTAAATTATTAGAGATCTTTTCATTTCCACCTGACTTCATTCCATATTGCTGTTGAAAGAAATATTATACATTGTATTCCATACTCTAGTAAGAGACAGTATTTAATTCCAAATTTCATGTTCTCCCTGACACAACGAAGAAAAACAAAATATTAACACTGTTTCTACTCAGTATTTCACAAAAATCACTATGCTTTGATAATAAGAGAAATGGAGCAGGAAGCTAAATATAAAAAATGTTTGATTTTTGAAAAAAAGCAAAGTCAACAAATCCAATCTAGCTCTGATCTGATCAACACATAATATAGCCATAAATACATTGCATCTGAAGAACAATTTTTTATTTTCATAAAAATAGAACTATGTACTTACTACTCTGTTTTCTAGCCCTGTCTTCTCATTTGAACACCGAATAAACACATATTATCAAACAAGTAAGAAAATACCAGAAAAAGGATGTGGTAACATGAAGGCTACTTCTACCCGCCCACTTCATCACATCTGCCAGCCACACAAAGCTCTTTCAGTCATTTCTCCTTCACTCATTTTCATATTTCCAATTCCCTTGCCAACACTCTTGTTTGTGTTCGCTTCTCCACTCTTGTCGCACTGATGGCAAAACGCGACACGATTGACACGAAAGGGAGCCAGGAACAAAAGAAGGAAAATTTATTGGGAACTGGAATGTTTTATAGGTTTGTCGGGGGGAAACGGGATAAGTTGGAAAGAAACTTACATCTACACACACATTGGTTAATACACATGTTCATCAAAAGGATCTATCCCACTAGAAGGAATGTAAGCAATTGAGATAGCTAGGTGTCAGCTGATGTTTACAGGGTAAAAAGCGTGAGAAAGTTGACTCCAAGTTACGATTTATCAGAAGGCTTAGAAATTCAGGGTGACACACTCTTGCTGTCCACTGCTGCCACTTGTCTCAGTGAGGGCCCTCCAGACAATATGGTCCTAATTTGATTTCTTTGCCAACACTACAACATCCCACTTACTGACCACGTGCTATCCTGATGCAATCTCATAGGTTAAGAAGAAACCAGGAGTAAGCTGCAGGGTTCTATGTCTGACAGGTTTCAGAATGTGAATGCAACATTAGGTGCAGAGGCTGACAGAAATCCTGTGCTCTTTATGTGTAGAGCGAACATGCAGAAAATCACTACTTCAGGGGCAGTGCCCCTGACAAACATCTTGTGCAATGCAGCACATTTCATGTAAGGCGGAACAGGGCTAAGACAGTGGCAAAGCACAGAGATATGTTACAAGTTTGCAACAGATGGTCCATCTATGGGCAACACTTGGGTACATCCCACAAAAATGTACTGGAAAGCTCCATTTGGTCTTTGCTAAGGGACAATAATCCCTGTCTTTCAATAAATTTCTGCAATTTATGCCAAGGCAAAATTAACCTTTTCTCTGTTACAAAAAAACAACCAAAGTAATAGCATCTTACTGAGGCAACTGATCCTTTACAAAGAGTCTATCTACGAAAATTCAATCTTTATTATTCCAAATTAAGGCATTTTGTGTTGTCATTTTGCTGGGTTTTTGTTTGGTTGTTTTTTGAGTTTTTTAATGAGATGTGGACTGTTGACTGTATTTCTGTGGCACAACAGAAATTTCTCTAGGAAGTAGGATAGAACACTTAAATTTACAGTGCCCTGTTAAGTATGCTATGGGAAAGCATTTTGAGTTCATTTGAATTTGGGTGACAGTTATTTAGAATCCACTCACATTCTTTGCTGATCACTGTGGAGGAATTAAGAAATAGTAGTCAAACATCCTTTCCTATGGAAATTTTCAAGATGAGCATGAGAAACAGGAAACCCAAAGATTATATTGATATTTTTCAAAGAAGGACATCAAAAAACTGAAAAAAAATAGCAGTGGACTAGCTGGAAGACAAAAGGATTTCAAGCATCAGCTGGAGTAAGGGCTGCTGATGTATACATATCCTATGTATATGTATACAGAGGATATGTATACATCAGCTTTAGGGCACATGGYTTCCTCTCTCCAGAAGAGACCATCTGAAGCTAGCTAAATTGGTAAGAAACTAATAGTTTTTATTTAGCTCATAAACTACAGATAATTATCTCAATTCAAACAGACAGTTTTAAATAAAAAATAGAGCTTMGTTCAGCAGGCTATCCCCAGAAATTCTCTCTTTTTAGCCTAAATAATTCAGTAACCGTAACACAGTTTAAACAACAGACACTCAGTCTTTACTATGCATCCAGCTCCCTAAACAAAGTTTAGGAATCTCTAGAGGTAGAAAGACATTATTTATTTGGATCAGAAGACACAGTATTATTTACCAGGAAGATGACATGGTTAGATACAGAGATGGGAAGTGATTATCTAGCTTGAACTATCAGTTCCTAAAGCTTAGCAAAAATAAATTTGAAACCCAGTCTGAAGTCTTACTAAAAATGATTKGATTTCATTTAATAATAGGAAAAAAAAGAGAGTCTTTTTTTCTGAACCATGAATCCTGAAGTTAATGGTTCTGATTCATAAAAATGAAGTTAGTTGCATGCCAATTTTATCAAAAGCACATACTCTATGCCATACTATTGTCTTAAGAATAATGCAGACTGAAAGTAAGAARACCTTTTATTTTCATGTGCACCTTTAATTAAGGGTGCAAAGACTAATTTATTGTTTTTAGTAGAGGCACTATTTCATGTAACTTTGGATTTATAAGGTTAACTTACACAGGGAAAAGGATTAATCTAAAACAGCTAAAACTCTGCCCTGAAGTCCAGTGATAATTAATTGACTATGAGAAGGAAAACACCRAACTTCCCAGAGGGGAAGCCAGGTCTGGGAAAGACTTCATCCTGCACCACCGGCTCATCAACARGTAGAAGTTGCTGCATCTCCTGTAGAGCCACCATCACAAAACAAATACTACAAATRAAGATTTTTTCTTTTTAGCTACTGGAAAAGCTTCAGGATTTAGTCTAMTAAAATTTTAGGACCAAATCTTTATTGTTCTTCCAATAAGAAGTTAATTAAAATTAAAATTGAATTCCAATGAAGAATTATTTGTGGATGGTTTAGATTGCAAAGTAGCCTGGTCCCTACAAAACTGATTCTAAATCTAGAACCTATGACAGCTCTGACAAGAGAGTACATGTACTGGAGGTAAGGATGGGGCTCTCCTAGTTCTSTTTGAGGATAAGTACTTGTTTAAAGAATTGGCTTCATTTGGCATTYCTATTCATATTAAGAGCAGTCTTGCTTCACTCCCAGAGGAGTKTCAAGTATTCACTGTATGATAACTAACCTCTGCAGTAATTAAGCACAATCATGAAAAGACCAATACAACCAAGGACATGGGCAGTTCCCCAGAGACCATTACAGATGGCTAGATTAGAGTAAGTTGTGACTCCATGTGACTATGCTTTCTGTAGCAAATTAACTTAGACAACACTTTAACACACTGTTCTTCTGAATTTAGGGACATCCCAAAATATTTACCAATGTACATATCCATCAAAGAAAAATTGCAGGACTCTTACAGATGCAGGTTTTTGTCTTCATTAACCTCCCAGTCAGAGTCTACACTCTCTGTAATCTCATTTTACCTTCCTGAAAATGAAGTGAACTGGAGAAGATGCACAGAATAATTTTATCCCTAAGAGAAATTATCCTATGGAAAGGTAGGGCACCAGCTACACAGTAGTAAGGGCCGCAGAATATTTGTATTTCCTTCAAATAGCTCTCTGAATAAAGCCACATTATTCTTCACATGGACAAAATACATTTTATTCCTTATACAAATTCCCAGCTTGGCACAAAACTATCAGAAATCCTTGATCAAATGTCTCTTATGAAACAAAAGATTATTTGCTACAGGATGTTCTTTATATCTTTCCTGTAAAAAAAAAAAAAGAAAAAAAAGAGTGGGCTTTGGTGATTTTTCAGCAAGTTTTGATTATGCATTTGTAAAATCAAAATCTTCTAGTAGCTATGTAATTGTTATGACAGTTTTAAATACTATGGATTTATACTAAAACATATTTTTGATTCAAGGACAACATCCTTCCTCACTCATATGCACTAACAGATAAAGTTACAGTTCGATAGAGACATAATCAAAAGTAACTTATAAGAGAATGTGAACCTGACTGTCTCCCTCTCTATTGAAAACACATTTTTTACATGGGTCAGCTGTCAGACCATTCAAGCAGCTCAGGAAACTATCTACAGACTAAAAATACCACCCTAAAAATAYCACTATTTTCAGAGCAAACTGTATCCTATATGCCACTTGTCTCTGTAAACACAGAGCTTGAGGACATCCAGTGTTCTGTATGCCTTACTGCATGAATTTAAAAATATACTACATTTTTCAGAGGAATATCACATTGTTTAGAGGAATATCAAACTGTTTGAATGGAACAACTCAAGCTCTTTAGGAAGGGGAGGCAAGCGAGACAATGTCAGGAGACAATGTCACCCTCCATGGCAATAGCCAGCTGAGTGCATGGACTTTTGTCTGGGGATAGATGAGGAGCTGACAGAGCTACTGGGGAAGGATTAATGGGAGAGCAGGGTTAGGTGGCCACAGGCCTCCCGGTCAGGAAGACTGAGCAGCTGAGTCCTTGTGGTGGTGCATCCCTCCCCCTCCYGGCCACATTGTGATCTGAAAAAAGCTCATTAGGTCTCAGCTTGACAAAGAAGCACCTTGGCTCAGCTTTTCTTAAGTTTAACAGAAACATTCTGCTCCCAGGAACCCTTGCCATCTAATAAGCTCATGTTTTCTTTATGAACAACCTTGGAAACTATTTTTCTTCCTTGAGTAGCACAACATCCCTTTTAACAAACTTTCAAATTAAGTGTGCCAACCCACACTGTGGCCAGGATGAAACATTACTATGACTAAAGCTCCCTCTCTTGTGACCCTATATAAACAGTGGTCTAAAATGAGAACCCTTYGGTTCTTCTGGACTGCAGCAGCTGTGACCAGCAACCTTCTCTCTGAGTGGGGCCTCTCACAAGTCCACAAACTCTCAAGTTTGCTGTACTCAGAAGACTGCTGAACAAAAAGGAATCACAGGCATCAGCCAATACCCCCACTCTTCAGTGCGCAACTCTTTGCACAATGAGGAGATGCAAAAGCACCCAGAGTGACCAGAGTGAGTATTTCGCTGCCTTCAAGGGGAATTTTTCAY
This sequence comes from Alauda arvensis, assembly GCA_902810485.1. Taxonomy (NCBI): domain Eukaryota; kingdom Metazoa; phylum Chordata; class Aves; order Passeriformes; family Alaudidae; genus Alauda; species Alauda arvensis. Next base: position 238,234 of record CADDXX010000784.1, read on the forward strand.
AGGTACCTAGTCCTGACTCTGTCTGTGTGCATAAACATAAACATACAGCAAATTCCAGGAGAAATGCTGCTCTCTTAGATGTTCAAGTTTCCTGTATATCAAAATAAGTTAGGCCTGTAAGTAAGGTTAAGTTATACCTTAGGTTAAATGCTGTTAAATTAACAATTCAACATAGGAATAACACTTAAGGTGTAAATGAAAGTGTAAGTTAAGGTCAAATACTTATGAGTGCTGTTAAGCTTTTAGGTTGTATTCTTTTCTATATTTGCCCTCACTCTCCTTTTATCACCTGTCACACACACCTAATCACACACACAGCCCTARACAGGTCTCAGTTCACTTCTGTTTCGATTGACTGGATTTTGTTGGGGTTTSGGGTTTTTCCCTCTTTCCTTGGTGTAACTGACTAGTAAGTAGCAGAGTGAATCTTGCAAAGAACTTTGTGGTGCTGTTGCTTTAATAGTAAATCAGGTTTTTGCTGATAGCTTAAAAATCATGGGTATCTCAAACACTCATTTCCTAACAGTTGTCTACCAAGTTGTTCATAAGCCCTGGTCTTTATGGGGGACTTAAACCACTCTGGTATCTCTTGGAATGACAAGACAGCAAGACATCAGCAATCTAGTAAGTTGTCATGGATGGTAACTTCCTTCTGCAAGTGAGAAGCTAAAAAGCAGATGTGCCATTCTGGAGCTTGTTCTCACCAGCAAGGACAGGCTGGTGGGGAATGTGAAGCTCAAGGGCAGCCTTGGCTCCAGCAATGATGAAATGCTGGAGTTTTGAGATCCTGGAGGAAGTGAGTAGGGAGCAAAGCAAGCTCAGTACCCTGAATTTCAGCAGATGCAACTTGGCCCCTTCAGGGATCTACTTGGCAAAGGTACTATGAGATAAAGTTCTGCAGGGAAGCAGGACTCTAAGAAAATTGGTTAATTTTCAAGCATGAATTCCTTTAAACCAAGTACCTTGACTTTTAACAAAGTCAAGCAGAAACTATTGGGATGGCCTGTATAGATGAACAGTGAGCTCCTGGATGAATCCAAAGGAAAGAAAGGAAGCATACAGAGAGGGGAAGCAAGGACAAGTAGTCTGGGAGGAATACAGAGAAATAGTCTGAGCAGCCAGGGATCAGCTTAAGAAAGCTAAAGCCCTGATAGGATTAAATGAGGCTAGAGATGTCAAGGGCAACAAGAAGAGCAACTGTATGTAAGCTGCTGACCAAAAGGAAAACTAAGAAAAATGTGGGAGCTCTCCAGAAGGAAACAGGAGACCTGGGATATCAAGAAAACTGAGTAAAAAAAGTARTTTTTTGCCTCTGTCTTCTCTGGCATGTATTCCAGTCACATCACTCATGTCACAAGAAGACAAGGGCAARGACTGGCATAATGAAGAACTACCCACTGTACATCAAATTTGAGCCTATCTAAGGAACCTGAAGGTGCACAAGTCCATGGGACCTGCTGAGATGCATCTGCGAGTCTTTAGGGAATCTCAGGCAAAGACACTACCCTACATCCACTACATCTGAGAAGTCATTACAGCCCAGTAAAGATTCCACAGACTGAAAAAGAAGAAAGATAACCTGTAGCAAAGTCTTCGTGGTTCTGGGACAGTAACAAGAGATCCCTAGAGTCCTGGGCAGCTCTTTGAACATGCAGTTTATTACAAGGGTCGTGGGTGGTAAAGGTGGGGCTCAGTCAAGCTGCCAGCCACAGCTAAGAGCAAGCCCCAGAGAAAGAGAGAGAGAGGGAAAGTAAGTGAGCAGGAGCTTACCTGTGTGTGTGTGTGTGTGTGTGTGTGTGTGTGTGTGTGTGTCTTCCTGCGTTCTTGTTACAATGCCTTGTATCTCTTTCTGTGTTGAATATTACAATTTACAATAACCAACCAGTACAAGACACAAATCATATAAAATTTACATATAGCCTGTAAGAGTTGCTACACTACTATACCATGTTACATTTTAAATCTACTTCCAAAACTCTCTTTTCTTCCTTGCCACATTAGCAAGGTCCCTTTGGCTTTTGGACTTTTCAGCATTCTTTATTTTTTTTAGGGTATTGTTTAACATAGGGATTCTCCTGTGGCTGACTAAGCCTTTGTCTTTCTAGTTACTCAGTAACTAGCTTGCCTGGCATTTTAGACTGTTGAAGTTGGCCCTGATTTCTACTCTGCTTATAGGTTTTATATTATCGCAGTCTTTTTGCCAAGCATAATTATAAGGCTGTCCTGTATCATCATCCCCAACAATAACCCCCACTATTACAAAGGGAAAATAAGAAAGGCATGAGGAACTACAGGCCAGTCAGTCTCACCTCAATCTCCAGCTAGATCACAGTGCAGATCCTTTTGGTAACTACGCCAAAGGACACAGAATATACAGAGGTGACTGATGATGGTGAACATGTTTTCAGTAACGGCAAATCATGCATAGAAAATTTGGTGTCCCTCAAAACAGCTACAGTGTTGGTGCATAATGAMGGAGCAACCAATATTATCCACCTGGCTATGTGCAAAGCAGTTGATACTGTAACATAGGATATCCTTTCTTAGAAATGGAGAGACACTGATTTGACAGATGAAACAAGTGGATAAGGAATTGGCTGAGTGGCCACACTGTAAGCTGTGGTCAAAAACTCCATGTCCAAGTGGAAAGCAGCTCTTTAGGAGTCACACTGAGACCAGTGCTGGGTAACACCTTTGCTGGTGTCATGGACAGCGGGATCAAGAGCACCCTCAGCAAGTCTGCCAATGACATCTGGCTGCATGGTGCTGTCAACATGCACAGGGGGACCTGGACAGGCTTGGAAGGCCAGCCTCCATGTGTGAACATGATGCTCAACAACGAAAAGTGCAAGGATCTGCTCCTGGGTTAGGGCAATCCCAAGCACAAATACAGGTTGGGCAGAGAATGGAGAGCAGCCCTGAGAAGGATTTGCATGTGCTAGTGGATGAGAGGTGGGACATGACCCCACAATGTGCACTCACAGCCCGGAACACCAAATGTGTCCTAGGCTGCATCCAGAAGTGTGGCCAGTAGGGCAAGGGAGGGGATTCTATACCTCTGCTCTGCTGGGACCCCATCTGTAGTGCAGCATCCAGTTCTGGGATCCCCAAGATAAGGACATGGACCTGATGAAGCAAGTCCATAAAGACATTCAGGAAGTGCCCCTCCTATGAAGGCAGCCTAGAGAGTTGGCGCTGTTCAGCCTGGAGAAGAGAAGGCCTCAGGGAGACATTGTAGYACCTTCTAGTGCCCAARGGGAGCCTGCAAGAAAGCTATGGAGGGACTTTTTACAAGGACATGTAGCGATGGSACAAGGACTAGTGGTTTCATAGTGAAAGACAGAAAGTTTAGATTGAATATTCAGGGTAAATTCTTCCATATGAGAGTGGCAAGACACTGAAACACATTGCCCAGAGAAGCTGTGGATGCCTAATCCCTGGAACTGTCCAAGGTGAAACGGAATGAGGCTTTGAGCAACCTGGTGTTCCAGCCTAGGGCAAGGGGGCTGGAACCAATGACCTTTAAGGTGCTTTCCAACCCAAACCATTGTATGATTAAACAAGTAATCAGTAGATGAAAATTACCACATCCTGTGTTAGTATCAGACATGTAATCAAAATTCAGTTTATTTTTCAAGTAATTACCAGTTTTACATTTTGGTTTATTTTTCCTAAAAGGTTTTGGGGCAATCTTCTTATTTAAGGCGAAGGAAAAAAATTTATTTGATTTTAAAAGTAGTTGTGCCACTGTTSAAAATTTTGTCATGATCAGAAGTCTATCCTACCTAGTGGAAACGAGGGCCCAGTGTCAAAAATGTAAGCCACCTTAAACTGACATCAACATTTATGCCTGAAAAATACAGCCAATGTTTCTTTTATCTGAAGAACCTGAGTCCCAAAAGTAATATTTAGAAAGCTCCAACCCTACACTTGAGGTGTTGGAGTATGCCCACTAAGTAGCAACAAAGCTGGTGAACAGTCTGGAGCACAGATCTTGTAAGGAGCAGCTGACAAGAGCTGGGAGTTTTCAGAAAAGGATGTTCAGGGGAGAGCTTATCACTCTCTAAAACTCCCTGAAAGGATGGTGTAGCCAGGTGGGGGTTGGCCTCTTCTCCCAAGGAACAACGAATAGGTCATCAGGAAAAAGCCTCATGTTGTGCCACAGGAAAGTTTAGATTGCATATGGGAAAAWTTGCTTCACCAAAAGGGTTCTCAAGCATTGGAACAGGCTTCCCAGTGAAGTAATTGAGTCACCATTTCCAGAGGTATGTTAAAAGCCTTGCAGATCTGGCACTTAAGGACCTGGTTTAGTTTAACAGTTGGGCTCAATGACCTTCTGGATATTTTCCAACCAAAGTGATTCCATGGCTCTGCTTTATTGATAAAATACCTTATCCCTGTCTGACAAGTGTGAATGGTTTCTCATTTGCTGTATTAACAGTTAAACTGTAAGTATTGTGCAACACTTTAATGACCAATTAAAAGAATAATCCAATTTGTGATTACCATGTAGTGATAAACCACTGGCTTACACTAATTCAAGTGGGTCTAACTAATTGTTTTCACTAGGAAATCTCTCTGCAGCAGGAATAAACAAAGACCTGAGTGCTCATACCTTTTTCAGGGAGAATTTATTCATTCAATAGTAACAACTTTCATATTTATATACATCSCGTAATTTCTTTAGCTTGCTGGCATAACTTTCAACAACTCTGACAAAGCCTTATAAACAGTGTAAGCCCTAAAAAACAATTAAGAAATCAGCATCACCCCTAAGCTACTTTATTATTTTACGGTGCATTTCAAAGACATCAGAAAAGCAAAGCATTGAAAACCCATGTTATTGCAACCTATTGACTTTTGTGTATTTAATAAGCACATCAATTTCCTGGACACTTCACTCWGCCATGGTATATTTATAATGTCAATGTATTATGCTACAAAAAGATACACCTCATCTTTCTTTTAAAGATAGCTAAAAAAGAAGACAATTCCCAAGACATGATCATGATAGAGATTCAAAAAAGATTATTCGCATAAATAGCATAAACTATATTTTGCACAATACACAAAATTTGCAGTTCTTAATGACTATAGGCTGAGAAAACCTGTAACTTGAAAGCAAGATGGTTTATGACAAATCACAGCTGTTGCTGTACCTAAAAAACCACACATACCTTTTCCTAAATGTGTATTTATACTCATGTATCTAGCTGTTCCTGTAAGGCTCTTGTGTTCTCGATACGGTATGTGCTTCTTTGTTTCTGGATCTACATACTCCTTTGCCAAACCAAAATCTATAATGTGAATAATTTGCTGGGTTTTGTTTCCAGGTCGTCCTATTAAGAAGTTCTCAGGTTTTACATCTCTGTATATCAAGTTCTTTGAATGGACATATTCCATACGAGAAATCTTCAATAAAAGAAAAAAATAGACAAGGAAGTTTAGTTTAAGCTTTAGGTTGTCACATTAAAATGTGTTAGAAGCTAAATAGCTTATATTGGCTTTATACTTAGAAGAAATTACCCCTTCTAATATCTTAAGATCAAAGTAATARTGTTCTTAACAAAGTATGTCCCAGTTAAAGTTAATGAAAATTGTACACTTTTCCAAAGTAGATACACCAATTGGAGGATTGGAAACTTTTACACTGGACATTAGTCATGAATCTTGTACATAAGGAGAAGTTTTCGTCTCTCAAAACAGCTGACACAAGTATGTTTTGTGTACATTAAAAGTAAAACCAGAAATTATGTCACCAAGCAGTAAGCAGCAAAATTTGATGTAGATCTACTACGTATTAAAAATATAAATCAGGGAAGCACTGAAAGTTCAGAAAGAACAGGAAGCATCAAATAAAGCTGATTTTTGGACTTGTGAGGACTTGAGCATTAAAAAAAAAAAATTGGTCATTTCGGCTGTAATTAAGTTCAATATGTCTGTATGTCTGTAGCTGGAGGCCTGTTATACAATCACAGTCATGTTTTAAATAGCTATTTTTAACCATCACAGGTAAAAAAAAATCACTGTTTAGGGAAGTGGAAATCTGGTAAACATGCACAGTTGTAACTGTCCTTCCTTCCACTTCCACCCATCCTCAAGTCACAACCAAAAAAGGAAATAGTCAAAGAAAAAAGCATAATTCTTAACTGAATAATTTTCTGCTATAATTTCTGGAAGGATTTGGGGAATTTTTCATTCATTTGTTTGCCTTTTTATATATATACCCAGATACCCAGGAAAAAAATATTTATGCTATTTAGGAGTCCCACAATACAACTGCTTGTGTGGGCTAAAATTACTTTTACTTCCTTAAGCTTTTCTTTTTTGAAAGAGTATGGTGAACTAAAATTCATTATTTTAGCTTGATGAGAACTCATTATTTTAGTGATGAGAACTCAGAAAACACAAGTAATTACATTCATGAACTGACTTGAAAAACTGGAACAAAGCAAATGAAAGCAACATAAGAGTATGCCTGCTAAAACTGTATCACAAGCATTTTAAATACCAGCAACACCAATTTAAAACATGAGAATTGCAAATCTCTTAAGTGAAGTAAGCGTTTAATCCATTGAAGACTGATTTAGTTAATTCTAGTGAACACTTAAATTAACAGCTATTCTACTTACCAACTGTATGGCTATCATAAGAACGGTTTTAAGAGAAAATGTCCTACCACACAAGTCAAATAAATCTTCCAGACTAGGTCCAAGTAGTTCTAGCACCATAGCATTATATTTGCCACATGGGCCAAAATAATAAACCTGAGGTATTCCATCTGTAAAATGAAAATACAAAGTAATGATGAGCAGTTAAATAAGATTAATGAACACAGCAATAAAATTCCTATCCAATTTCCAACTAATCTTAAGTTAAAAACACATTTTTCCCATAAAAGCAAAAATAAAACTCATAAAAAATACAGGTAAAAGACACTACAGAATATTGAAGTTAATAAAATAGTTAATGAAAACGGCACTATTACATATTTGACTTAAGAAAAATAYAAAGATTTTTATAAAAAATTAAAATTAGAACATTTCTTATTAAATTTTGTAACCATAAATTGAAACAGGGTTTTAAAATGCCATAAAGAAAGTCTTAAATAGAATCCTGTAGAAAAAAAACCCGAGCGCTTAAATTAAACTTTTAAAATGAGGATTATTCCTAACTGTAGGAAGAAAAATACCGTATTATCTAGAGAAATCATTTAAAAAATCAAAAAGAGATTAATGAACCCAAAAGTTTAATGATACAGTAAGTCAATACTTTATAGGTTTACATGAACACACCTGCCTTAGGAAGACAGGCAATCCAGAAGTTTGAAAATATAAACARTTGAAGACTTACCATCCAATTTTACTGCCACCTTTTTCTACAATATACATTGTGTGTCTGTTTAATTAAAAATTGTATCATTGCTTCTACTCATCTTGTACTTTTTCACAAGCACAGGACATCTTACTCATTCAGCAGAATTTTGTTTAGAGAAGCTAGTTATTCCAGATTTTTGGGTTTTTGTTCTTCACTACACATCTTCTGTTTCATTTATTTCAAATATTTAATACTCTGAAAATGTATTCTTTTCACATGAGCTTGTTCTACAGTGTCCAATGTTACAAAACTGCACTATACAGGAGTACCAGACCTATTTTCAGGAAACCTTAAAAAAACACTGGATTTCACCTTCATTCTCTGTAGGTCACATGTAACCCTAACTCTGACTGTTTTCTGAAGTACATAAAGCCTTCAATTTTTCATACCTTACTACAGTGACACACTGAGGGCACAAATTTGTAATTGCATTTGCTACAGCTTTGGGTATATATAAAAATACTGTTTTAGCAAAATTAACATCAAAYGAATGCACTGTTTTTAAGAGGTTTTTCACTAATCTCTTTTAGAAAAAGTCAGAATATTTCAAGAACTCCTAAAAATCCAGTTTAATTGTTCAGTTTTCAGAAGACTTGAGCTAAAATTGTCACTATGTATCATCACACCCATCTCTATACTGAGATACTTAAAATGCATAATCACACCCACTTCAGAAAGACTTCACAGGAGTAGTTTATTGCTACTAATGAAGAAGCATTGACCATACCACATCCTGTATCAGAATATGGTATGAGATTATATTCTTCAATTTAAAAATATCATCCTGAATTATCAGAYAGATACCTAAAACTCCTGGTCTTCTGATGAGAATTCCAAAGCATCCCAAAACTGTTTTGCATGTAATAACTTCTGCAGTGTGTATGGAGCATCCTGTCTAACATTACTAATGTTGATAAAATAATTTGATATTAACAGTTCTAAGTACTAGAAGTTAGGGGCTTTCGTTCTTAATCAAAGCACTCTTAGTGCTTTTGCTTTAAAGCAATAAAAAAGTATCATTCCGCAATTACAGTCTTTCTTCATGTCTCTAAATCTCCAGAAGCCAGAAATTAACAGGCTAGTGATAAAAACTTATTTGAGGCTTTTTCTCCCACTACAGAGAGATAAATGTAAGCTCTTTTACACAAACCTTTAAGAGATATTGGTTAAGTTAAAAACAAAGAAACTCTGATTTTTAGAAATTTACGAAACCCCTATTTTGTTGACAAGATATTCCACTGCTTATTACCAATTAACAGGATGTATTTTATTTTCATTTGGAATTACTCTGGTTCAAACCACTGAAGAACAAAAGAAGGAAATATTCTGAGCTTTTAAGATGCATCCTAGTTGTCTTGCTGTGAATTTAAAGAAGACATTGTTATTTGGTTTCTTGATTAATAATTAATTTGATTTGCCATTCAATCCTTTCTAGTACCATGACAGATCTTTTCCCCATTCTCAAACACCCTTTTTAAAAAGTAGTAACCCTCCCCCTCAATTACAAGCAGAACTCAATGCTTGTCACACAAATGTCACTGGAAGTTACACACAACTTCCTCCTCTTCCATCAAAGAGAAAATTTACTTGTGGCCAAAAAAATAGATTCACATACTCCCATTAAGTTACTTTACATTTAAAGATCTTTCCTTCCTAGGCTTAAAACTCTGTAAATAGAATCCTTTTTTAAGGTACGAATCATATTTGCCTATCCCTCGATATTTATACTTGTTGACAAGTAAAACACTTTCATTTGAATGGGCTCAATTGACTAAAGGAATACACAAAACTTAGGCAACTGCCCCGTCACAAAATTGCAAATCCATGTAAAGCCAGTGTGATTTTAATCCTATTTTACTCTTGACAAAAATCAAAGAAGTCTTGACTTGAAAATTAACTATTTGAACATCACTTGGACTCCAGTTTCTTCTATAAAAGTTAACTTTCATTAGCCACCTAAAACATTACTGCTGTACACCACTGGTCTCCAAAATCAAGTCCAAACACTCCGAAAGTACTTGACTATCCACTGGGAAGGGAGAGGGGGCAAGGAGAGCCCCTTAAACCAGTTATGTGTATTTATGGATTATACTGTTAAATTTTCATTCAAATACTTTAGTCCACCATGTTTATGCATACGATGTCCAAGAAATTCTTAAAGCTGACAGATCTGACTTCCTCTCCAATTATGAACAGAAAATATGAGAATAAAGAAAACATGATTAGTACATTAAAGTGTATCTGCCAACCCTCTCTAAACTAAAGAAAATAATAAGTTCTTTCTTCTTCGGGACCATTATCCATCTTGGTCATTATCTTTTTCAAGAATTTCATCAGTAAATCTGATTTAAGCTTGAGACTACATGTTGTTCTGTTATCTAGAGCAATACACACAACTAGCACAAACACACACATTTGTATCTTAAGGAAAAAAATTCCATCTATTTGCTTGGACATGGATATTACATCATAGCTTCAATTATTTCACGTGTGTCTCCTCATTAAGGAAAAAAATTAACTTGATAAACAGGCAGCAGAGATAGCCAAAGGAACAGGTAACCCACAGGTCAATGGCAATAACACTTGCATTTAACCTCATCTATCACTGACTTAGTTCTGAGCTATATCTTGGCAAAATGTCTCTATACAATACAATCTAAATTCGTAAAGCTATTAAGCTGGTAAGCAGCTTTCCAGTGTTTTTCAGTTTCTTGTAATATATATTTCCTTTTACAGCTTTCTCCTAACCAGTCAAGAAACAGACTGATAGCATTATATCCTATTGCTTAGAGTCTCTTAAATCAGACATATAAATGCCACTAAAATACACAAGACTGCTCTTGCAGATCATTGTATTATGTATTCAGCTTTCTATACCACACTGCCTCTTACTTGCAGTCTTTATCTTCATATATGGCAACCATATGTGGTATTGGACACAAGCCAAATACTTTAAACTAGTTTGAAGATTCACAGTAACAAGTTGTCTTTCAGGGCACATTCATACTGGTACTCTTGGTCAAGRATACAAATCAACAAACTGCCACAAACACAAGTATTCCCTAGCTAGTCTATGGAATCTAGTTTGAATTCTCTCAAAGGACATGATTATAAAACTCAGGGTAGTATGTTCTGACTTGAGCCAAAGCAGCATACACAGGTCATACAGTCTCTGGAGACACAGCACCTAAATGCCACTGAAATCATGAGCAGCGATGAACTATACAGCTCCAGAGGTAGAAAGAGACACTATATCACCACAACACTTAGACTACACCTCTTGCTTACAAATACAAGAATATGCTTGCAAAAAGAAGAAACKAATATAATAATCAGATCTATTATAGGAAAAATTTTTATTTATATTACTAAAACAGAATTAGAGATGCATTTTATTGTAATCATTATTAAATCAAATATCCATTTATTTAACATCCACTTTATTCAGTGAACTGTATATTATCAAGCTTCCTTCCACAATTACAGCTATCTACCCCTACAATCTCTGAAATTTGTGATGTTACAACACAAGCCAATATACATTTCTGCACACAACCAGGTTTCTTATGGCTGGTAACTACTGCTTCTCAGAAACATTATCATGTAACTATTATGCAGCTGCCGTTCTTACTAAATCTCTTGCACTTATTCTAAAGGAAAAAAATCACTTTAAATTTAGAAAATCTGGTATGTCTCCTTAAGCTAAGGATGCTAGAAAAGGATTGGAATAAAACAAGAAAAACTGCCAGCAGCATACTCATAATTTTTGTTGGACTACGCCTGAAAAATAAATTAGGTATTACCATCATTTTCTATTCACACAAACATAAATACTAGCATATTCATATTAATAATTGAGCAGCTAAACCTTCCTATTAAAGGAAACATATCAGCAGCAAAAACTGAAAACTGAGTCAGAGTTTTCCCAAAACAACTCATCACAAACATAGCAGTCATCAGTACCCATATTAAATATGCCTGTGAACAGATTCCTCTTCAGTCAAGAGATTCAGTATTTGATTCAGTTGAAGTGCTCTAGCACTACATTTTAAATTAAGCTTAGAGATTTATATTCTAAGATCCTCTGCATTTTTTTTACTTAATAGTGAATGCCAACCACTTCAATTAACTGCTTATTGTTTATTCCCCAGCATAATAATGCCAGTCAAATTAGAACAGAAGTAATAAAGGAGGACAGCATGACTTAAAGAAACAGCCATCAGTTTAAGAGCAAATTCTTAGCTCCCTAACTACAAGTATAGTTCAAAGCAATATTCATGTGAAGTTACTAATAAAACTCTTTGCATTTATACTGAATGACGGCTAGCAAGATGTACAGAAAGGATATGAAGTGAGACAATTCAGACATATCTGTAAGAAGTGAAAAAATGGTACTTAGATATGTAAACTGGAACTACCCTGAAGTGATTTACTTGTTAACTCTGTAGCTTACAGCTAAATATTTTGTCTTCAATCTACATTGTCCTTGATCATTAGAAACATAACACCCTTGTTTTAAGAGTTAAATAATACTCTAAAATCTGAAGCACTASTAAATTATTGCTGCTTTAACTAAGAAGTGGGAACATGCAATTAATACAGCTGCATACGTCACATTCAAGAATTCTYGTAAAATCTTCTCAAACTCACTTCAAACCTTCGTAACTTTCATAATGTTAATCCTGTAATAGCAGCAAGATATCAATCCCAAAATATTTTTAAAAAGACGAAGTAAATTATTTTAAATTGTTTCTAGAAGATCCATGAACAAAAATAATCACCTGACACAATAATCTAGCTGTAGKACTTAGTTTCTAGCACTACACTCAAGGAGACTTGCTATTGAGACACTTCCTCATGGTATGACAGAATATCAATCTAATAAAGTATGTTACAGTCTACCAACTGAGAAAGAAATTAAGAAATTATTATACTGAAATTTTTGTCTTGGGAAGACTTATAGCAGAACACAGATGGTGATACACCACGATGAAATCATGCTGTGCTGCCTTTTCTCTCAGAGGCTAAAGTGGAAGGCAAGGTGGCTATGGCCTAGGGGGCAAACTAGAGATGGTATCACAAGCAATTTGAGATGCCACTGCCTTCTCCCAGTGGTTCCCAGTGACAGTGAAAGCCACCTGTAATTATCTTAAGTACAAAAGATAGCCTGTATTTCACTGGCAAAATATGCTTCATGAATTCCATACCCTTAACACAGTTGCACCGAAAAAATTAATAGCTGTCACTGAACACTCAAGATCTTATACACATCAGCTAAAACTCGCCTGAACTGAAATTAAATGAAGAAACACATTTTCTCACCTTAAACGTTTTTATCTTTACCTAGGGGAAAAAACACTAAACACTGAAGTACTGCACCTCATTCTTGGCCTTTAGCCCATAAAACATGTCGACCACAAAAAAGAAAACTATAAGCAGTAATGTCTAAYCTAGCCACTCACATTAAACTGTATATAAGGTACCTCGTAACAAAGAAGTGTTCTTGCCTTAAAGGTACTCTATCCCCATCAAAATCAGAAATTCGAAGTATTTCAAACTCACTTTGCTACATCCCCAAACCAAAATGTAGTTATCAATCTGGCAAATCCTGGCATGCTCTAAATGCTAAAATAAATATTCTACTGAACTTGACTAGAAAATGGTGAACAGACTCTACTTACTGTACAGTAGGATTTCTGTACCTTCCAAAACCACATCATACCCATGCTGAAATATTCCTGAAACACTAATCCAGCAGTTACAGTGTCATTACAGCAGTCCAAGTACTATGATTACATTGTGTCAAAGGCAAGTTTGCATGATCTCAAAATCAAAAATTGTACTTTTACATAGCAAKAGAGCACATAACATGAATGTTCATACCAAATCATAACAATTCAGACACAGGATGCAATACTTAGCACTTATTTCACAATAGCCATAACCTTCTTGAATACAACACCTTTTTCCACTGTAAACAAATATATCCTATACATTGACTGGTCAATAATAGTCACTCTATAAGAAGTGTTTGGGTTCCAGTTTTTCAAGTGGAAGTGTTAACCAGATTTCAGCTAAAAGAACAGATGTATAGAAGTTAAGAAAACTAAAACCCGATTTACAAGACTGAGTATTTGCCCCATCTGAAATATTAATACAGCAGTTTCACCAGTAGGATAATCCACYGCTGAACAGATCTGTGACCAGTTTTGAGATCTGCGTACTCAAAAATGGCTTTAAATGAAAAAAAWAAAATCTAATAATAGACACCCCTCGCTGCTATAAGCAAGAACTGCTCTAAGTAAGTCTGTTCTAACAGCAGCATTACAAACAGGAGTTCTACTAAGTCACTGTAAGCAGCAGAAGCTGCTTGCCATTTTTTTGCTCCACTTGTCAGTTAAGTAAGAACAAAAGAGTTCTTATTCACTTGCAAAGGCTCCCAGTCATTATGATAATGACCCATTTCTTAAGAGAGGTTAGAAAAATCAGACAATGAAAGCTGAATAGTTTTTATGCTCTTCAACACATAACACATGACTTCTTTCATTTAGACTCCTTTCTGCAAAAGGAAACTGAACCATAGTGTAAACACCTATCTGTCAGTTAAATTACAGCATAGTGCATGAAGTACACCCACACCTTATCTTCTAATCATGCAAAGAAAGGCTGATAGTACGAAAGATTAATTCAAAAATCAATCAGTGAAAAGTACAAAACTTGTTTCTATTAATTCCAAAAGCCTTAGTGCAATTTCAGATAAGAATTCAGAAATCATTTTATGTGGAGTACTGCACTTATGATAGGAGTTTTTCTAATAGTTCATACTTGCATATTAAGAAAATAGATATTTAACAAAATTTATTCGATGCAAATATATTCTAAATTCCATCCATATGTTCCTCATTCAATTGACTAGAAAATTCTGCATACTGACTAATGATCTCAAACTTCCTGAGGTAAACACCCTCATAGTCACTGAATGACAAACCTATCACAGAAAAGAGAAAGCAATTTGCATAAAAATATCTATTAGTATATAAAACCTAAATGAAAGACAAATAACGAGACTAAAATAAGTCACATCTTTAAACTAATTTTAAAAGCTGTTTTAAATAAGTTCAAGGTCCATTTCCCTAAAAAACTAGAAACATTTCAAAAAGCACTGACCATATTCCCTCTTTAAGAAAGATTCTTCACATATTTTTCCTGACAAACACCTACAAGTTACTGCACTTTCACAGGCATTTTGAAGAGTATATTTAAGAGTAAAGTTACAGTTAGGCCATCTTTATGATCAGATCCTCTCCAAAGGAATACACTTTTGAAATGTTAATTCTAATTCATGCAAGACAAAACCACTTTTTATTAAATACAAATAATTAATACTCTCAGTTCCAAAACTGTGTATAAAAACTGCACATCTATCATATTTCATGCCTATTTTCTCCTTGTTCTCTCAGTAAGCAGAACTATAAAAAAACCCTCTGATCCTTTTTTCAGTCAAGAATGTCTTCCATCTTCATGGCATTCAAGACACAAAACAGCATGACATAGTGCACAGATTAATAATACAAGTATATATTAAAAAAACCCCAAACTACAAGGTCATTAGAAATGAAGAAAAAGGGATATTATAAAAATAAATAGATATAGTAGACAAATACTGTCTGCAGATAAGGAAATATCAAGAAAACATACAATTTCAAAATACTACTCTTTTCATCGAGGATGCCTACAAGATCAGAGGAAGTACAAAGATGCTCTGTTAAAAAGGGTGTGGAGTGAAAATAATCTGTAATCACAATAACATTTTCTTTACTAGCTTTCAGGACAATATTGCYAGAAAATAACCTAATTGGCTTCTACAAGTATTCATCCACAGGTTAATGCCTCTCCCTTCTCCTCCTGACACCTCCAAGTCAAGTCGGATTTCACAGAACCTACAGAAATTTTACCCCGTAAGTCTCAGGCTATATCCCACTAAGCGTAAGCCAGTTGGTAGCATAAACTGGAATTTGTAGTTTATATTTGTAAAAAACATGGGGTTTTTATAGAAAATAATGCTCTGCTTCCACAACTGGGAAGGAGTACTGGGAGTACAATTCCCATTTCACCAACTGCTTTGAAATCATAGTTCAGTGGTCACTTGCTGTTAATACACAGAAGTATACATGTAAACGTGATGAGAGCAAGGGGAAATGCAATTTAGTACAAGTAAATGCAAAATACACAGTCCACACAGTTAAAAAGCTATCAGCCAAATTACTACAAGTTTGTGTGAATAAACAAAAACAGCTAAGGAAGACTACTTCATCATAAGAAAGCCTGCAAATTGTGGATTTTTAGAAGCTTAAGAGATGGAAAGCTTTCGACAACTGTAACTCCTAATATGGTGTGTAAATGTGTATCAGAGAAACCTGTCATCACAATTGCTGTATTTCAAAATTCTTTCAGCAATGGCAGACATTTTTATATCTTCTAAGACAGACTGAAGATCCCTTCCTTCAATCTATTCTCTCTCTGATCACAGTACAATCACTGCCCATAAAGCAATACTGTATGGATAGGTCTGGCGTAAGTCTTTTTTTAACTGTCTCCCGTTCTACACAGGAGGTTTACACACTTGCTTCCTGAGTTTATGGCTTGGTGGATCAACTTTCCAAAACTATGTTTTCAAAATCTATGCTTGACAGTAAACATATATGTCATGAAAAATTAGTAAACTAAAACCAATTGTCACAGATTACGTAAGAACAGAAACTACGTAACACTGCAACTTCTTTCTGAAAATCATAGGCCACTCGTAACTTCTTCAGTCTGAGGGCCCAACTCCTAAAAATATAGAAAAACAGACTGCTGCCAGAAGATAAGGAATCTGTAATCCATTTTTAACTTTATGTAGATAGGACCAAGAAAATTACTTTTCTCATAAAGAGCCTTTGCCACAAAACCCATTAAAATAAACCTCAGGTGGAGAACCTGAGGAAAGGCTCACAAAGGAGCTTTCAAGGTTCAGTGCTGGGAGAGGCTTTCACTTTTGAATAAAAGCAGGTTATTGCAAAAACAAAGGAGGTCTACAACAAAGTTCTTCAATAAATATTGATGATGCTTAGTAAGTCACCAGCTCTATCTTCGCATTTTCACCCTAAAGGTCACTTCATCTTCATGCAAAGGATCAGAGAGGTGACTCTCCCTTTCAGTACTTCAATAAGGCATCAGAGAAAGAGATAAAAGTTGTTGCAAATAGGGTTAAGACTGAATGAGATCTGAAGGAAAGCAGAATAACTTCAATTTGACTATGTTCATACAGTAAACACAGTTCCTAGTCTTATTCAGTAAATAAAAAGGTAAACATGGTTACACTCACTAAGACACTTCCCTGAGAAATATTTCTATAAGGGCTCCTGCCTCTGAGATTATATTATTCTATAAGGGCTCCTGCCTTATTTCTGCAGTCTGAACTAGAAATTACAGCTTTATTCTTACCTTTACTACATAACTCCTTTGCCATTTTAAATACTTACACCTCTATATTCACAGATAGGTAATGTACCTAATTTGTGGGTTTTCAGGTCCCATTAGTTAAGTACTTAAGATCTCAGGTTTGTACTCATCAGCTATTTCACAATGCTAGTGTACAGGATGCTGACAATTTTTAACTACTTACAAAAAAACACCCATACACCATAGTCTGATGATTTTTTCCAAACAGCAAGCATATTGATTCAAGATTTTTACTACCTATCTACAACTTTATTTTCCATCTAGGAAGAGAAATTGACAGTGTTGTGTTTTGCCAAAAGCAATCTCTAAAAAGTCCTGGTTGGAAAGCATTCATAGTACAGCAGCGAATAAAGTCTATATTAATTGAACATATTAGGAACTCTGCTTCACTAGATGTAGTCCTTAGAGTAGCATGAAATTTGAAAGCTACCTGAGAAACACTATTCAGTCAGGGCATCAATGAGCATATGATCCTGAATTTTAAGGAAAATAATAACTATTACTAAATACTAATTAAAAAGCATTAAAATTCATCATAACACACACACATTCAAGGTACCAAAATCAAAGTGGTACGAGCATGTTCATTTTGTATTGCTTTTCAGAGACAACTTTTCATACTAAGTAGGATTTTATTCTAGTTTAAGCACAACTAAAATCACTGTTACAAATTCCAGGCTGCCTTTGCAAAAAACTCCCTCAACACACATGTAGAAAACCACTTTTAGTAGTCCACTCATAAACTTCTACATTATTAAAAAAAGGGAAATTAATTACATGACGTACTCTAGGAATAACTTCAAAGAAACGATGTCAGAAGATTTATTTTTCTTAAGTTATAGCTGATTTAGAGAATATCTGTACTCACTTTACTAGGGTAAGAAACTTCACATCTTCCTAACTGATTTTATGCAGTTTTGTGAAAGGCACAAAAATATGTGAGAAGTTTTAGGTATCGCTCACCTATAAAAACAAAAGGTGACAACTGAATCATTCAGGTGACCACCATAAGAGTAATGTGAGTATAAAAGCTCCAAAAGGGAATGAAACGAGAAATTCAAATATGAAACTGCATTTCAACTTTTCCTAGAGGTATTTAAGAGGTTTAAAACTAGTAAGCAGCAATATATATTGTATCAATAAAAGTGAAGTAAAGTAAAACTGAATCTGAAGCTATTTAAAAACCACATCAACTTTAATTCAAAATATGTGATTACTGGATGAGTAGGATGAGTAGTATTTTTTCAAAGAGGTGTACTGGGAATAGTCTAAGATTACTTAGTTTAAGGTATATCTCTATGCAGACAAATGCTGTGATAGGTACACTTCACAGAGCAGAAAARAAATGTTAGAATACTGGAATTTATACATTAATCCACTAACTCCAGGGGCTTTTTTTCTCCTTCAAGTAGTTAGGAACACTTCATTAAATAGATTTATACCTCTAAACCAGAAAACTACAACCAAAAATTGACCCTGGATTACATCACAGTAAAATGCATTACACTGCTTTTTACCTCCAGATCCTAGCTGCTTGTAGAATCTGTATTCCAAATGTAGCTGTGGTGCTCTCGACTTCATTGGCTCCTGATTTAAAAACAAAAACAACATTTAAAATAAAGCCTAAAAACTAATACACCAACCTACTACCAGCCAAACTAGCCCTACAGCTTCTAAGCCAAAGTTTGAATGCTTCTTCTGAAATGACTGGCACTTAAAAAACAGAGAAAACTAAACATCCCTGAGGTGAGACTAGTGCACACAGGGATATTTATATCTTGTATTGTTCTACTGGACCAGAGTTCAACATTCAAACCAAATAACTGACACATGATGGAATAGCTAAAAAATAGTGTATTTCTCCAAAGCACATGGATGGTATGTCCTACGTTTCTCAGAAATAGGCAGCTTAACAGATTGAAAAGAGCCTCCAAATACCTAATACTTGACAGATGTAGCTTAAAAAAAAAAAAATCCTTCCACCAAATAGTAACAGCTTAGCAGAAACCAAGTATCACCATTCCAAACTAGAAATCTAAAACAAGCAAAAAAAGCCCCAGAGTAAGTTTGAAGTTAGCTAATTACTGAAATCTTATTTATGTGCTCACCATGCCAGCAGGTCAGGGTCTCATAGAAAGAAATGATAGTGAGATGAGATTACGCAGAGGAACACACATGCAACCTAAACAGAAACCCAAACTTCTTGACTGTCTCCYTTTGCAAAGAAAAAGCTCTTTAGCACAAGATTCTTTTAGTAATTTCCTAGGGCATCTTTTAGAAGATATGCCTTGTTTCTTGTGATACATAACATGAACTTAAGGGTAAACTTCACCAGAGGAGGTTCAGGTTGGACTTTAGGAGGAATTTCTTCACATAAAGGGTGATTAGATAATGGACTGCCCAGCGAGGTGGTGGAGTCACCATCGCTGGAGGTGTTTAAGGGAAGACTGGCCACAACACTGAGTGACACGCAGACACAGTGGTCTTCAGTCAGAGGTTGTATTCAATGCCCTCTGACGTCTATACCAGCCTAATTAATTCCGTGATCTTCCAAAGCATCAGTGATAATTTGAAAACTAATTCTGTTACTACTTGAACTCCAGCATATAGTAACTAGCTGTTAATACAGTTAACAGCAGTAACTGATACTGCTGAACATTAATTTTCAGGAAAAGCTTGGGTGAAGCGCTTATCTTTCTCCTCACACCATCATCTTCAGAAACTACTAGTTTATAAACCTGTGCTGTTTCTCACTGTCACATCCAGGGTATAAAAACTACGAGTCAATGTGCAAGAATAAGAAATTTATTCTTCTTCCCCAACCCATCTCCTCCAAGACTTAATTGTTTCCAGTTGCTGCCAAAGTCCCTGACAGTGTACATTTACACATTTGATCTYGCCAGGATGTCAAAGGTGAATGCCAAAAAGTAAAGAAGGACAAATGTAACAGTTTCTGCAAAAAACAAATAGAATTCTGTATGTTTTTTACACTCCAGAGCAACCAGCATAACGGAACATAGTATTTTTTGCAAAAAAGTGAGAAGTAAGCAAGAGCTTTCTAAAGTAAGTGTTTATTATTCAAAAAATTAATTACTAAACAAAACTAATTAGGCCACCAAACGTGTCCTCTTATGAGAAGGATAAGTGAAGTTTACAGTTAAGTACTGAAGAGAGATAGTCCTTAAAAAAACACTTCAGTGCAAACATGAGTCAAAGCAAATCAGCACAGCTATCAACATTTAGCACTCAGCTTTCAGAGGTACGAGGAAACCCACTATAAAGTATTTCAAATATTTTAACTTTTTAGGAAATAACACAAATTTAGCAATTAATTTGCTTGTAGTATACAAGTCTGTTAGTTACAAAATACACCACACTCTACATAATGCCTAATTAAAACTTACGGTTCTGCCAGCTAAGAAGAAAATATTTTAGTCCACAGAACTCTGCATGTCTGCTGCTTTTAATAACACAAGACACTAGCTTATAGGAAGTTACAGTTTGTTCAATTTTACAGTTCTGTCTCAACTGATGGTATACTAACAACTTAGCCCCTCATGGTTGTAACATGGTCCCATTAAAGGATGAAAAACAGCTAGTAGGTATTAAATGTACAGGACCGGATTAAAGAAAAAATCTATGTAGAAGAAATGGCTTCCAATTTCTGACCCTTTTTCAATGACACACCCCCTCTTTTTCAATGAATGCTGTCTGTCCCAGCCATCAGCAGAAAACAGTCCTGATAAATCTCCAGAAGGCAATGTTCTTAAACACATCTACCTACTACACAGAGCCAAAGACTGAAGCTGAACCTTGTTCAGCAGACAGACAATTAAACATCATTTTATCTCCTCCAGTAAAAGTGAAAAAAAATTACAATATATACTTGTAGTTCATTTAATGAATTACAGCCTTTAGGAATTRCCTTATTTTTGAAAGAAGGCTTAGATTTCTTCCTGTCATTCTAAACATGCAAAGGGAACACATCATCTTGTTTAACAAAACTTGTAAAAGGGCAARCATAATAACCTCTTTGCATACAACTATTTTATTTCTGCACATTCCACTCAGCAGTATGCAACAGCTATACATAAATGGGAAAGGRCAGAAAAAGATAAATCAAGACAAAAGAATGTTAAATGTAATTGTCCTAGGTTRCAATGTAAGATGTGCCCAAAGTATGTATTCTATTACCATCTTCATGGGCTGTTGGAACCAGGTGGGGCAGTGTTTTCCCTGCCCCCTCCCTCTGGACTATCTGCTGTTAATGGCCCATCAATGCCCTGGTCAATGACTCACAGGTAACTCCCCTCGGGAGCCATCTCTGCTTAATGGGCAATCAAGGACCCATTGTATGACTCATAGAATGATATCAGCCCATTGTGAGATGCTCTGCCCAGTGGGGAGGAGCCAAGCATTCCTACCTGGATATAATCTGCAGTTTGGTACAGCACAGGCACCGACTGGATACCCAGAGGACAGGAGCTGCCAGATCTTTCTACAGGATCACCACTTCAAAAAGACTGCTTCATTCGGACTGCTACCCACCACCCTAACGAACAGGGTGTCAGGTTGTATTCTGACTCTGCCAAGGGTCTTTTGGTTTGTTCCTTTTACTATTATATTTATTTTATAGCTTTCCTATTAAATTGTATTTCTGACTTAGTCTCTCACTGGTTTTGCTTTCAAACCAGTACAGTAATCTTTCGCCATAATGTAAGACTGAAGAATACACTACTGCACCTACATCTAAAAAGAAAAATTTGAAATGGCAAATCAGTTCTCTGGTTTCACTACTGTTCTGGTACATTTCACCATCAAAAATAAGCCTGAGAATACATAACTGTTCAAACATCATTTTAATCCCAGAATGCCTTGAAGCCAACTTCTCTTACCAAAATAAACTTGTGTATTTTCTTTAGTTAAATAAGCCCAGGTGTTCACTGAAGCATCGTGAAAGAATTGTTCWGGGATCTGCAAAGTTTTGTGTACAACCCTCCCTACACTGCTCGTATATTCACATATTATTTCAAAGCTTCATTATTAAAACAGGCRAATTCTTTTCCCTTGAAAAGACCATTTATCTCTAAATGAGGAACGCRGGAAAGAACTAATGTGACTAATGTGCAGCTTATTGAGCTCCAGTTACCTGAGTGACAGAAACAACTGCTCCTTAGTTTATCAGAGAGGTTTTTACCCCCTTTTTTTCTTCTGTGGCATGCTTATACATTCAAACAAAACAATAAAGACACCTGAAACGTGAAATCTGTTCCAAGTTAATTTTGTTATTTTTTATAATTATTTTTGTCCCAAATGCATGAACAAAATAYTATTCAATTTTCAAGTTACTTCCTATTAAATGGGCTTTGAAAAAGCAGTTCACTTGAACTGTAAGCTTAGAGATGTTCAAGAAGTCTAATAATCCAAAGCACAATATAGATCTTCCTCTGTTACCTACTGTTTATGGTCTTAGTAATTCAGTGAGAAATCATCTCACTTTATGTTCTGTGTCTGCTTTACACATTCGTAAGCAATGGCAAACAAAAGCCATTTTCAGGAAAAAAAAATTATTTAAGATGTAGGCTCTTCTTACAGGAAAAGACCATTCAATTAAACAGACTTGCACTAGATTCGGATTTACTACATGTCCTAGAGGGATTCTGAAAAGGTGAGACTCTAGACCATGGTTATTCCTTAAAAACAAAAAACAGAGAGAAAAAACATTACAACCTTGTATTGAAGCACAATTTTCTTTCCACACACCCCTCACTTACAATTTTAGCAATTTAAGTCCTAAGAGTAGACTAGTGAATTATAGATTACAGTTTTAAAGGCAGTGATGRCTACTTTGTAACTTCCTATCTTTCACCAAACACCCATGTATTTCCAGAAGCAGTTCTGTGGAGGACTAAGCATAAGCATGTTTTGTCTTAAATATTTTGACTGTTATGACAGGAAAAGTGTGATCCAGATAGAGTCCCATGGAGACAGAGTAGCACTGTTCTGAGCCAGCTTCAGTTCCCCCCCCCCTTCAACTGACTTCCCAGAGAAAGAGAAAGGCTCAAAGGGCTGCCTGTGGATGTGCAAACAAAGCAGCATGGAAAGTCTCATTTACATAGGAGGCTGCACCAGGTTAACTATAAAAGGAGGTGAATGCATTGGCGTCCCCTTGCTCACTTTTCCTTCCGAATCTGAGTTTTTATATCCTTTTGATCCTGGTCCCTCCTCCAGTGGGCTGCCTATTGGTTAAGGGGTTTAGGTTTCCTGGAGAGGGAGAAGAGGCCTCAGTAGAAGGGGCTGCTTGCTGCTGAGAGTGATGTGGATAAGAGGCTGAAGGCAGAGGGACTGTTTGCTGTCAAGCTTGGTCATATAAGCAGACTTCAGGCACAGCTTCAGGATGTGTATGAGAGAATCTTTCATGAGGAATTGCAGGATGTAGAATCTGGATTCTGCACTACTAGTTAAAATGGAAAGCAGAGATGATGGACAAGATTAGCAAACTGGAAACAAAACAGAGCAGCATATGGTAACCAAAATATCAAAGTCATTGCAGGGTAAGTTAAATGAGGTGAAGGAAGGCAATGTTTGTATTCCCACCTCAATTATGGAGCTTTGGACTAATCCAAAGGAAGTTGTTAGTGCAGACACAGGCAAAAGCACASAGTTTTAAAGCAGTGATTCAGGTATTCACCCAAGCCCAATTCCACCCAGTGAGACAATGGAAGCCACTTTACTGCTCCAGTGGCACAGGAACAGGCCATGGGAAACAGAATCAATGGTATCTTTTACAAAAAGAAAGACAGAAATCAAATAACTCTTCAGCACCACCCACAACAATCACTTTTAGTGGATTTTTTCTCTATTGGAGAAGTGACTTAAGAAGCCTTTCAGCAGCTATTTGTGGATTGCTACCAATACCTATGAAAATGAGCATTCTGTTCACACCAGTGGATACTACTTTCTTTTCAACCACTGGATTAGGACAAAGCATTTTTCCTTTTTCTTTTCCTACAAGAACTATGACAAAGCARTAACTGATGTTAACACTGGGCATTTTGACTGCATGTTGCTGTTGTTTTATAAACTGTACCTAGCACTACTGATCCAAAATATTTCAGCAATGTGTCCTTTTGCCTTCATCCTGTTAAACAAGAATGACTGTAGTAAGACTCCCAACTTAGCTTGGGAGCTAATACAAGAATCTCTAAGAATATGGAGGCCTCACAGCCAAGGGCTATGCCTTGCCAGGCCCTGCTTCACACAGGAAGGAATTAAGATTCTTTYTGTTGCCTGTAAGTTTGTCTGCTGTGATTTTTACTGCTTGTAACATTTGACTGGAAGACCTCCCTGAAATGGGGTTCATACTTGGTATTAGAACTTTGAATACTCATACGTGTTACAATTGTAACAGGACTAACACCCTGCACATTTCTCAGTGTAGTACCTGATGGTAGGAATTAGCCTGCCACTGAGCCACAAATAATTATCCTAAATCTTACTGATACTTATAATTGAAGAATGATGAAATATACAGTCCCTTTGGGCTTGGCTTGGAGGAATTCAGATGAAATATCCTATTCCTAACACTAGAATACCATGCTGGATGGAAATCCAGTGTCTGAATTCCTTCCCTGTGTCCTATCAACGCTCAATTTGACAACCCCTTGGAGATGGATCCACCATTAGCATACCCATTATTGAAAAAGGATTATTTGGGATGCTCAGTCCACTGAAGGRGAGTGCTCTGTCACCATGCACAATGCTACAACTCAAGTAAAGAGCCCTGAGCAAAGATGAAGAAGTTGCTTACTAGATTGCTGAACAACTCCAAACACTGCAACCAAAGAACTGGTTCAACGAATCAAGCCTTGGACACCGGATTTCTTTTGTTTTTAAATCATGGAATGAGGAAAGTGTTTGATGCAAATGGGGATTGCAATATTGGTGGGATTTCTGGTTTTAATGATGAGCATAGACCTTATTTGCAACTGTGTTTAGCTGCATACTGTCATGTATCACCATAGCCAAAGATGAGCCATATGCTCAACCAATAGTAAGGAATGTTTGAGCCACTAGGTGGTGTGGAGGACCTTCCATAAGCATGTTTGTCTCAAACATTTTGACTGTTCTGGCAGGAAAGCTGTGATTGGAAGAGAGGGTCTTGCTGAGCTGGGGCAGTGCAGTGCTGAGCCAACTCGCTGCTCCACCTGGAGACCTGTGCCCACTCTCCCACCCTGCACTCACTCCCTGGAGGAGGGCTCCAAGGGCTGGCTAGGCATCCAAGAACAAAACAGCACAAAAAATCTCATTCACATAAGAGACTGCAGGTTAACTGTGAAAGGAAGCAGATTGGGCTCCCCTACTCCCTTTTTCCTCTTTCACTCTGTCACAATTCCAGCTCTGGACCAGCCACATAGTGAGACCAAGGCAGGATCTAAGGACTGATGATATGTTTTATTCTCTTCCTTTTCTGCTTTTATTTCTCTTCTCCCTCACTATGTCTGGGCAAAGCATGGCTATCATTTTCCACTCCATACTCCGTACTAACGTTTATTGTGGAAATGGTGAGTTATGGAAATGTTGTGGTTTGTGAGCCAGCACCTTTGAGCAGTGCACTGAGGGAGCTGAGAGTTTATGAAAGCGTACTGTAAAAATTACATGCTGGCTACCCAGCACTTGTGGAAGTCTTTAAATGGCTTRTTAGCCAACACCTTTTAAGTATAATAGCGGGCTGGTTGCCAGAAACAAACTGAGCACACAAAACAGCTCAAGAGCTCCCTAAAGCATGTCCAGTGCCTTTGTTGAATCTAGATCAGAATTTATAATGAATATCATGGCCCCTACTGATGGGTCATGACATGCTCAAGCATGTAGAGGTTAAGCATCTGCAGAGGAGGTAAGTTTGACCAGCAGAGAAATATGTCAAAGGGAAATGGAAAAATAATCAAGGAGAAGGAAAAGCTGAATAGTGAATAGGAGGTTTAAGTTAAGTACGGGTCACGTAATAAAAGTAGTAAATCTAACAATCCAAAGAGGTGAGCAGGAAAGGTAGAGCTTTTACACACCAAATACCTATTGCCAAAGATCACAAGATCAGATTGCATCTGATCACAAGAAATAAGTTTGTATACTAAAAGGCCAACAAAAACATACAAACACCACTACACAGCACTGAACTGGTAAAAGCCCAGTTCTTAAGAGTTTCATGACAGTTSTTAAAAAAGTCTATTCTGACCCCTCAAACTGGAGTATGCCCCCAACTAGGACAGGCGATAATGATCTAAGGCAGATTAAGAGGAAGATTCTGGAAGTGYAGCTGTTCTACCAAAATAAATATGCATTTCCATATAAACGTTATACTTTAAAATGTGTATGTTTTATGATCCTCAGACCTCACATAGAAAAATTGTTTAAGTTTTTTTACACAAGTCCTGAAGCTGCCCTAAGCACCATAAGAGGAACAGGCTTGTATTTTTGTCCACAAGGGAAATATTAATTCAAAACAATTAAAAAGCTTGACTCAAAAGAGCACTTGTAAAAAACACTTACTTTTAATATTGGAAGCATTCCTGAATGCTGCTGTATAAACACAGCCAGTCACTGCACTTGAGAGAATCCACACTGTCCTCCTATGTTGGAGTATATGGTTACCATTGATACACAAAACATCTGGCATAGGAGATGTCTTGCTGCTCATAAGACAACAGTAGGCCAACAATGGAATGCTACCATGAGGAATGCAAATACAATTTTAGGATACTGAAGGAGATATTACAACAACCTGCCAAGGGTAATTGCTTAAATCGTAACATAAACTTAATTCAAGTAACCCCATTCAGGAAGGCTAAACTTGAACTCCAACAGGTGCAAAACAGAGAGGAAGTTCAGAGTGTCTCATTTACAATAACAAAACAAGGGCTAAGCATAGACCTAATGACTGCTCTGAAAGTACAAAAGTAAAAGTGCCAGAGAAAACAATCTTCCCTACATTTAGAAAGGAAAATGATGATATGCCACTGCATCTATAACTGTTAGGAAAATGTCCTGGCACTGTCTCAAAAGAAAAAAAATACAAAATTCAAATAAATCCTACAGTCTGATGCAGCTGCTTTTAGCAGACTGAACCTTSACTCAAATCCCTTCCATTCTGGAAATAAGTACACACTGAAATTAAAAAAAAAAGGGAGAACCATATTAAAATAATCCACTAGTTCTACCTGCTTATAGATGAATTATTACCTTACCATAATGATGGCAAGCTGCTGTGTTGTTTTTCATTATAAGTCTTTGTGTAATGCAAAATCTGCTTTGCATTACACAAAGACATTATAACTTTTCATGCCACTAATGTAAGAGAACAAATGGAAAAGTCCACTACATATTCAGAGTTCTTTCAGCACTAATAGTAAATTACTGACGTACTTAACTACATTTGTTCTTTAGTGAGTTCAAACAGAGTTACTCAACAAAGTTACTTCAGGCCTTTAACTCAGCTGTGAACAAGCAGCTGCATAAATGAGGTATTTGGAAACCAAAAAAGTAAATGTTGCCAATGAACAGTATCATCTGTGACAGCTGAAATGGGTTGAAATGGTAGCAAAGGTTGCTACGTTGCATATGTAATAAAAACACTTTTACAAAAACCGATCAGATAAAAAAGTTCTCCTGCTCTACTTGATCAAGTAATCAGTGCTTAAAAAAAAAAAACACTATCTTGCAATGTATTTCTAAATGTGCTTTGTAGATAGCCTTTAACTAGAATTCTCAGACTA
The DNA here is from genome assembly GCA_902810485.1 of Alauda arvensis. NCBI lineage: Eukaryota > Metazoa > Chordata > Aves > Passeriformes > Alaudidae > Alauda > Alauda arvensis. The sequence continues at coordinate 265,887 of CADDXX010000784.1, forward strand.
TTTTCCACTTTTGTCAAATATACAGAATAAGCTCAAGACACATTAAAACAAAATGAGTGTACATCTTACTTTAAACACAATAACCCACAAAACTGTATCCAATGTTGCTCTCTCAATCCATAATTTGCATGTTTTAAAAATTTTTACTATTCCCAAAGTAAGTATTTTCCAAAGCAAGAAGAGTGAGATCAGTATTTTTCAGGAGTTTATTATATGTTTGTAATGCTTTTCAGAGTTCTTATCTAAAACCATGCATTTGTGTTCCCACAGTCTAGCTTTCACTTTACTGTGCTAGTTAAAACGTTCTRTGCTTCTACAGCAACAAGAAATTAACTGGAGTTCTAGAAGTCCTTCAGKGATAAAAGGTAAGTGAATTTCACCATGAAAGACTTCAGTTATGAAAACAATAATTTTCCAAGAAGTTAAAAAAAAATCCAGAAGCAAATTATGTTGTTACCAAATAGTTCTGATGATTGAGGAAAAAGCCAAATAATGACACAGTATTAACAGAGTATCTAAATGTTTGTAAGAGAAGTAAACATATTACACAGCATTGCAAATAAAACATGTCTATCAAAGTAATGTGTAAATACCAGCAGAGATGAAAAATACTTAGGGGCAGGCATGTGGACATTAGAATACATGCTGTCTCAAGAATTTCTGGAATTTCTCTGTTGTCACCTGATGTTAAGATTCACAGTAAATTAATTGTTCCTCTACTTGCTGGACAACAAAAGAATCTACTAAAATGACTGCTGCAGAGCACATCCTTGAAGTAGCATTAAACCATCACTTATTTTGCAAACATAGATTTAGCCTTGAAAACAGTGACAACAATTAAAAACTAGTTTTAGTCAGTATGGCCATACTAGACAAGTACACCTATCACTAACTGCTTGTATCTAATTCAATGAAATAATACAAAAACATTATAGGTTTCAATGAAATAAATCAAACCATTAACATCTGAAAGGAAAAATCCAACTAGTTTCTCATCCCAAATCCTTAAAAAAATATCAACTTACCAGCTTAATTGCCACATAGTCATTTGTGTACAAATTTTTTCCTTGAAAAAAAATAAAAACAGTAATGTGAGACACTGGCTTTTCTGTTCAAAGTAAATACCATTTAAACATCAAGAAATTCTTCAACACATTTTTCATCTAAGGTGCTAGATGGTCTGGCAGTGACTTAGGAAATGTGGGTTTATTAGTTCAGTATCTTATTTTAAAAAGAAGTTTCTCCTTGAACAGTGTAAGAGGTGGAAATTTCACTGAGGTTTCAGATATTTCAAGTTTGTGATATTTTTATGCACTAAAAAAGCTAGAAAATTGGTAAATCACAATAATCAGAACATGATCGTCTACATTTTCGTAATTATCACTGAAAACTATTTGAAATTTATTTTTAAATTACCATATAATTTTTAAACATCAGCTGCTAATTAAAATTAGAATTCACTAGGTAATTAATTATTGAGGACTATTTTTTTCCTCAATTATGCTATTTACTAAGCTAAAGGTTAGGACAGGACAATGACATTRCTGATAGGCTTACATCACTTGTAAAATGCATCTGCTGCTTTAAAAGGGATTCTGTAACTGGATAAAAACTTATCACTTCAAATTGACTGAATGAACTGACTGAAATGCTTAACAAGTTTTATAGGTGTAAAATTAAAAAATAGCAGATAAAGGATAAACTGATTTGTCACTTCCAACACTTTTTRTTTCTTTACAATCTTCAAATGCATTTAGTGCATATTATTCCTAATGATAATCCTCCTTTTTCTCTGTAGTATTACTAAGGTCTGAATTTCCTATGAATTTCCCCTAAATCAAATGGGGATAATGGGGAAAAGACATGGACAAAGCCTGAAAAGTTCCCTGTGAAGACAGTAACACAGATTTATAGAATATTCTGATTTGGACGGGACCCACAGGGATCACTCTTAAGTGAATGGCCCACCTAGGGATTGAATCCATGACCATGCGTTGACAAAGTTACACCAACAGTCAAAGAAAGAAGTGATAATGATTCTTTTAAAAAATAGAGTACTCTTGTAAAGCTGAAACAAGATGCACTAAAAGCTTGCATCTCTTTGTGGATCAACTTCACAAAAAAAAACAAAAAACCTGAGGGCTTCACAACAACAAACACATAATCAATATGAGCAGCATGCCACAATCTGACCCACAAAAGGAAGTGTACTCCAAGACCTATGTAGTGACTAGAGTGGATATCCAGGCAGCCTAAGTATTTCTTATCTGATGACCGTATCAATTACATTTTTGATAAAAAGTGTACTTTGTTTGAAGCTGTTTCTGTGTCTTTGCATGGTATTACAATTTATAAGACATTAACAAGAACTCTTGCAAGAGCCCTGCTCATTCCGTCTTTTAGATATATTCATCACCTACTCTGAGTAAGTAACAAATCCCATTACAGTTAAGTAAGTGGATATTGAGTTCCAAAAGCTGTAATGACATGCTTATTCTGAAATAGGGTCAGAAGGAATACTAATTTTCCAGACAGGAAATTCAGGACAATTGTCTCTTTAAAATACAGCAGGCACATATATATGACACCACTGCTGATCTGTCCATGAACACACAACAGATATTGAGTAATGCATTTGCAACAGCAACAAGTTCTCCAGTTTATCAGTTTATCTTAACTGTATCAATTTAATTTAACTATAACAAAGAGCATTAAAATTAACAGCTCAATATCCAAACCAATTTAGTCCTCTGCAAGCTAATGGCTGAACATCACAAGACAGTAATTTGCTACACACAGCAGATTTCCCATTTGATCCACAAGCCACTACTGAAGTCAGACCACCACTTTCTTCTCAGGTGGAAGAACAACAGCTCCTGATACAAAACTGAATTTTTATCTTCTGAGCACAATTTCATCACACTCTAAACTTTATTCCTCCTTTAAGTCCCTCAGGTCTAACCTTAGGACACATGTTCAAAATATGTTCCCATTTTCATAAGTGCATGTAGAAAACTAAGTGCTTGTGTACATCTTTGTAGAAAGGGTGCACACAATGTGTTTGCTAGTGTAGCAAAGCAAATGAAAAAATAAAAAATTTAAATCAGAATCTGTAACAGCAATATTAAGTCTTGTTTTCAGTAACTTATATTTAAAACATCTTACATGACAAAGAAACAATAAAGAGATTCAAAATATCTGAAATATAAGCAAAACTCACAGGTATTAGAATGAAAAACATTTTAATAAAACAGCTGCACTTGTCCTAGTGATTGTTGCAGGACAGTACACTCTACCATAATATTCCTCCTATTTCTTTTAGTTACTTGTTCTATTTTATTTCAGTACTAACAAACTATAACAAATTAATTTAATATTGTACTTAAAATACATTCTTTCACTGGAACAGCTGCAAATAAATGAGTTAATCAGATATTAATTTTTAAGCAGCTCTGTACTTCGTTAGCAGAATAACAGACAGACAAAAAATTAACTTTATTAGTTCAAAATTGCCTTTATGTAAAATTCATCTTGCTGGTTCAATTTAGTTCATTGAGATGTTTGAAGCAAAAATTCAGATTTGAAGGCAGTATGCAGAAGTTTGGGAAGTGAGGAAAAGCAATTTTTAAGCTTGATTTGTGGACTGCAAAGGCATTGTATACTGTAAATGTCAAAATGTATCAATTTTGTTTAACTATTAATAGTAATAACAAGAGTACCTATTAGTGAGACTGAAAAATTGAGTTCCTAAGACAGAGCTGCAGCAATATTGTCTTTAATTTGCTAAGCTTGCTTACATCCTGACAGCCCCCAGAATGCTCTATATTAAAACACATAATATCACAAATATTGTCTGAAGGTCAATGAATAATAGTTCTACCATAGGCAAAGATCAACAGAAACAACACCTATGCAGCCCAACATCCTCTCACACATCTAACTTGGAAATCCACCTCTATTTAATGCATGAAGCACTAACTCAAGCCTTCTAACGATGCTAGAATAAATTCTTACCGTTAAGTGTCAAGTTGTGTTTATTAAAACATACTTGAACTTACTCATCTTAAAAACCCTGGCTCATCATGCTGTCCCTCCTGGAAAGTCCCCAAAACTAAACATATAGTCTTCCAAAAGCACATTTCCAGCTTTGCTGCCCAAATTSTTCAAAACTCTATAGATCATTCTCAGTCTGTGCCTTCTCCACCATCTGATTTTCAGCCATCTGTTCAGCAGAGAACCAGAGTGACTGAATTATCCATAATTTTCTCTACAGATGTATTCTCACTACCCTGTTTAACAACAACTCAATGTTTAGAAAAGAAATCAAGGAATTTCCATGCTTCCTTGAATTCAAAACACTGTAGTACCTGGTTACAGTATCTCCAAGAGATCTGCCAGACCTACAAGATAGGGATGTTTCTAATATATTTAGCCCTAAATATACCTCAATAAAGTAATTCAGGAAGTCAGAAAAGACTCTACAATAACCATGATGTAACTGCCACCACCTTGGAAGGGAAAACTAAATTTAGGAGAGCACTGCACATAGTTAAGAAACATTTTAGTCCCAGAAAGTATCCTGCTATACAGATTCTTCATGTCATCGAGCTTGTACTAGCTGCAGTAAAGCCACAAAAGATGGATTCAACATGCCTTGCACATCTGAAGCTTTAAGCAGTTTGAAAAGCTGCATGGTATTCATAGAGAAATTTTCTTGCCTAGACTGCATGAAAGTGGCCTTGAACAATGTAAACTGAAATAAAGAAACAAGGATCTTACCTAACCGTAGTTCCCCAAAATTACCACATCCAATTTTTTTACCAACTCTGAAGTTAGGGCCAACCATTAACCATTAACACTCCTGAATTTGAACCAGTTCCACGTGGATTATGGCCTGATCTCCCACYAGGCCGTGCCATTCTTTCATCTGGTTTGTCTTTGTCTTTCTTTTTATTTTCCATTTCAAGTTTACGGTACTCCACTTTGATTTATTCCTCTTTTTAAAAATCAGAAAAAAAATAAGAAAATTCCAGTTGGACAACGTGAGAATGAAAACATCATGAGTGAGGTGCCCAGCTGGTTACTGTCAGTAAGCAGACAACAGCGGCATGTTCATCCTGTTTGCAAAGCCTTGGTGGTATCTGTAGTTAAAACATACTTCCAGAATGCATGACACCAGCAATATTTCCCAGGCTTTAGAGGCAGTCTGTTAAAAGAGAAACAAAGTTATTCAAGACACTARGATTSTTGTACAATATTACCTTTCCCTTCAACTAGTCACACAATTAAGCTATAATCAACTGTATTTCCTTTACAGATCTATTCTCTCTACTTCTAGAATGTAACAGCAAGAGATATTGGTGTGACTCAAGTGTGCTAAAATTTCAACACTTCAAGCAATAGTTGCTTCTAAAAAGCAGCTAAAAGTCCYTATAAAATTTCTTCCTGAATAAACACACTCAAAATTGACACTTGGACACACTCACTTCWTCTTATGCCAGCTCTTCAAAAGAAAGCATTTTATTTATTTTCCTTCAAATAGTATCTGTTGTTTTAAGCAAATGCTCAAGCTGTCCAGTTATTGAAGTTATAGAAATAGATTGTATTTTCTGAATTGTAATTTCTGAGATGCACATTATAAATGCTTGGCAAGGACACTTGAGTTCTTTCAGCTTCTAGAATCTAAAAATAAACTATATTTATTCTCCCCTACTACACTTCTGTCATGAATCTGTTTCCCTGTTCCTGTTCTCCCTTGTTTAGMACCATTGCCTARACACTAGTTCCTACATGGATTTCAGCAAAAACAATGTTTTTCACTACTGTAATAAMGAACCACATAAAAGCTTTTGTTTTTAAATTTCAGCTATAAGAACACTGGATATCGTTTTGATGACACTGGCATAAAACCTTGTAATTCAGAAGGTTCTACACCAGCAGAATTCCACAATGAGTYAAACACTTTTAAAAATTATTTTCYTACRTTTGTTTCAAGGTTGGAAATACACTGCAGTAATAGAGACCATCCTCTGGAAAAATGTATTTCATGTGCTACAGCCTATTTGAAAGGTAGCCACCAGGAGCTTATTTTGAAAGCTTTRAGCTGAAGACACTTTCATTTTGTAAAYMATTTCTCACAAAGTAAAATTACTACTCACATCACATCCTACCACAAAATTTGAAAAATTTAAGAGATAGTAGACAAAATACACCAAATAGTATGAACAATCACATGAATAGTTGCATCTGCTAAATCATACATAGTTATAGCATAGATGACTAGATGATATTTAAAAATCATTAATCAACAGATGACTAACCTATTATCTGAASAATGAAGTAACATGGAATTTGTTTGGCAAAGAAACATGACCACAATACTGTGTAWGGRGGACTGAAAGGCTTGTTGTGAGAGCAATCAAAGAACACAAATGCAGATTACAATCCAAGGTGACTTGSTTAATGCTAGAGAAAAGGACTTCAGCAGTGAACAATGAAAGCCGTGGCGTTTTATAGTATAGACAGAAGCATGTAAGAGAAAAAGACAGGCATCTTGCAAGTTTTCCAGCACCACCACCCAATACCACAAACTCACCTTCTAAACCTCACATCTCAAAGAAACTGACTCAATGGGTGATGTAATAATACASGTGGCCAGGGTGTAATGAGCCACGTGGAGTTTACATCAAGTCTCTGAGGGGCCTGCCCTCTAGAGATGGCTTAATAAAAGCAAAATCACTTCCTCGAGGGTGCCGTGTAACAGAAAAAGATTTAATAAAAAGAGAAAATAATGAACAGTACAATAAAAATAAGCTGTAACAGGTGCAGAGACATCGCACCATGTRAACACCCTTGAAAAAGCCCTGAGAAGTTTCCTGCAGCGGTTTAAATGCTTAATGGTGGAGGCAGTGCTTCGGCACACTGCCCAGTAAGTTACAYTGTGACAGACAGTGACAGAGACCTATCCACCTCTCTGTCTTGGCACCGAGCCAATGGCAGCTTGGAGAGTAGAGAACCTTCCAGGGTGCTTTCCTTTCAAGCCTTATGGTAAAACTAAACATATTTTCCCTATAAAGAAAATATCTGCCTGGTCTAAAACTACATTACTACAAATGGGTAGCAATAGGTAATTTTCCCTCACCCACTATGCTGCAAAAGCTAGGGAAGACATAAGAAAGCTAGACATTAARTATGTTGAAGTAGAACTTCAAGGTTACCATTCAGTTCTTAAAATGAAGGTCAACACATTTGATGCAACAAAATGCAACTAAATGTTTTAGGTACCAAAGAAAAGAAGACCTGTGTTCCATATCTTACTGGCTTCTTCAGAAAGAACTAATAATAAACAATCCTAGAATTTTTAGTGTACCAAGTACATTACAAACAMCACCAATTTTGATTTCCAGAAATGTGTCTATTGGACAAATATGGACACATTTGTCTATGGACAAATCTTTTACACAATAACTTATGTCCTTCCCTTTCCTCCACTTGAACCAACAGATACTCCAGTTACATTATAGGAAAGCTTTCTTACATAAACTGAAATTAATACTTTTTTATAGTATCTTTTTTAGAAGATACCTACTAAACAAGTCTCACACATTTTTTCCCACACTACATAACAAAAGGAAGACATAAAAGCATTACTATCACAGTTTCTCCATGAGACAGATGTTCTGTTACATTTTCCTAATAAAATAATCTGCAACTAACCCCAAATAAGGTTAGCCCTTATGACTTTCTTCATTTTGAAGGACAATATTTTATGATGCATTTACCTTAAAAATACAAAAGTTTTTTGTGGTTATACTTATTTGTATTGCACTTACCTATGACAGTGTTATAATGTTGATGGCAGTATCTTTTCTTCACCATTATGCCCACATTCTAGAGGAAAAGTATCAAAAGGAAAAGAYATTATTTATGTAGTATTTGCAATTACTTGGCATGTRAAAATTTCTGATACAGAATRAAAGTAMAGTTTCTGGAACTGCATTAGTTTTCTTAGACTGTAAAGGAAGACGCAGCAGATTTGTCTTAAAGACTCAATATAATTTTTAAGGCTCAGAAGTCAGACATCACTTAAAGGTGCGCATCATCTAAAGTGTAGAAGAAATACATACAACGTAAGCGTTCTAAATAATTTGCCAAATAATTTTCTTGCTATAYGATAGTTACGGGCAATCTGTCTGAAAAACATACCATCCTCATTTCACAAGTTGATTTTCTGTTTAATTTTCACTTTTTCATTTCTGCCTACATAAATGAGCACACTTAAACMATAAACTTCAGCTCAACATCAGGGAATATTGTTAGGATTTAAATACTTGTTCTTAATTCAAAAAATATATGACTAAAAGATCAGGATAATGGCAAGCACACCATCAAAGTCAAGTTGCCTCCAGTATTATAGGAGTGTTTAAGTATGAAAAGAAAGAAGTAAGGCAATAGTATGAAGTAAAAGAAAAAAAAGTATGAAGGCAAAAGAAGCCATCAAAAAAAAGGTCAAAATGGTATTACATTAATTAGATCTCAATTATAACTAAATCTATAATCTGTATAGAATGAAGATAAAAAAAAAAACAAGACTGGAAGAAAGCAAGTAACTTCACAGTAGCTGACATGCACAATTAACAACAGCTACCAGAGGTTTCCTTTTTGTTGTTGTAAYCCAATACTTTTCCAAGCACTGTACAGAGACTGCATAAAAAGTAAGGAGAGGCACAGTGAAGACCAGTAAGAAAAATGACAACAGAGTTTCAATTAACTGACAAGTCACACACCTAACACCTGCAGAAGTATCCCTAGATTAGAGCAATAAATCTACACATCTCTCTAAATCTCTGCTTGAAAATGTCTCAATTAACACTACTGAAGACTA
>CADDXX010000785.1:7059-27351 GCA_902810485.1 Alauda arvensis
CCTGTCACCCCGGCAATAGAAACAGGTTCTGCCCCCACATGTCCTGATGGCATTAGGGTACACTGTGCACCAGTGTCAACTAAAGCCTCGTATTTCTGTGGCTCGCATGTGCCAGACCATCGGATCCACACYGTCCAAAAGATCCGGTTTTCCCGTGCCTCTTCCTGGCTAGAGGCAGGGCCCCTCTARCACTGGTTATTATTCCCTTCCTGGGCATACATAGTTGAGGTTCCTTCAAGGGGGTCCTACAGAGCATCCTCACTTCTGTAATACCTGGCAGCTTGGTCATGGGAGGTTGAGGCTACCTTAACTTTGGTGGAACTTCCACGGTTAGTGTTTCCCTCCTTAAGTTGACGCACCCGTGCTGCCTGGGCAGAAGTGGGTTCCCCATGCCACCTTCCCATGTCTTCCCCATGGTCTCGCAGAAAGAACCACAGGTCAGCTCTTGGGGTGTACCCTCTCTCTCTAGCTGGGGGACGTTGGGCTCCGACTTTGGGACCTGTAACTCGTACCGGTGCCATATGGGAACTGTTCCTCCTCATCTCCTCCCTCACCTCCCTTATCTCCTCTYTCAGTTCCCTGACCACAGCAGAGACATGAGCCTGCATTGGGCCATTGATCATACTTTCATAATTCYTGAGCCTGTTGGMAACAKAGCCCACTGTCTCTCGGTTGGTATCAGCATTGATTGTGGCAATGAAGGTGGCATACTGACATGGCCCCAGGTTTGCCAGATTCCACAACATCTGCCCTGTGCACCTGACTTTGTCGGGGTCATTATCATGCTGCCCACCCCTCCCAAAGAGTACCTCCAGTACTGCTACTTCCCTCAGCTGTTGGATCCCTTCCTCAAGGGTCTTCCAGCGCATTCTATGGTGGTGCTCCTGCATTCTCTCTCTGTGCACAAACCTCTCCCTTACACTCATTAAAAGCCGCTCCCAGAGAGAAAGGGGCCCTGGCTCTCTTACAAATACCTGATTCAARCCTGAGTCCTGGGTCAAAGGTCCCAAGTTCCTTGCCTCACCACTATCTAGTTGCACACATGTACCCATAAGGTCCCAGACCCGAAGTAACCAGGTAGTATATGCCTACCGTCCCTGTCGTGCAATGTCTTTGTGCAGATTACRGAGACTTTCATATGACAGGGACTCGGTGATGATCTCAACCTGTGTTTCCCCTGCRGGTTGTGAGGGCCCTCCTTTCTTATCCTTATTACTTGGGTTCTCTGATTTCACCTTGGACTTCTTTGTTTCCACAGGGGCAACTGCTGCTGGCTGTGATTGCCCCTGTGGTTCAGCTGGAACCTGGATGGTCTGTGGGTTCTACTGCTGCACCATCACACTTTCCCTTTTTGGGGCAGGGGGAGGGTTTCTCACTAGCTGGGGAAGTGTATTCCTTCAGCACCTGGCTCATCTCACGTATCTCCTTCACCAGAACCCCCACCAATCTGGGTGGTTTATTTCTGGGACAGGCTGTGGGGCCAGGTCAGGCTCTGGGGCAGCAACCCTTGTCTCTGGGGCAGGGTTAGGCTCTGGGGCAGCAACCCTTGTCTCTGGGGCAGGGTCAGRCTCTGGGGCAGCATTCCTAGTCTCTGGGGCAGTGTCAGGCTCTGTAGCAGTGTCCCTAGTCTGTGGGGTAGGTATCAGGGTGGTTATCCAGGTCAATCTCTCCTTATCTCTAAATGCTAAATAGAACAGATTTAACAAGCATATCAGCAACACAAGCCACTGTATGATATCATTAGCATTCAGGGAAAATTGGAACCCTTCGAAAATTGATGGGGTAGACCCAAAGAGCTGGGTGAAGGGTTGGGAAAAAATTTCCCCTGGTGTCATTTCCTCACAATAGGTACCATTCTTTAAGTAACCCCAAAAGCACACACTTAGTCTGTGATAACCATGTATCCATGTTCCTGCCTTCCAGAGGAAGTTAAAAATTCATTAATTCCTCACCCTATCAACCCACAATGCAAACTGGATCACAGCCACAATAGCCTTAGTTACAGGACCCATGTTGAGATAAGGGCCTGTAAATGGGAGGAATGTAGCCACGGCCACGTGCACACAAAACGAGGGTAAGCCAGACCACATGGTGTTATAGAATAAGGTTTCTATACCCAGTGCACACGAAATTAGGTCAGTCAAAAGAAACCCCTGTTATTCCCTTTTTCCTCTCAATGCCCTCAGGCCACACGTTGGGCACCAAAATTTGTCTTGGTTTGAAAACAGAGGTTTCTGCTAGGAAAAGCTGGTGCTCTCCCCTTGCAATGGAGAATGCAAACTCCCTCCCACCAAATTATTATAAATTTGAAATTAAGGAGCTCTCAGGCAAAAAGATGTGGGAATGGGAATAAMAGGGTTTTTTTACTAATATATATATATCTAACAAAACAAGCAAACAAACAAACAAACAACTACAGCATTAATAATAAGACAGAACCAGGAAACCTTGATGGACCACAAATCCCAGGGCAGTCTGATCTCAGTGGCTCTGAGGCACCAAGCTGTAATGGTGGGAGATCCTGGGCTGGTGATGAGGTAGATGGGCAGTTCTGCAGTGGTGGTTGGAGCAGCAGAGATGTCCTGGCTGAGCAGACAGTGTGAGGTCAGTGTACGCAAAAGCCTCAAAGCGACGGCGGGGACAGGGTCGGGCCCACTCCAGCAGGGCAGGAGGAGAGCTCAGAAAATCCCTGGGCAGACCAGCAGATGGTGGTAGGTTTTCCCAGGAGCAGAGTCGATGGTGACAGTGAAACTCCTCTCGCGGCAAGCCAAAAAAGCCTGGGTGACCTCTCTCCGGAGTGCCAAGGAGAGGAAGTGCCCACCCCCCAGCTCCCCTGTCCCTTAGGTCTTTCCTTCCCTGGTTTATTTTGTCTTTCATTAAGTAGCGACAATCACTCAGTCATTAGTGTCTTAACAACTTGAGGGAAAAAATTCCAATGGCAAAACAAAACAAAAAAGCCCACCAAAACTAACCCCCAACATACGCTTTCCTTCCCCTGGGAAAAAACAGTCATTCCCTGGCCATTTGGCCGCAGTCAGATAACAGTCGGAGTGGGCACAAGCCCACGGAACTTGCCAGCAGTGAAGGATTTCTCCCAGAAACAATGCACTTTGGTCTGGAAACCGGGCTGTCCATGAAAGCTCAAATGCTTGCAACACACTGGCACCACGAATCCGGGGTGGCTAGCTTTCATTCTAATAGAAAAAGAAGTTTACTTTCTTGGCCACTTGGACGTGGCTAGTTACCAGTCAGAGTGGGCAGCAGCCCACCGAACTCTCCAGCAGTGAAGGATTTCTCCCAGCAGCAATGCACTTCGGGCTTGAGCCTAGGCTGCCCCTGAAAGCCCAAACGCTTGCAACAAACTGGGACCACGAATCCGGGCTGGCAAGCTTTCTTTCCCATAGAAAAAAGAGTCCTTTTGTGGTCACTCAATTTCGGCCAGGTACCAGTCAGAGCAGGCTCCAGTATGCTAAAGTTGAAAGCAGTGGAGGATTTCTCCCAGTAGCAATGCACTTCGGGCTTGAACACAGACTACCCTTGAAAACCCAAATGCCTGCAACACAGGGGCACCACAAATCCGGGCTGGCGAGCTTTCTTTCCCATGGAAAAAAGAGTCCTTTCGTGGCCACTCGTTCTTGTCCAGGTACCATTCACAGAAGGCTCCAGTGTGATAAGGTTGCAAGCGCTGATGGATTTCTCCTAGTAGTAATGCAGTTAGAGCAAAAAACGCAGCTGTCCTTGAAAGGCCGAAATGCCTGCCACACACAGGCACCAGGAATCCGAGGTGRCCAGCTTCCTTTTCCATGCAAAAAGCAGTCAATTCTTGGCCATTTGGCCGCAGCCAGTTACCAGTTCAGAGTGGGCAGCAGCCTACTGAATTCTCCAGCAGTGAAGGATTTTTCCCAGCAGCAATGCACATGTGGCTGGAGCCCAGGCTGCCCCTGAAAGCCCAAATGCTTGCAATAAACTGGAATCAGGAATCTGGGCTGGCCAGCTTTCATTCCCATAGAAGAAGAAGCTTTCTTTCTTGGCCCCTTGGACGTGGCCAGTTACCAGTCGGAGTATGCACCAGCCCACCTACCTTGCCAGCAGTGKGTTATTTCTCGCAGTAGCAATGCAGTTTGAGTAGCAAGCCGGGCTGTGCTTGAAAGGCCAAATGCCTGCAACACACAGGCACCAGGAATCTGAGGTGGCCAGTTTTTTTCCCATGGAAAAAGCCGTCCTTTCTTGGCCATTTCGCCCCGACCAGTTACCAGTCGGAGTAGGCACCAGCCTACTGAAATTGCGAGCGGTGAAGGATTTCTCCCAGCAGCAATGCACTTTGGTCTGGAAATCGGGCTGCCCTTGAAATCTCAAATTCCAGCAACAAACTGGCAGCAGGAATCCGGAATGACCAGCTTTCTTTCTCCTTGAGGAAAAGATACTTTTGTGGCCACTCGTTCATGGCCTGGTACCATTCGGCGTGAGTTCAAGTGTCTGTGTATGCGTGAGTGAAGCGAGCGCTGCTCTTTGCCGGCTATTCTGTATTTCTGAAGCAACACTACCATCTTGTGGCAAAAAGTTTGTAATTGCAACTGGTTGTTACCCTTCTTCATTTAGGGTATAAAACACTGTTGTCATCATGTATCTAAAGTTATAACTGGAGTGAAATGGGAATTTTCAAGCTTGATGGATTTTTAAAAGTGGCTAGTGAAGCTCAGGCTCTAGACATTTGGAGTGGGCTCCGGTGTGCTAAAGTTGTGAGCGGTGGAGGATTTCTCCCAGCAGCAATGCACTTTGGTCTGGAAACTGGGCTGTCCTTGAAAGCTCAAATGTCTGCAACAAACTGGCAGCAGGAATCCGAATTGGCGAGATTTCTTTCCCCTGGAAGAAAAGATCTTTACGTGGCCACTCGTTCACGGCCACGTACCATTTGGAGTGAGTTCGAGTGTTCTAAAGGTGCGAACCGTGGAGGATTTCTCCCAGTAGCAATGCAGTTCTGGCTTGAACATGTGCCGCCCCTGAAATCCCAAATGTGTGCCACAAACTGGTAGCCGGAATCCAATGTGGCGAGCTTTCTTTTCCATGGTAAAAGCCGTACTTTTGTGGCCAATTGTTCTCAGCCATGTATCAATCAGAGCGGGCTCCAAGCTTCCTAAAGCTGCAAGCGGTGGACAATTTCTCCCAGCAGCAAAGAACTTCGGGCTTGAACGTGAGCTGCCCTTGAAAGCCAAAATGCTTGCAACAAACTGGCACCAAAAATCCGGGGTGGCCASCTTTCATTTCCATGGAAAAAGAAGCTTGCTTTCTTGGCGACTTGCACCTGGCCAGTTACCAGTCGGAGTGGGCACGAGCCAACCGGACTTGCCAGCAGTGAAGGATTTCTCCCAGTAGCATTGCACTTTAGTCCGGAAAACCAGGCTGCAATTGAAAGCTCAAATGCCTGCAACAAATTGGCAGCAGGAATCCAATGTGGCGAGCTTCCTTTCCCATGGAAAAAAGAGTCCTTTCATGGCCACTCTTTCTAGCCAGGTACCATTTGGAGTGAGTTCAAGTGTTCTAAAGCTGCGAGCCGTGGAGGATTTCTCCCAGCAGCAACGCATGTGAGGCTTGAACACGGGCTGCCCTTGAAAGCCCAAATGCTTGCAACATTGAGGCACCAGGTATCGAGACAGCCAGCTTTCTTTCCCAWGGAAAAAGCAGTGCTTTCTTAGCCATTTGACTGCTGCCAGTTACCAGTTGGGGTGGGCACCAGCCTGCTGAACTTGCCAGCAGTGAAGGATTTCTCCCAGCAGCAATGCACTTTGGTCTGGAAACTGGGCTGTCCTTGAAAGCTCAAATGCTTGCAACAAACTGGCAGTAAGAATCCAGGGTGGCAATCTTTCATTCTCTTGGAATAAAAGATCCTTTTGTGGCCACTCGTTCTCGGCCAGGTACCATATGGAGTGAGTTTGAGTGTTCTGAAGCTGCAAGCGGTGGASGATTTCTCCCTGTAGCAATGCACTCYGGGCTTGAATGGAGGCTGCCCTTGAAAGCCAAATGCATGCCACAAACTGGCACCAAAAATCCGGGGTGGCCAGCTTTCATTCCCATGGAAAAAGAAGCTTGCTTTCTTGGCCACTTGGACCTGGCCAGTTACCAGTAAGAGTGGGCACCAGCCTGCTGCCCGAAGATCAAAGTGAGGACACAAACCAACAAAGTGTCAGTTTATGCGGTGCTTTATTCAGGGCCCGGGGATCTGGGGGACTCATGTCCCAAAGCCGGAATCCCGGGGGTCTTCACTACATCAGAGATTCTTATAGGTTTTCTCAAGTAGATTACATCATGAGGAGGAGTACAAAGTTACAGGGCTTAGAACAAGGAGTTACCCATTCACCATAGCATTTCTATGTCCCCATAAATCTTCTATACCCCCTAAGCTAATACAATCAGTTTCACTAACTCTACAGTTCCCACCACCTGTTCAAATTCTATTCCTTATCCAAGATTTCTTCAGTTCACTACATGCTTCAGTTATTCTTTTGATAATTGTTTTTCTGTTACTAGGGGGAGAGAGAGAGAAGGGGGGAGAGGCCCAGAATAGGTTAGGTTACCTAGGCCCCTAGGCCTGTTGTCCCTTCCCAAGCCTTAGCACAACTACTACTAATTTGAAACTTAGCCTTACATTAACAAGCCCATCGAACTTACAAGCAGTGAAGGATTTCTCCCAGTAGCAATGCACTTCAGTCTGAAAACTGGGCTGCCCTTGAATAGCCAAATGCGTGCCACTAAGTGGCACCACGAATCCAGGGTGGCGAGCTTTCTTTCCCATGATAAAAGGYGTTCTGTCGTGGCTAATTGTTCTCRGCCATGTATCAATCGGAGCAGGCTCCAAGCTTTCTAAAGCTGCAAGCGGTGGAGGATTTCTCCGTGCAGCAATGCACTTGGGGTTGAACACAGGCTGCCCTTGAAAGCCCAAATGATTGTGACAAACTTGACCACAAATCCAGGGTGGCCAGCTTTCKTTCCCATAGAAAAAGGGGCTTACTTTCTTGGTCACTTGGACCTGGCCAGTTAGCAGTCGGAGTAGGCAGCAGCCTACTGAAATTGCGAGCGGTGAAGGATTTCTCCAAGTAACAATGAAGTTCGAGTAGCAAACTGGGCTGCGCTGGAAAGCCCAAATGCCTGCAACACACAGGCACCACGAATCTGGGGTGGCAAGCTTTCTTTCCACAGAAAAAAGAGTCTTTCGTGGCCGCTTGTTTTCATCCAGGTACCATTCACAGACTGCTCCAGTGTGCTAAAGTTGCAAGCGGTGAAGAATTTTTCCTAGTAGCAATGCAGTTTGAGTAGGAAACTGGGCTGCCTTGAAAGCCCAAATGCCTGCAAGACAGAGGCACCAGGAATCCGAGGTGGCCAGCTTTCTTTCCCATGGAAAAAGCAGTCCTTTCTTGACCATTTTGCCTCCACCAGCTACTAGTCGGAGTGGGCACCAGCCTACCGAACTAGCCAGCAGTGAAGGATTTCTCCCAGTAGCAATGCACTTTGGTCTGGAAACCGGGATGCCCGTGGAAGCCCAAATGCCTACAACAACCTGGCACCATAAATCTGGGCTGGCAAGCTTTTGTTCCCATGGAAAAAAGAGTCCTTTCGTGGTCACTCATTCTCGTCCAGGTACCATTCATAGTGGGCTCCAGTGTGCTAACGTTGTGAACGGTGGAGGATTTCTCCCAGCAGCAATGCACTTTGGGCTTGAACCAGCGACTGTGATCAAACTTCATCCATACAGCGCGGTAAGGCTGATTCGGCATGCTGAAACACCGCACCCACCGAGCTGAGGGCTGGAGTGGGCTTCGTGCTTCACCTCTTGTCACTTGCCGTGCTTCAGCTCTCCCGGAAGCTGGTGGCCCGTGTGTGCTTCTGGCGCCGATCGTCGTGCTGGGCAGCGAAGTGCTCTGGCGCCCTGCTTCCACCTGAAGACACTGGGGCTGGGCACCCTCCCGTCCCTTCTCGGTGCTTCCAGAGCTCTGGTGTTCTGCCTCTCTTGTAGAGCAACTCAAAGCCAGAAAGCTTTGCGGGGGCGTCTCGCAAGGAGAAACTGGCCCCAGACAACAGCCTCACCGCAGCTTGCCCCTGCAGCTTGAGGGCAACTTGGCTTTGCAGCGCATTTTGAAGGAGTGGCAGCCCTCCCTCCTTGCAACCAGCGGCAAGCTGCRGCYGCACKGGCTGTGCTCTCTCTCCTACACGCCTCTTGGAAGCCGGCCGGACCACCGYACACACGACAGCCTGGTGGGGACCAAGGAGCTGCCGAGCCGTGTCGCACTGTAAAATGTGCCAGGAAATGTGCGTCCCTCATGTCTCTTTGTCGTTGCCCAGGCTATGCGGCTCTGCTGAAAGGCTCGGACACAGCATGGACCAAGCCAGCCAGGAGGGCTTCTCTCCGGGCTTCTTTCCCTCGGCCGGAACTCCGGTACGGACATCGTACCGAGTTGTAAAAGCCCAGCAACAGCTTGCTCACGATCAGATGCAGCTGATTTTTTTCTTTTTGAACCTCTGATGCCCTGCAGCCGTGGGACTTGGTCACGGAACGTGGCGCTAAGCACTCAGTGTGGCAGGGTCCTTGCACAGCACGAAGCCCACTTGAAAGCCGACCAGCCCTTCAAACAGCCTTGAGGCAGCACCCACTACGCTCGGCRGCTCTGCGCTCTCCTTCTCAGGTAGGAGAAGTGCCGCACCACTTCTCACCCTCACAACCCTCTCGGCAACGTCCAGCAGCTGCCCCCGTTAGCACAAGGCTGAAGTTGGAATTATGCTGCCCTGTAATGTCCAAACGCTTTCCAGAAATTAACACTAGGTACCTGGTTGGCCCGCTTTCTTTCCCTTGTAAAAGGGCCTCCCTATAGGGAGTTCCTCAGAGTGGGTGTCGGCCTGCTAAAATTCAATTCTGCATGGATTTCTCTGAGTTGTAAGCCATCTGAAGTTTGTACCCTGGCTGCTGTCGAAGTCCCAAACTTCCAAAGTCCCAAATTACCACAAAGTGTCACCAGGAACTCTAGGTGGCCAGCATTCCTTCCCATGGAAAAGGATTTCCATTTGTGGCCACTCTCCCTATCCCGAGAATCACTGGAAGTGGGCTTCGGCTGGCAAATATTCCAAACAGCAGAGGATTTCTCCCAGTTGCAAGCCGCCTCAAGTTGGAACCCTGGCTGCCGTTTGAAAGCCACACCACCTACCACAAACTGATATTAGGAACCCTGGGTGGCAGGCTTCCTTTCCCATGTTGAAGGGCCTCCTTTTGTGGCCATTTGCCCCCCACTGGGAGTGGCCTTTGGCCCACTGTAATTTCTGAACAGCGGAGGACATCTCCCAGCTGACCCATGCTGAAAGTTGGAACCCTGGTTCTTCTTCAAGGCACAAATGCCTGCCACAAACAGACACCAGGAATCCTGGGTGGCCAGCTTTCTTTCCCATGAGAAAGGGTCTCTGTGGCCACTTGACACCGGCCAGGAACCACTTGTGGTCACCTTAGGCTATCTAGATTTCTGAATGGCGGAGGATTTCTCATAGTTGTAAGCCGCCTCCTGTTGGAACCCTGGCTACCTTTGAAGGCCCAAATGCCTGYCACAAGCTGACACCAAGAAAGCCTGTGTGGCCAACTTTCTTACCCATTGTACTGGTTTGAAAGCAAAACCAGTGAGAGACTAAGTCAGAAATACAATTTAATAGGAAAAAATATAGAATAAAAATATTAGTAAAAGGAACGAAGGAAAAGACCCTTGACAGAGTCAGAATACAACCTGACACCCTGTTCGTTAGGGTAGTTGTAGCAGCAGTGATCCTGTAGAAAGATCTGGCACCTCCTGTCCTCTGGGAATCCAGTAGGTGCCTATGCTGTCCCAAACTGCAGATTATATCCAGGTGGGAATGCTTGGCTCCTCCCCACTGGGCAGAGCATCTCACAATGGGCTGATGTCATTTTATGAGTCACACAATGGGTCCTTGATTGCCCATTAAGCAGAGATGGCTCCTGAGGAGAGTCACCTGTGAGTCATTGGGCAGGGCACTGATGGGCCATTAACAGATAGTCCTGAAGGAGGGGGGCAGGGAAAAACACTGCCTCACCTGGCTCCAACAACCCATGAAGATGGTAATAGAATACATACTTTTGGCACATCTTACATTGCAACCTAGGACACCCATGAAGAAGGTCATCTGTTTGTGGCCACTTGACACGGGCCTGGAGCTACTAGTTGTGGCCTTAGGCCATCTAGATTTCTGAATGGCAGAGGATTTCTCCCMGCTTCAAGCCACCTCAGTTTGGAACCCTGGCTGCCCTTGGAACCCCCAACGCCTATCACAAACTGACACCAGGAACTCTGGGTGACGAGCTTTCTTTCCATAGGAAAGGGCCTCCATTCGTGGTAACTTGGCCCCAGCCGGGAGTTTGCTTCGGCCCACTAAAATTCTGAACRGCAGAGGATTTCTCCCATCTGCTATGTGCCACAAGGTTGAACTCTGGCTGCCCTCAAAGGCCCAAACTTCTGGCACAAACTGACGCCAGGAACCCTCGGTGGTGAGATTTCTTTCCTATGGAAAAGTGCCTCCATCTGTGGCCACTCAGTCTTGGTCTGCAGCCAGTTAGAGTGGGCTTTGGATGGCTAACGTCATGCACATGGTCCTAGCCCCCTTTTCCATGTGAGACATCCCTTTGGCTCTTTCTTTTTAGGATAAAAAGAAGGCTGCATCCTCCAAAAATTCAAGACATCCCAGGGGAAATGCCCCATGGCCTCTCCCTTTATTTGAATAAAATAAAAGGACTCTGTCTCCTTTTTGGTCATAAACCTCTGGCCTTTGAAAACCTAGGAAAATTAATCCTAAGAGTCTACATCTTTGATATTTTTGTCATGAAGAAGAGAAGATTTAATTAGGGGGAAGACAATTTGAGAATMATTTCCTTTTCTTACAATCARAGGAGGATATAAACTATTGCAAAACCCCAAGCATGGGAATTTTACTCCAGAGGAATTAGTGATCAGGGTTCTTCTCCCTTTTGCTTGGAATATTAAGTATTTTCTCAAAGTAAACCATCTATTTAATGATTTTTCCACTGATTGATACTTAGCTCTGAGAAAGGACAAGCTCATTTTGCCAAAATTGCATATGGATTAGGATGTTGCATACCCCATTGCTAGAGACATGACCTACTGCAGAGAACATTACAAGGTAATTATATTGGTGTATGCAATATTATTTGTGAAATAAAACTTCCTTATTAGGATCTTTAGCCTTCTTGGATCTTTAGAGAATCATTTAAAAAGTAATTCCCTATTACCTCAGTGAAAAGGAATTAATGAAAGAGCAGAGTTATCAGAATRGTCTTAAAGGAAATGATTATGAGGTATCCTGCTGTCAGCAGATAGAGTTCAAAAACATTTACATTTGTCATTTAGCTTGTCACCTTTGATAACTTTCTTTACTCCATTTACTTTGCCTATTTGATCCATGGCATTCCCTTCAATTTCTCCTTGCCTTCCTCACATGTGTCTATTCCTCCCAAGCACAAAGTAGGGAAATTGATGTTTCTGACTATTTACTAAACTAAAAAATAAAACTCTGTTCAACTGGAATAATATTTTGGTCCTTCATTTAAAAGGACTAAAAGCAAAAGCCAAAAAAATCCCCAGCACATTTTTTGTTTTAGCACCACTTGTCAATCTATTGTACATGATACTTCTTAGGGTTCTCTGGGGCTCCCTCTCTCTCTCTATTTTTTTTTTGTGTGTGTGTTTTTAATTTTTTTTGTTTTGTCTTGCTTTTTTTTGTTGTTGTTGCTGTTGTTGTTATTTTCCTTTAAAGAGTATCTAATTTAAAAAAAAGGCCAAAACAATGAAACCTAAAAGAACATTTCCTTTTTAAATTCTTATGTATTTCAATATTTCATAATTAAATTCTTCCTTGAATAAAATGTTTGCCATAATTGGGCTTAAAATGCTTCCCCCTGTAACTTGAATTCATGAAAATATTACTTTTTCAGTGAATTTACTGTCCGCAGAAAATTTGTGACCCTGCATACATGCAAAAAATGAGTGACAATATACTCTTGCTCCAATTGATGTTGTAGGATTTGGCTTAAAATTTACTCTATCTTGTTAAAATATTTCAAAATATGTTCTGATTTCAATAAATTCCCGTAGTGCTTCTGATGAAAGTGCATCATCGGCAATAAACTTTAAAATTTGACTCCTTTGGATTTAATACACATATTCAAATTAATTAAATATTAGATTTATCTATATATCCCATGGAAATACCTTCCATCACTTGAAATTTCTAAAGACTATTGAATATCAATGTAGATAATCATGCAAGATCTGTGCCTGGTTGAACAGGAGAAATACTTCCAGCCTGCTTGCTCTTTTGAGGGTGTGCTTCATGGCAGATTCCAGGCTCAGCTCAAATTTGCCCTTGAACATAAATGCTGTTCAACATTTGGCTGTACACCTTGGTTTTATTTATCTGAATTTTGGTGGGGTAGCTCATTGTTTCAGAGGAGTTAAAACAGCACCAGAAGAAATGCATAACCTAGATGGACAGCCCTGCTCCTTGTGTGGTCGCAGGCACCAGAGCACATGACAACCACCTCTGCACTTTGTGATTTCACAGCCACCAGAATACCTCACAGCCAGTCCCACTCCTTATGAYGTCACAGGCCCCAGAGCACATCACAAGCCCTCGTCTTAGGATGTCATGTAGCAATGTATTTGCTGGTTAATATGAGTTAAGCTATTCTTTGTACCATGCAAACTCCCTGTGATGTTATCTGAACACCTACAGTTCTGTTACTCAGGCCTCAGGAATTCATCAAGGCCGCTGTGAGAAAAACAGGATGAAAACAAGGCTGAGAGGCTYGGGAAAGCGGACCGTCGAGAATGTAAACTTGAGACAGAAGTGGGCTCAGCATGGGAATTAATTCTAGCCAATTGGGTGCCCTGGGGGGTGCATGCCAGTCTTATGGACAGGCTGTGGAACCAATCAAGCAATGTGTGTGTGTGTGTGTGTATGCTATGCAAAAATCTATAACTGTCGCTTACTGTAAAAAATAAATGGCTTCTGCAAAACCATATTGGTTCGGAGTACAGAGGTCCATGTTTTCCTGCATATTGGTGACCCACGACATATGGAACGTGCGGTCTTGGAGCAGACCAGAGCTCTTTGCACTGCGAAGAGGGTCTGCTGAAAGTGCAGGAGGCCCGGTCAGAGGCCACCATGCTGGCCGTGGTGGTGGGAGTCGAAGCTGGACTCCATGCAGGGTCGGGAGCAAAGAATCCTCCTGGGAAGAACTCCGCGGATAATTTACACTGCAGCGGAACAGCTAGAAAAGGTGGTTCGGCCAGGGTTGGAGGAGATGGGGAAGGCTTTGTCCAAAGAGGAGACAGCCGCAATAAACCTCCTCCAGCTTATGCTTTCTAAGAAAGCACACAATTATTGGGGTTGGGAAAGAGGACTTTTTGCTACCCCCAGAACTGTTTTTGATACTGGCGCATGGGATAAATGGGGAATGGAGCAGTGGGACGCAGTGAGCGATGTGTTAAAGAAAACAGAAGGACTAAGTACTTTGTGGGAAGCTGTTATTACAGTGCTGAAACAGTTAAAGGCAGATCCCACAGCTGCGGCTGGGGCTGCTGCTGCTTTAAGATCAAAGGACCCCGCCGCTGCCTTCCTGGCTCATGCAAGAGAGTTTTTCGGGGGGGAAGAAACAGTTACACCATCTCTACCTTTCACACCCCCAGGGACAGAAGTGCAGGCTCCACAAGCCACTCACAGCAGTGGTGCCCCTGAATGCATTCCATCTCCACAGGCTGCGGTGGAAACAGAAGGGTTGGAGGTGGACATGTATTTGCCTCTGCCAGGTCAGGATTTTTCATCTGAATTCCCTGAGAACTTAACTAAAAAACTAGGGAGTCATGTGTCTCCTCCGCTGCTTTCCTCACTGTCTGACTCGCTCCAGCCTCGTAGCAGGCATTCAAATGCAGAGAGCAGGTATTCAAGATGTAGATCATAAGCTCCCTGTGAAGCAGCAGGATTGCCAGAGGCAATTACCACAACTATCTGAAGTCAGACCTTTGGTACGTCAGAGGGAAGGTCAAAGAGAAAGATTCGGTTTTGGATGGAGGAGGGGAACAAAAATATTCAGTTTGCTATGAGATCAGCTCCCCGGAGTCCGGACCGTAGTGACCAGGTGCATTTGTGGGCACCTTTTTCTGAGGATCGAATTTCCGGGAATGTAGCTGCGTTATGGGCAGARCCATGAACTAGGTTTTCAGCAGTGAAACCACGCTGCAGGGCAGGAACTACAAATCCCATCATGCCCTTGACAGCTGACCAGAAGGGTGCCACCTTTGAAATGGAAACTACAGCCCCCAGAATGCAAAAGCAGGCGCAACCAAACCCGTTATATGGTGACGCTGATCCCGGAGGAAAGAACAGTTCAAATTTCTCATTCTAAAGATGTCAAAAATGTCTTTTTCAAGCAGCCGCAGCCGRCGCCAAAATTGGACAAGAGAATGAAGGAGGAAACAGTGGTTTTAGACAGCGATTTGAGTCAGGAACAGTTCAGATGCGTGCAGGTTCGTGCGAGTCCCAAGTGGGATGCAGAGAGGGACTTTCAGATGGGTGTGGCCTCAGATGCGGCCATTCAAGCACCGCAGGAGTCCAGGAATGGGACAACACACAGGAACTGTCGCATGCGGGGAGTTGCTGCCACACCAGGACATGCAAAGCTGGCCCCTGTGGACAGGAGACACCCTGAATAGCAGGAGAGGGAGGTCCAACCCTGAATCAGGCAAGATTCACTGTGCACTGTGACCAAGGGATCAGCAAAAGCCCAGGCTGACCGTGTTCAGTTCTCCAAGGAGGAGAAAAGATAAATATGACAGTGAAGTGAAAAACAAAAAGCAACTGTCAGTCATCATGATTTTGTTATACAGAAGCTGATCATAGTGTGCAGAAAAGATTTTACTAGCATAATGAAAAATAAAAGAAAAATAGATTTTTAATTAGAACAAATAGATTTTTAATTTAAAAAGTGACTATATTTGAGTTTAAGTTAAGCTGTATTTTGGTGTTATATTTATATTAAGATTAGTTTCCATATGGCTCAGTTTAAGTTTGTTAAGTTTAAGTTATTTTTGATAGTCACATATTAAAGTTTACATTACATCAGACCTTTGTTGACTTAAGATTTTGTTATATATAAGTTTTACTCAGTTAAGGTAGTTTAAGGTTTATGTGAAAATTTATTCATGTTAAGTGTAGGATTTATTTATGTCAAATGTTATCCATATTAAGTTTTATTTAATTTGAAAGTAATCTTCAGTTTCGTTAAAAATATAGTTATCTAATTTGCRAAGTTCAGTTATTTTTCTTAGAAATAGCACASCTTCTACAGGGAAAACAGTGATGGAGCATTGAAAAGTGCAATTTTGTGGATGCAAGAACAGAAGACAGTGAAAATTTTTGTGAAGATTGTGACAATGATTGGTTGTAAGGTGTTTTACTATTTTATCTGAAAGTTRTAAGTATATAATGATTTAGAAAGATGTTAAGTTCATAAGATAATTAGTGTTGATATATTTATTACATTATATAAGTTTAGAAGTTTTATGATAAGTATTTTTTGTAAAATATTATTAAGGTATTTATAGCCAACTTCTCTTTTTATATGTGTTTTACTATCTCATTTTATAACTATAACTATCTAAAAGACATATGTCATTTCAAGTTTTTTCTTTCTGTTTTTAAGTATTTCATAATAGTTATTAAAAGTCTTGTTTTAAAACATGCATATTGAAAAGTTACTCTAATTCAAAGCCAGTGGGGGCCTGGCCAACCTTCCTGACTCTGAATGGAGAGACTGAATCCAGAGATTTTCTGCAGCAGAAAATAAAATATTCAAGTCATTTAGACTTGACAATTTGATCTTATAAATATAACAGCTGAGATGAATTTTGGAGTGAAATTGGAGATCATGTCCGGAAATGATACCCATGTTTTCACTGATTCAAAACTTGTCAGCTGTTTGCAGACTCTGGGATGATGATTTAATAATTAATTTAGTGATTTAGTAATTAATAGACATTTAGTCTCACACGCGTTGTTGTTAATAGTCATTCATTGTGATTGTCATTTTAAATATTTTTAATTGTTGTATCAAGAATTTTTTCCTATTTGTTGTCAAAGTTTTAATAASAGTTATGCATTTTTGTCAAAGATACAATGCCTCTGAAAAGGGTTTTCAGAGCCCATTCCATCAATTATCAGGGACTTCTCAACACAAGAGCAAAACTAAGGGAAATCCTTTAGTTCTGGTCAGAAATGCAGAATCTGGACAGCTCGAGAGTCATTTGAAACTAATAAGTTGGGGGCAAGGGTTTTGCTTGTGTTTCCACAGGGTGAAGACAGAAGTGGGTGTTGGCAAGACACGTGAAGCCACTCAGAAAGCAGACACAAGCAGAAGCTGATCCAGAGAGTGAAGAAGAGAGCACGCAGACAGAACAGACGTGAAGTCACGATCATCTCTTCATTCAKCATGCACAAAAATCATGGACTGAGGGGTTTCTTTCAGGACTTATGTGTCATTGCATTTTTAAAGAACTTTACAGAATGAAATTTTGTATGAAATTCAGGGTTTTTAGGAGTGAAGCAAACAAAAGAGAAAAACAATAGATCTCACTCCAAATCATTTTATCTATGGAAATGTATCTTCTTGGTGTAATTACACTAAGAAGACAGACAAACCGCTTCATCAAGTTTCAGCACAATTGCCTCAAAGAATTTTTCCATTTGTAGGGACAAAATTTGGCTTGCTATCCCTGCAAAAGTCACACGTAGTCCATGTAGCATTGGAAGGTTTTCATTGCTAACATCCAACCTGACATCATCAAAAGAAAACGAAAAAAGAATAACAAAACAAAACAAAACAAAAAAAAAAAAAAACAAAAAAAAAACCAACAAAAAAAAAAAAAAAAAAAAAAAAAAAAAAAAAAAAAAAAAAAAAAAAAAAAAAAAAAAAAAAAAAAACCAAAAAACCCCCACCATGTTCAAAGTGTGGTGCTGATGTACACACATGGAGCAAATTTATGGCCGCAAATTTTTATTATAAGTAGTATCAATAGCAGCCTTGTCTCAATTGGATCACATGGATTGTTGGCAGAGCAGACACACCTGAGCCATCTCTCTTGCCTTGAATGACATGTTAACAGATGTCAACAGTGCAAGATGAGTGATGTTCCAAAAATGGAGCCTCAATTGATAATCTTTTGCTAACACACGGGCATGGGTGTTAAGAATTTAAAAGTGCTGCATGAACTTGTGCATTCAAAATCAATTCATGAGGACATCAGACAATTGCAAGAAAACCTCACTAAACTTAGAAAAGTTATTGGATCTTGGTTGAATGGTGAGTTTGACTTTTTGATCTTTTACTTTTGTGGAAGGATCTTTTGAAAATTTGTCTTTATGTTTTAATAACACTCGTGATTCTTTTTATCCTCATGCCTTTTTCAATGCGGCAGGCCATCAACAAAGCCACAAATGAGGTGTTTTTTGGGCAAACAGAAGGAGAAATCTGGGAAACCAGAGTATCTCTCTGGGTCTCCTGGATGGGCAGGCCCTTGGCCTTTGTTAGAGACAGTGGTGGCTTTCAGTCTGAGCCTGTGGAAAAGACTGCCACAGCTGTCTGAGGATTTCAAGGTCACGAGAATTTGATTGTTATGTCACTGGGTGAGAAAGTAGGGTTGTGTAATTTCACTGCATGATCATGGGTTTTAGTTATTGGTGTTTAGAGAAAAACAGTGTTAATGTAGTTTAGAGTATAAAAAGTCCAGGTGCTGTTGTGGGCAGAAGAGATTCCATCTTTCCACCATCAGGTATTAAAAGGCTTGCTTCATAAATAAAAAATGGGGGAAGATGGGCTCAGCCCACCGGAAAAGGTTGTTTTAAGAATCCTAGGACAGGGTTATGGGAAGGACTTGCAGAATTATTAATAATATGGGAGAGAGGTTATGCTTGTGTCATTATAGGCAAAGGACCCTGATGGGTACYAGCGAAATGGGTTCGCCCCTGACTGGAGAAGGACACTCTGATTCCTAATCTCTCCAATGAGACCGCAACCAGCATAAACTGAGAACGTCAATGACATCAGATTGGGAACAAAAAAGGGAACATAAGATCAAGGCTTTTGAGTATGCAAAGGAAGTTATTCTTCCTTGGATCTTAATTGATAGACTTGAGCAGTGTGAGATTGCCTCTTGGACTGGGGTGTTAAGCCTGACCAGTGGGAGCAGACTAAGTGTGGTCAGGAGAGGCGAAGGCCTCAAAAGTAACTGGCACATTTAGTTTGCATCCTTTCCCTAATCTCAYAGGGGAAGGGTTTTAGTTAAAGATAAGGATATAGAATAGTTTTGAATTAGCAATGCCAGCTTTTGTAGTTCTTCTTTTGTTATTTATGCAATGCAGCAACATCCATGGAGCAGGAGAAATTAGCCTGCCAGGATGACATCAACAAAACATGTGGCTTGCTTGGGCCAATGCTACTGGGATGAACTCCTTTTGTTTATCCTTGGCCATGCCTGGAGATCCTTTTCGTACATGTCTAATTGGTATTCCCATAAGTAACTTTACAGGGTTCACAAAATGGGTTGGAGTCAAAGGAGAGCTATATATAGAAGCAAGTAGATCTAGTGCAGAGAATCATTGATGCAACATAACTAAAGGTAGAACAGGATTGGACAGGTGCAAAACGTTGGGAATTAGGCCAAATGGTGAGRGCTTCCAAGCAGGGATGATCACTGAATGCAAGTGGACTAGAGCCTCAGGAACTGGACCTATTAGGATCAGTGCCTGGAAACTGTTGCTTGTTTTTTAATTACTTTGTAGACCCAAAATTAACTGATATGAGCAATGTTCTAGTCCCACGTCCCAAAAATAATAGTGTTATTCTCAATCCCAATTTTCCATGGTATTAGGATCTAACTAAATATTGCCGCAATTCGACTTATTCTGAAACCGCTGGTGAAGATGCAACTGTAAGGATGCTCTCACCAGGGATCTTTTTGATTTGTGGAGATAGAGCTTGGCCTGCAATCCCAGGAAATGCATTTGGTGGACCTTGTTACTTACAAACAGTTGACCATGTTTGTCCCCAGCATGCGTGATATGCTGAATCAGACAGTTTGGAGAACAAAATATAACAAAAGAGTTAAAAGAGCAATCACAAGCCTGGGGCCTGATTGTAAGGATAATGTGGAGTTTTGGGACAGACCAGCCCGAATAGTAGCATCAATTCTTGCTCCTGGTATTGCTGCAGCTCAAGCTTTAACTATGTTTAATAAGTAAAGATGTTGGACAGCTAAGCAGTTAAAGATCACTTCAGCTATTGCAAATCAATTGCTCATCGATGTAGATTGTGGCTGCCCAGAAGCGCGGGTTTTTGCCTGCTGGGGAGAGTGGGAGAGTTTTGATGGGGAGATTGGTGTGTGTGCGGGCCTGGGAGCTATTGGTTGTGGCCGCGTGGTCATTTTTGAATTCCTTTGTATTTGATTGGAAGGTCCTGGGTTGTCTATGCCCAGGACCAAGATTTTAAGAATGCTTCTCCAGCTGTACTCCTCGCTTTTGGAGGTAGCAGCTAATAAACTGCTATACTCTGGAAGTCAGTGTCTCCTTTTCCTCTCCCCAGAGAAATCCTTATATGTTAGAGAAGTATCTCCCTTCCCTCCTTCCTGCAGGCTTACACACATCCACGGGACCGTCAGCTATTCACCGAGAAGAAGAAGCTTGCAAGATCTACTTACACACTAGCTAGAATCACAATAGCAGGAGGGAGAGAAGAAAGGGACATTTTTCTAACAGTAGATAGTATCATCCATTCACAGGAAACTCAAACGACTGTAAGACAACATGAAGCTGACTGTTAGTGATTGGGGTTTGAATGGATGGTTTGAGGGATGGAGAATCGCTGGATGGTTTTWAAGACATTGCAAAGAGAGCACTGTTATTGTCGTTACTTATTATTTTCTTGCTTTGTATTATTCCATGTATTGTAAGGTTGGTGACTCATCTGACGGAAAAAGCAGTGAAGAGAGTTTGAATGGTGCAAGAAAAAGAAAGGGGGAATTGTAGTAATGTATTTGCTGGTTAATATGAGTTAAGTTATACTTTGAACCATGCAAACTCCCTGTGATGTTACTCAGGCCTCAGGAATTCATCAAGGCCGCTGTGAGAAAAACAGGATGAAAACAAGGCTGAGAGGCTTGGGAAAGCGGACCGTCGAGAATG
>CADDXX010000785.1:28181-84946 GCA_902810485.1 Alauda arvensis
ATTCACCGAGAAGAAGAAGCTTGCAAGATCTACTTACACACTAGCTAGAATCACAATAGCAGGAGGGAGAGAAGAAAGGGACATTTTTCTAACAGTAGATAGTATCATCCATTCACAGGAAACTCAAACGACTGTAAGACAACATGAAGCTGACTGTTAGTGATTGGGGTTTGAATGGATGGTTTGAGGGATGGAGAATCGCTGGATGGTTTTAAAGACATTGCAAAGAGAGCACTGTTATTGTCGTTACTTATTATTTTCTTGCTTTGTATTATTCCATGTATTGTAAGGTTGGTGACTCATCTGATGGAGAAAGCAGTGAAGAGAGTTTGAATGGTGCAAGAAAAAGAAAGGGGGAATTGTAGTAATGTATTTGCTGGTTAATATGAGTTAAGTTATACTTTGAACCATGCAAACTCCCTGTGATGTTACTCAGGCCTCAGGAATTCATCAAGGCCGCTGTGAGAAAAACAGGATGAAAACAAGGCTGAGAGGCTTGGGAAAGCGGACCGTCGAGAATGTAAACTTGAGACAGAAGTGGGCTCAGCATGGGAATTAATTCTAGCCAATTGGGTGCCCTGGGGGGTGCATGCCAGTCTTATGGACAGGCTGTGGAACCAATCAAGCAATGTGTGTGTGTGTGTGTGTATGCTATGCAAAAATCTATAACTGTCGCTTACTGTAAAAAATAAATGGCTTCTGCAAAACCATATTGGTTCAGAGTACAGAGGTCCGTGTTTTCCTGCAATGTCACAGGCACCAGAGCACATCACAGCCTGACCTGCTCTTAGTGATGTCAAAGGCACATGACAACCAGCCCTGCTCCTTGTGATTTCACAGCCACCAGACCGCATCACAGCCAATCCCACTTCCTGTGATGTCACAGGCATCCATAGACATTACAGTCCCGATCCTTGTGAAGTCACAGGCACCAGAGAATGTGACAACTCTGCTTCTTGCAATGTCACAGGCACCAGAGAACAAGGGAGCCCTGCCCCTTGCAATGTCACAGGCACCAGAGCGCATCACAGCCCCACTCCTCGTGGTATCTCAGGCACTAGTGCCCATCACAGCTCTGCTCCTTGTGATGTCACTGGCACAAGAGCAGCCGAAGGAATCTGAATAATTTAGTTTTCCATAAWCTCCTACTTCTTCTGCTAATAGATAATCTAATACTGTCCCAKCGTTTAAATATTGCAGTCTTCATTGGACTGGATTGGTTGGCCAGATCAAGAGCTGTAGTTGACTAATTAGCTATTATTTCAAACACAGCTTGTAACCTAATTATCCCATTATATTATAAATGGATTCTCTGGCACATTATATCAATTCACAAGGATTCCAAGTGGCTGGTCTATAGTGCAGTATAATTTTTTCTAGTGACCAATCATTTTTTTCACAATATGGAATGCACCCTCCAACCAGTGCTGCCTCAATTACTTTCTTTTCTCTAATTAAATAAAAAAAGATTTTGATCCCTAAGTGATTTGCTTGAATTTGTGGCAGGAAAATGAACAACAGCCTACTATACCCCGTATAACATAACCCTGAGCAGTTTGGAGGAAACATGTGATAAGCGTGTCGGCCACAAATCCAAAACTATCATGTAAAAATAGAATTTCTGCAAGTTTTAGGACAAACTCCCGGAAAGCTTTGGCAGAAACAAAACCTAGGAACCCTTCACGGCCAGCTGAAGAGCGTTCTCTGTGTAAACTAGACAATGATTCGCCTTCATGGGAATGAAAGCACACGGGTTTACAGAAAACAAAGCACAAAGCCACAGAGCACCAGGTCAGTGTGCACAGCGTACTGGCTACAAGTCAAGCGTGGCTGCGGCTGGCCTGGCAGCCGAATTCACCATGGCACTCGGAAGGAGACGGTTCAAGGAGAGCTACTCGTGCTGCTACCTAGTCCTCTTGCTGCCCTCTGTGGAAACAAACTGCGCTTAACCTCCAGGCTCTGAGGTCCAAAGAACACAATGGYAGATGCAGTGGAACTAGGCTAGGGAGAGTGCACAAGTGAGTGTGAGATGGCTTATGTGGGGCCAAGGTGAAAGTGCTGCTCTGCCCTGGCTTTTACTTCTGCAGCCTTTCTCTCTAGGCACAGCTGCTGGACCTTTGCAAGGAAGATGTGAAAGGGAAAAGCCACAGCCAGTCTAGCTGGAAAAGAAGCTACAGACACACAGCGCATTGTGTGCATCTTAAATGCTGTGACAAGCGAGAATGGGCTGCTTTGAAAATGTCTTCTGTCCCGACACTTCCATTTGCATGCTCTCCAGCTGCCTGGACTCAGCAAGATGGAAAGTGTGTGGAAGTGATTGCATTGTGGATACCTGGATTCGCAGGGAAGAGGGCTGTGCAGCAAATGCCTTCTGTCCTGACTCATCACTCAGTCTGAACTGCAGCTGGAAATGCTTTGTTGTAACGCTGGACTGTGCTGCTTTGAGAGACTGTGCTGATGCTCTCCATTGGGCTGAGCAGGAAAATGCAAGTCGCTAGTGTGCTTTGTCTCCTTTCCAGACTGCAGAGGGACTATGAAAAACAGCACTGAATTTTTGTTGTGGGACTTTTCCCCTTTGCAAGCAGCTGCTGGACGTTTTGAGAAGGGGTTTGGGATCTGCAAGACTGAGAGGGTAGGCCGGTACATAAAGCTGGAGAGAAAGTGCCTGGGAAGTGGATGCAGTTCAGTGCGTGTGAGTTGAGTCTTGAGCAGCTGATCCCAYAGAAAAGGTTAGAAAAGGAAAAGGCCGTACTGCCACTGCCTTATTTTTGCAGCTTATAAAACTGCTCAGCCAACAAATGAAACAATTCCTCTTCTTTCCCAGGCTACATGCAGGAGCAAATGCTGTCAGTCTTTCAAGAGCTGACAAGCAGATCCACAAGCGGGGGCTTGCAGGGTGCCCCGCCCTGCCCCAACGCGAATGGGGCCAGGCTGGGAAAGCGTTTCTCTCTTTGCTGGACGCTATCAGCGCTCACCAAAACAACCACACGATGGCGCTGTTGACTTGCAAAAGAAGGAAAMGAGTCCCAAGTCGGTTGGAAACCAGCCGGAGGGCAGAGCCAAGATGCAGAGGTCCTGTCTCTCAAATCTACTGTGCCAGCGCAAAAAGAATTCTCTGCTCTTCCCCTTCTAATGACATACTTTCCTTCCACCATACTCAAAGGGAAACACAAACGCCTTTGCCGTAACAAAGCTTTGCACTCTTGCCGGGTCTGCTAACAAGCTTGAAAACATCTGGCAAAAACTGCTCACAGAAGTGTCCACCGAGAAAGCTCTTGCTGCCTACAATTTCAATGGCACCCATCAAACTACGAGCACACACCCTGCTGTGGGCACTTTCCTTCTCAGCTCTGGCTACCGCCCTAAAGCCTTCGGTTTCACAGAAGCCAGGGTCCAAAGGGAATGCCAGCAGGGACTGTTCATGCACTGAAGTGTCATTCTTCACCTTCTGTGAGCCGGACAGCCCCGAAGCCCAGCCATGGCATTCAGCTCTCCCACTTCTTGGTGCCTATGCTACAGTGCTACACAMAACTGCTGTGCATTGTGCTTGGCTTTTCCCACAACTTCAGCTACATTCATATCCTCTTCATTTCGCAGAGTCCAAACTGTCCAGGTAGCTCTTGCTCAAGCAAAATGATTTCAGGAGAGAAAGCACTTTTGCTGGATGAGTTGTTCTGCGCCCAAGGCTTTCAACACCGCGCCACAGTCTGAGCGACGAGAAGGGGACATGCATGTGGTCCTGGCCCCCTTTTCCATGCGAAACGTTTCTCCGGCTCTTTCATCTGTAATGTGCGCACCGGTACTTGGAGCGGAGAAACACAGCGCACAGCTAGCGYCGATCTGGCGGCACTCTGCCAGTTGTAGAGGCAAGGGGACTGTCCCTTGAATATGGTGCAAATAGACATTTCCACAAGTTTTAGGGCAAGCTCCGGCTAAACTTTGACAGAAGCCAAACCTGAGAGTGCTTCGCTGCCTAGAAGTTCTGTGCCAGAAGCAGATGACAATTGGCTGGCTTCTGGGAGAGTGAAAGAGCAACAGGGTGCAAAAGGTGTAGAAAGGAGCCACAGAGCGCAGGGCTGGTGGGCGCAGAGCTGCCAGCAGAGTGTGTCTTCCAAATTCACACTGGCAGTCATAAGGCTGCTGTTCAAGGAGAGCTACTTATGCAGCTATCTATTCTTTTTCCAGCCCTCCGTGGAAACAACTGCGCTTCCTTGACGCGAAGGAGACCCAGACAACACAATGCTAGACAGAGAGACAGCTAGATAGATAGACAGCTAAAGAGATGGATGCAGTGGAGAAAGGTTTGGACAAGAGYGYGTGGGTGAATTTTGATGCAGCTTATGCATGGCGAGCGAATGGTGCAGAYGTGGCACCAGCTTTTACTTTGAGAGTTTTTTCCTAAGAGAGAATCTGCTGAAAGGCAGCAAAGGGGCTGTGAGAGTGGAAAATTTGATGACATGTCCAGCTGAGGAAAAAAATCTGCAGAGTGGCAGTCTGTCCTGCACAGTTTCCAGGCTGCTCGGAGAAGGGGACTTCAAGAACGCCTTCTGTTCTAGCTCCTGCTTCGTGGTCCTCAACAGACTGCATGACCATCTACTCTGCAACACTGAGAGTGTAAGAAAGAGCTAATCTCCATCATCTTCATCTTTGAGATGAAGTCCAACAGCAGCGCTTTTTACATTTTCAAGCAGCAAGAGCAAGTTCAGCTCTTCAGACTCCCATTGTGGACGAGCTGTTGCTGGCCTTCAAGCAATTCGGTAGGGTGCACTCTAAGCAGCCCTGTGCTCTGCGCCTTTGTTCTTCTGTAACCTGYCATGCTTCCATTCTCCCTGCGGTGACTCRCCCTCTACTTCAAGCACAGAACAGCATGCCGGCAGCGAAGCCCTCTAGTGCACTGCTGCTTCTGCCATAAGTCGCCCAAGCCACCTGGTAAGAAGTACACAGATACCCTTGTTGTGCTTCTCTTAGGAATCTAAAAGCAAAAGGTCTCAAGCAGAGAACAACAAGGTTGCCAGCAGCTTGCCCCTAAAACTTGTTGACGTTGGTCTTTGAATCCCATTCTCAAGGGGCTGACATCTTTCTCGTACAACCTGAAACGAGCCGCCAGATCCTCGCACACTCTACACAAGCCTTCTCAGCTCGATGCACCAGCGCACACRTTACAGCTCCGCAAGGGAGAAAGAGCCAAAGGAATGTCTCACATGGAAAAGGTGGCCAGGACCATGTGCATGATGTTAGCCATCCGAAGCCCACTCCGACTGGCTGCAGACCAAGACCGAGTGGCCGCAAATGGAGGCACTTTTCCATAGGGAAGAAATCTCACTACCGAGGGTTCCTGGCGTCAGTTTGTGCCAGGAGTTTGGGCCTTTGAGGGTAGCCATGGTTCCTCCTTGTGGTGCTTGGAGCAGCTGGGAGAAATCCTCTGCTGCTGGGAATTTAAGAAGGCTGAAGGCCACAGCCAGCCGGGGCCGAGTGGCCACGAACAGAGGCCCTTTTCCACGGGAAGGAAAGCCTGCCACCCAGGTGTCTGTTTGTGGCAGGCATTTGTGCCTTGAAGAAGAACCAGGGTTCCAACTTTCAGCATGGGTCAGCTGGGAGATGTCCTCCGCTGTTCAGAAATTACAGTGGGCCAAAGGCCACTCCCAGTGGGGGGCAAATGGCCACAAAAGGAGGCCCTTCAACATGGGAAAGGAAGCCTGCCACCCAGGGTTCCTAATATCAGTTTGTGRTAGGTGGTGTGGCTTTCAAACGGCAGCCAGGGTTCCAACTTGAGGCGGCTTGCAACTGGGAGAAATCCTCTGCTGTTTGGAATATTTGCCAGCCGAAGCCCACTTCCAGTGATTCTCGGGATAGGGAGAGTGGCCACAAATGGAAATCCTTTTCCATGGGAAGGAATGCTGGCCACCTAGAGTTCCTGGTGACACTTTGTGGTAATTTGGGACTTTGGAAGTTTGGGACTTCGACAGCAGCCAGGGTACAAACTTCAGATGGCTTACAACTCAGAGAAATCCATGCAGAATTGAATTTTAGCAGGCCGACACCCACTCTGAGGAACTCCCTATAGGGAGGCCCTTTTACAAGGGAAAGAAAGCGGGCCAACCAGGTACCTAGTGTTAATTTCTGGAAAGCGTTTGGACATTACAGGGCAGCATAATTCCAACTTCAGCCTTGTGCTAACGGGGGCAGCTGCTGGACGTTGCCGAGAGGGTTGTGAGGGTGAGAAGTGGTGCGGCACTTCTCCTACCTGAGAAGGAGAGCGCAGAGCCGCCGAGCGTAGTGGGTGCTGCCTCAAGGCTGTTTGAAGGGCTGGTCGGCTTTCAAGTGGGCTTCGTGCTGTGCAAGGACCCTGCCACACTGAGTGCTTAGCGCCACGTTCCGTGACCAAGTCCCACGGCTGCAGGGCATCAGAGGTTCAAAAAGAAAAAAATCAGCTGCRTCTGATCGTGAGCAAGCTGTTGCTGGGCTTTTACAACTCGGWACGATGTCCGTACCGGAGTTCCGGCYGAGGGAAAGAAGCCCGGAGAGAAGCCCTCCTGGCTGGCTTGGTCCATGCTGTGTCCGAGCCTTTCAGCAGAGCCGCATAGCCTGGGCAACGACAAAGAGACATGAGGGACGCACATTTCCTGGCACATTTTACAGTGCGACACGGCTCGGCAGCTCCTTGGTCCCCACCAGGCTGTCGTGTGTGCGGTGGTCYGGCCGGCTTCCAAGAGGCGTGTAGGAGAGAGAGCACAGCCCGTGCAGCCGCAGCTTGCCRCTGGTTGCAAGGAGGGAGGGCTGCCTCCCCTTTGAAATGTGCTGCAAAGCCAAGTTGCCCTCAAGCTGCAGGGGCAAGCTGCGGTGAGGCTGTTGTCTGGGGCCAGTTTCTCCTTGCGAGACGCCCCYGCAAAGCTTTCYGGCTTTGAGTTGCTCTACAAGAGAGGCAGAACACCAGAGCTCTGGAAGCGCCGAGAAGGGATGGGAGGGTGCCCAGCCCCAGTGTCTTCAGGTGGAAGCAGGGCRCCAGAGCACTTCGCTGCCCAGCAYGACGATCGGCGCCAGAAGCACATGCGGGCCACCAGCCTCCGGGAGAGCTGAAGCGTGGCAGGTGACAAAAGGTGAAGCACGAAGCCGCTTCCAGCCCTTGGCTTGGTGTGCGCAGCATTCCAGCATATTGTTAGCTCATTGTACGGAAGAAGTTTGCCCAGGACTTGCTCTGACACCTGTTCTTTTTGCAGCCCTCAGCACATGGAAAGCCATGCGGGGCTCTGCAAACTGTGAGATACAGAGACCGTGACACCAGCTGCAGCAGAGAAGGGTCGTGGCGAGGGCACGCTTGAGGCTCGAAGGGCTTGACGGGCCGCAATTTGAGAGAGACGTGCAGCCCTGCACTGGCTTTTCCTTCTGCAGACTTGTGCTAACKGGCGCTGCTGCTGGACATTGCCGAGAGGGTTGTGAGGGTGAGAAGTGGCGCGGCTCTTCTCCTACCTGAGAAGGAGAGCGCAGAGCTGCTGAGCGTAGTGTGCGCTGCCTCAAGGCTGTTTGAAGGGCTGGTCGGCGCTCCAGTGGTAGTCCTCTGCAGTGGATGCTGGAGGACTGGGAGGAAATCCTATGTGGAGAGGTAAAACTTACTAAAAAGAAGTAATCCATTACTGTGTGGTAGTTTGGGGAGGAAATTAAATCGGAGAACATCTTGTGTGAAGGTCCCAATATTTGGGACCTTYGATAAATGGACTTGCAGGGCTTTAAGAAGTTCCGTGGACAATAAACAGGCGTGGGTTAAAGAGGAACAGGAATATGCTAAATTATGGGAACAGGCCAACATCGGACTTTTTCCAATGCGAGGGAAGAACCCTTCGGAGAAACCAACCGATACCTAGGAACCTCTAGATCACCTTCCTCCTTAATATCTGATGCCACCTCCTCTACAACCCCAGGCTCCCCCTCTGGAGAGCCCGGGAACTTGCCCCAACTATTGCAGGGGGCCCAGGCCCCTCTGTTTGCGTCTCCAGTCGGAGGTGCGACTTCTCATGAGCTTAGTTTCTGTTGCCTCCCGGGGGTGCATCTCAGCCTCAGGATATGGTCCTTTTAATAGGACATGTCCCTGCTCCCCAACTCCCTAAGGCAGAATTATCCTACCAAAATCTCATCCRAGGTCCAAGCCCATCTGTGGAGCAGGACAAACCAAAAACCGCTCCTACCCCGCCRTCAGTATGAATGTGGCGGCAGGTGAAAAAAAGGCCAAAGAAGAGGAGAGTGGAGACAAGGGGCAASCTAAACTTCTTCCATTAAGGGAACTGCTGACTGCTCCAGGAGTAATAGGATATGTAAACATACCCATAAATACAACAGATGTACGAGCTTTTAAAAAGGAAATGGGTAGATTGATGGACGATCCTTTTGGGGTTGCTGAATGGTTGGACGAATTCCTAGGGATGAGCGTTTACTCATATGAAGATATGGTAGCAATCTTAAGGTCTTTGTTCAATGTGGAAGAAAGAGAAATGATACGGCAAGCAGGAATACAGGACTGGGAGCTTGAAATCCCCAAGGAACAAAAGGGGAGCAGAAGTGGCCTACTCAGAACCCAGGGTGGGACACTCAGACTGAGGAAGGATGTAGGAATATGACTGATATGCGAAATCTAGTGATTCAGGGTATTAGGGAGGCAGTGCCTAGGGGTCAAAATATCAGTAAAGTCTTTGGAGAGTGTCAGGGGAAAGATGAGACGCCATCAGAGTGGCTGGATAGGCTGCGAAAAAGCTTACAGGTTCATTCAGGTAAGGACCCTAATTCTCCTGTCGGGGAGGTGTTGTTAAAGACACAGTTTGTTACAAAATCCTGGGAGGACATACGGAAAAACCTTAAGAAGATAGAGAATTGGCAAGAAAATGTTTGCAAGAACTGCTTAGGGAGGCTCAAATGGTGTATATGAGATGGGATGAGGAGAAACAGAAGGCTCAGACGAAGGTTTTGGTTGAGGTGGTCAGAGAAGCCCAGAAGCAGGAACGGTCACAGGCACCTGGAAAGCCAGGGAAAGAGATAGCACATAAAAAGCGATTCTCAGCCCCATCTAAGGGGAAGCCTGAAAATCAGGGTGTAGTCTCAGATGTTATTATTGCAAGGAGAAGGGGCACATCAAGTGTAATTGCAAAAAGAGAATGAAAGATGAAGCTATTTTTCAGGAAGATTAGGGATGTCAGGGGCTCTTTATTCTGGGRTCCAGACCATCTGAAGAGTCCTTGATAAAGCTAAAGATAGGACCTCAGAAGGAGATGATGGAATTTTTAGTAGATTCAGGGGCTGAAAGGAGTTCATTTTAGCGATCACCTCCAGGATGTGAAAAAAGTAAAGATACCATAGTAGTTATTGGTGCAAAAGGAGAACCATCTAAGGTACTGGTAGTAAAAAATGTAGAAGTGGAATCTGACACTAAGTTGTGTTTGGGAAACATGCTATTAGTAGAAGAGGCTGACTATTATCTGTTGGGTCGAGACCTCATGGTAGCTTTAGGAATTAATTTAATAATAAAAGATTCACAGCTAGTGATTAGTTTATACAAATTAACCACTGAAGATGAAAACAAGATAGATCTGAGGGTCTGGCATACTCCTGGGGAGGCTGGGAGGATAGCCATGGAACCAACTGAAATTGGGATAGAAAAACCAGRGGACCCCATTAGAATAAAGCAGTACCATATCCSAATGGAAGGGAGAAGGGGACTGAAGCCCATAATTGACAATTTGGTAAAAAGGGGAACACTGGAATCTTGCATGTTGTCCTAGGGTGACTGTATGATGCTTCTATCCCCAAATCGTCTGTCCTGTCTGTGTTAGATATTGTGTTCTGTAGCTTTAAGACTGGTTCCTAGAGCAAAGGGGGTGAAAACAGAAGCRCGGAGTTTGTTTTGAGAGAAGCAGCTCACTCCTCCACATTTTTTCTCCTCCTGGAGGGTTTTGTCTGAAGCGGACAGACGGCATGTGAGAGATCCTCTTTTTTTAGTTAGTTTTAGCTAGCTAGGGCAGAGAAGTTCTCTGGACTGTTTTTTTTTCCTTTTTCTTGGGACTGTTTAAATCTGTTCTTGGACTGAGAGATCTACCGGACTGAGAGAGCACCGGGGGAGCACCGGGAGAGCACCGGGCCGGGCCCAGGCCGGGCATCTGCCAGCACTGGAAAAGAACTGAGGCTGAGCGAACCAGGCTCCCACGGCAAGGACYCTCTCTCAATTTTGCCAGGTTTTATTGTTTCATATTATTAATTTCTAGGTTTGTAAGCACCTTTCTTTTTCGTTAAATAAATAGTTTTTTCCACTCATCTCTAAGGAAGTTGTTTCCCGAACCAGTAGGGGGGAGGGGCAGTCCCAGCTTGCTTCCCAGAGCGAGACCCCCCCCCCCCATTCTGGGAGGTCTCCTCCCAGATTTGCCCTAAACCAGGACACATGTCTAGACATAATACACCGATATTGGCAGTACAAAAGTCGGATGGAAGCTATAGACTTGTTCAGGATTTGAGAGCAGTAAATGTAAAGACAAAAATGAAGTTTCCAGTGGTGGCAAATCTATACACTCTCCTAAACTGGGTCTCACCAGACGATGTATGGTACAGTGTTATAGATCTGAAGGATGCATTTTGGACTTGTCTGCTGGCAGAAGGGAGTAGGGATTACTTCTCATTTCAGTGGGAGGACCCTGAGACCCACCAAAAACAGCAGTTTAGGTGAACATCTCTTCCCCAGGGGTTTGTAGATTCCCCAACTTTGTTCAGACAAGCATTGAAACAGTTATTGAGTCAATTCACTCCCCAGGAAGGGACTAAGCTCTTACAGTATGTTGGTGACCTATTAATAGCTGGGAAAACGGAGGAAGATGTGAGGAAATGTACCATAGCCTTGCTAAATTTTCTAGGGCACAAAGGGTTAAAGGTTTCTAAAGTGAAGTTGCAGAAGTGAAATATCTCAGACACTGGCTTACAAAAGGAAAACAGATCCAGATTGGATAGCAGGAACTATAGAATTACCAGCACCTTGAGCAAAAAGGGAGATTAGGCAATTGTTGGGACTTCTAGGATACTGCAGACAAAGGGTACAGTGATAAAGTGAAGTTCCTGTATGAGAAGCTAACCACAGATAAGATTAAATGGACGGAGCAAAATGATAAGGAATTTAAAATGTTTAAAAGGTACTGATGGCAGCCCCAGTCTTGAGCCTTCCAGATTGAAGASACAGTTCCAGCTTTTTGCGGATGTGCATAATCACATTGCCCATGGAGTTTTAACACAKGATTGGGCTGGGATTAAGAAACCCATAGGCTATATATCCAAACTCCAAGACCCAGTGAGCAGAGGCTGGCCCACTTGTTTACAGGCTATAGTAGCAGTAGCGCTGTTAGTGGAGGAAGCCAGAAAAGTCACCATTGGGGCACCTCTGGTAGTGTATACCCCTCATAACATAAGGGGTATCATGCAGCAAAAAGCGGAAAAATGGCTCACAGATTCAAGATTCCTAAAATATGAGGCTATACTGGTTCACTCTCCGGACTTAGAATTAAAAACAACCATGGTTCAGAACCCGGCACAGTTTTTGTTTGCAGAAACCAGTGAGGGCTGCACACATAACTGTGCGGAGATAATAGAATTACAAACAAAGATAAGACCTGATTTGGAAGAAGAGGAGTTAGAGGAGGGTGAAAAATGGTTCGTAGATGGATCAGCAAGGATTGTAGAGGGGAAAAAGGAAATCTGGATATGCCATAATAGATGGCATTTTGGGACAAGTAGTAGAGTCAGGTTCTTTAAGTCCTAGCTGGTTGGCACAAGTGTGTGAGTTACATGCAGTTTTGCAGGCGCTAAGGAAATTAAAGGGAAAGAAAGGTACAATTTTCATGGACTCCAAATATGTATTTGGAGTAGTGCACATTTTTGGGAAAATTTGGGAAGAAAGGGGACTGATTAGCACCCACGGAAAAGGGCTGATTCATGAAGAATTAATAAGGAATATTTTAGACACGGTGAGAGGGCCGGAGGCAATTGCTGTAGTACATATAGGAGGACATAAAACAGGGAYGAACTTTCGGGTTCAGGGTAATAACTTGGCAGATAAGGAGGCAAAAAGGGCAGCCCCCCTCGTAGTTAAAATCCCTGATATAGAAAATAGAGAAGTTCGAGAATATCCTTCCTGCCCTAYTCAGAAAGAAATTGAAGGGTATCAGGAGATGGGGGGAATTTTAGATGATGGAAAGTAGAAGCTACCAGACAGCAGGGAACTAGTCTCTAACAAATATACGAGGAAAATATTGCAGAGACTTCATCAACAAACCCACTGGGGAGCGCAGGCATTAGTGGAACAGTTTTTAAAATTTTTTGGTTGTAAGGGAATTTACAAATTAGCAAAGCAGGAGGTACAAAGCTGTATGGTATGTCAGAAAGTTAATAAAGCCAGGGCGAGACAAACTGCCCTGGGGGGTCGACCACTAGTGTATCGACCATTTGGAAGGGTCCAGATAGATTATACGGAAGTTCCAAAAGTCGGGAGGTATAGATACTTCTTACTTATGGTAGRTCAGCTGACCCGTTGGGTAGAGGCTTTCCCTTGTACTCGGGCCACTGCATGAACAGTGTCTAAAATTCTACTAGAAGAAATCGTGCCTAGATATGAGATAATAGAGTACATAGATTCAGAGCAGGGCACCCATTTTACATCAAAGGTTATAAAACAGATGGCAGATGCCCTGGGGATACCACAYCCCGTGGCACCACGAAGTTCAGGGAGGGTAGAAAGGATGAATCAGACACTAAAAGCTCAACTTTATAAATTAATGATAGAAACTAAGATGTCTTGGTTAAAATGTCTTCCTCTGGCGCTACTAAATATCAGAACACAGCCCCATTCAGAAATGGGGTTATCCCCATTTGAAATGCTTTATGGTATGCCCTATGAGCATGGTATGCCAATGGGACATCCAAGTATGGAGGATAAGATTCAACCATATTTAATAGCAATTAACAAGAACCTACAAGAAATGAGAAAGTGTGGGCTTGTTGCTAAAAGTGCCCCATAGGATTTGTAATACATAAAATACAGCCTGGAGACAAAGTGTTGGTCAAATCCTGGAGAGATGTGCCACTCGCACCTCATTGGGAAGGTCCTTTTGTCATCCTTTTAACAACAGATACGGCAGTACGGACAGCCGAGTAGGGCTGGATGCACGCATACCRGATCAAGAAGGTTGTGGGACGGGAGGAGGAGCCCGTGTGGAAACTGACTTCTCCGCCAACTTCAGGGGATCTGAAGTTGATGCTCCAGCAACAGAATGAGTGACGAGTTCACGATAAAGTGCTCAACACTGGGGTTTCCATGTTATCCATGGATTCACTTTGAATGCGCGTATTGTAAAGAGACTTTGGTTATACATGGTACAAGGGGTTTCAGGCTGAGTGGATTGTGTTTGGAGTGTTTAAGGGTTGAGCAAAATCTGACCTCTTTTATTCTCAGGCTAGCGACTCACCTTGCAGTTATAGAATTGGATTCTAGAGAGTGGTATCACTTGTTTAAATACGAGATAAGAGGAAAATTRGACTTGAGAGCACAGCTGTTGGTTGTAGAGTGCCAAAGTACAAATAGTAAAGTGCCTTGCAGTGATGGGGAAGTAAAAGCAGCGCGTTGGGGTGTTTTTAAGAGAAGGTATGTGGCCAGGACAGATTAGAGGGACCCAGAGGAACTCTCCTGCTGCCAGGAAGATGGCTTTCCTCRCTGCCAGTGGCAACCTGGTGGGTGTAGGCAAAGGCACAACCATGGGAATCCTGATGGTCCTGTGCCTAGCCGGGTGCCAGATGGCTGGTCTTCAAGCAGAGAGGCAGCCAAACACTAAGCAGCTGAGCTTGGTAAGCGATTGTGGACCTTGCTTTAAGAGTGTCCAGGAGGGACAACAAAGGAAACACCAGGTCCAACACAATTGCCCAGAAGGCGCGGCGGTAAGGCACTGCTTCCATAACTGTATTCTCTTTGAAATTTGTGAATTGGTGGAAGAACTAACTTGTTCCAATCCCAGGGCCAAGCCTGAAGTAAAGCGGTCAGAATTGTCTCAATGGAAAATCAAATCTCTGAGGGTAAGGAGGAACACGGAGTGGGTGCCTAACATCCCAACGTGCAGTCCGTGTAATTGGACTCTGTGGTAGCCCAGAAAGTTACCACAAGGGAGACTGAGCTCCCTTGGAGGGCAGATGATGTTTAGTTTGATCTTTTGTAGAGTTTTATATATTTTATCTTATGTTCTATAATGGTTATTAGGCAAACAAAATGGCTCCCCAAGGYCTTTACCAGAAGTTTTGCCAATTAGAAGTTACACAACCCCCAGTTAATGTATTCCAGGTCCCCAGCTGCTATTGGTTCCCCAGTTACTTCCTTGTTTGTACTGTCTTCCTGATTGGTTACTGTTTCAATCCCTTCACTCATTGGTCTGTCTGAAATCTCCACCCCTTAGCTACAGTATAAAAGAGAGTGCTGTGCCTTGTTAAGGGCTTTTTGCCCTGGAGCTGCATGGAATAAAGATCTCCGTGGCAAGAAGCCTGACTCCTGCTTCTCCTTAGGAGCACCTCTTTATAAGAGCTGCCACTGCCTGTCCTTTTCAGGACAGCAGAGCTGAAATCACTGCTCATCCTTTTAAGGACGCTTGAGCTGATACCACCAGCAAGCCTGTGCCATCCCAAAGGAAGCCAAATAGCCCTGTGCTGTCGGCTCTAGTGAGGAAGTGTCGTGGCCCACAAAGATCACCTAGCCAGGCACACGTGGGGCGGTGGCAGGACTGTATGGGTGGGACGAAAAAAAGAGTCCACTTTTGTAGCTTACCTCCAAGTAGATAAGTTGTGCTATGATAGCAAAAAATTTGGACTATGCACAATGAATGGCAAAACTTACTGGGTGGGAAGGAACCTGAAGTATGGTAAATTTCCATCCAGGAATGAACCTGTTATATTAGATCTCCTGAAAGAGAATGACAAGAGGGTTTGCCTAGAATAGGAAGAAACCTTCTGCTTCACGCAGAACCAAGAGGGTTTAGACTCAGAGAAGAAGATTAAACAAGTAGCTCAAGAAGTAAAAAGACAAGAATCGATAGCATGAAAACACAGGCT
Source organism: Alauda arvensis (assembly GCA_902810485.1). Lineage (NCBI taxonomy): Eukaryota > Metazoa > Chordata > Aves > Passeriformes > Alaudidae > Alauda > Alauda arvensis. The sequence goes on from CADDXX010000785.1 coordinate 43,287, forward strand.
AGAAAAGAATGAATAAGAATGCTGAGCAAGCAATATGAGAAATTAGAAAAACAGTATGACGATGGGGGTCTCTCAGTGTCAGATAAAAACCTATTTTTAGATTTAATGCAAGAAATTGCCACTGAGCTCAGTTTATCTAATTGCTGGATATGTGGGGGTGGGGGTTTAAAATCTGCGGAGAAATGGCCTTGGAAAGGTGAGTAGTCTTGTGTCAGCAGAAATGCAGGAAAGCCACCGTGAAGGAGGGTGACTTGGTGGTTGTTACAGCCTGGCCAGTAATATACACACCAAACCAACAGCAGAGCGCTAGACTAATTAAGGAACTGAGGATGCTAGCAGAATAATCAGCATATCAGACCCTAAGCTACCTAGAGTCTCTCAGTACTGTGTATATCCTTGTTGGGGTGTTAGATTTGTTTCCTTTTTTTTTTACTTATAGAATTTCTTCCCATAAATTGCTAAGAAACTAATTAGTGAGTACTTATCAGTACTTAAGCAAAAGACAAAGGAAGTGACCACAGGAGAGAAGGGAGGACCTGGCAGCACTTTTGTCTCAGGGAGTTTCCCTCAGAGGGGGAAGATAAGGAGAGTTTTGGGGGCAGGTAAAGGATGGGGGCTGGGCGGCAGTCACTCTTGCTCTCGGAATTTGAGGAGAGAGGACAGCCAGGCTGTTTCGCTTGCTGCGGGAGGAGTTCACTGTCACCACCAAGTCTGGTCCTGAGAAATCTAACACCATCTGCTCATATGCCTGGGAATTCTGAACTTGCTTGCTCCTTCTGCCCTTGCTGAAGCTGGGCTGGCCCTGTCCCCCTGCCACCACATCTCCAGCACTGCTTTGAGGCTTTTTGCTACACTGTGGGCTGGAACCCTCCTGCTCTGCCAGAACATCCCTGCCTTTCCAACTACCACCATGGAACTTGTGATCTACCTCATGCACCAGCTCAGGATTTTCCACCATTCTGGCTTGGTGCCCTCACAGCCCTGCAGGGTCACCGGGATCAGACTGCCTTGGGTTTTGTGAAGCAAAAGCCCTCGACGTTCCTGGTTCCGTTTATTATTATTGCTGTAATAGTTGTTGTTTGTCTTGTTATACATACTAGTAAAGAACTGTCATTCCTAAGCCCATACCTCTGCCTGAGAGCTCTTTAATTTTCTAAATTATAATAATTCAGAGGAGGAGGTTTGAATTCTACATTCCAAGAAAGGCTCCAGCTTTTCCCTAGCAGACACCTATCTTTCAAACCAAGACAGTCTTCATACCACATGACTGGAGAAGTATTATGAAAATGATTCTAGCAACGATGCATTTTGCAGTCCGCCTAACCAATTATTGAGAACTGCGTACAACCCAGGTGAAAGCACTGCAAGAAAGACAGAAATCCACTAATCATCATTGTGAAGCTGACTGGCGAGGGTGCTTTCGCAGTCCCTACAGTGCAGGTAGGCTACCCATGTGATGTGTATGATATCATCACTTGCCTAGCCTTGCAGGTGCTGCGGTGACTCCTGGGGATGGGTATCAATTCTTCTAGTGATGCCTTTTGCTAAGATTTTACAGGGTCCAGTGAAGTCGTTTGTGCAGTTCCTGGACAGATTGCAAGGATGCAATTGAGAAATTGACAAAATGCTAGGATGCCACAAACAAAAGACAGAGCCTAGGCCGGGGTCGGTGCTGGGTGAACCGCRTGTACACCCTCTATCGCACTGTACACACCCCAGTTCATGAAGTCCGGTCAGCAAAGCCAGTTTTCATACAGTTTTTCTGCCCAGAGGCCATATTGCAGCAGTCTATTCGGTGTCCAGCCTTCATTGCATATTCAACTGTCATATTTTCAGCGTTGCTGGGTTGCTGGTCTGCCRGTCTGCCGAATAATTTTCCTGACCGAGATGGGTTCTTGATGAGATTTCTGAAGAGTTCCATTCACATGTTATCTTCGGCATCAGTGCTGATGGTCTTGGTAACTGCTCCCATCACYGGTCCAATATTGATCTGACTTGCTAGTCCACCCGTCTTTCTATTGCAAATCCTGGTCTCCAGTGTTACTGGCAGCAGTGATACAATCTTGGGATGTGCATTCCAAGATCCCTGACCCAAATTTTACAGTGAGAGAAGCTTTGGTTTATGTGATCATATATTATAACATTCAATACAGCATAAAAACATGAATTATTTTGGGGCATATATCACACTTGTGACAGAGCATGCCAAAATGTGGGAACTGCCACTTCTATTACTGACTCTAGCAGCAATTTTAGCCATGCACTTCCGGGTTTTTGACATGTGGATGGCAGTTCCTGGCTTGGCAAGGGTCAGGGCAGGCCTGGCTGACTGGGGATCAGGGTTAGAGGGAGTCGGGACAGTCCTGGAGGCCACATTTGGCRGTGCTTGGCTCCTTCCAGGTGGTCTGTGGTGTGGGTTGCTCCCCTTTGCACCCTGGTCCCCTCAGCGATGGCAGGAACTCGAACCTGCTGTATCTGCTGCTCTTGGTGAGGTGTCAGTTGGGGTTCCATGTGCAGTCTGGGAGGTGCCCTGGGGGCAGCCCCTGGCCTGAGATACAGAGGAGGAATGGATGGCGGCTGTCACAGGACTGCACAGTGTTTCAGTTTGTGAGGGAAAATGCTAAARTAACTCAGAGGGGCAGCAAGAACCTCACGGGGGAGGAATGCTGGAATTCTCTGGTGTCACCTGTGGGACAAGGAATGAACATTTTGGGGTAAAACTGAGCAGTGTGGGAACAAATGCTGCTTTAGTGTGGGGAGGATATGGAGCAGACATTTTTGGCAGGAAAATCTGAGGGGATCTCTAGGGGACGAAATTGTTTTTGGGGAAAAGTCTGAGATATTTTGGGGAGAATAGGTAGAGAAAATTTTATTATAAAGCCTAAGGTAATTTTAAAAGACCAGAAGGAAGATTTTTGGGGTAAAATCTAAAGTAATCTCTAAGGTATAGAACATTTTTAGGAGCAAAATCTAAATTAATCTGTAGGAGATATTTTGGAGGGGAAAATCTGAAGAAGAGTGTGGGGGAAAGAACAAAGGTTTTTGGGATAAAATCTTAGGACACAGCTAGGGGACATTTATATCAGAGACAGTCTTTTGGGGAGTCCAAAGTCACTTTGTTGTCAGAAAAACTGAGGTAACTTAACAATAAACAAATTAGCAGTTCTATGACTGGTGAATTTGAGGTAATTTAGAGAGGAAAAATGAGCACACTTGAGGGAGAGTCTGTTGTAACACAGTAGTCAGAGGCAGCATCTTTGACAGAAAATCTGGGATAATTTAGAAGGGAAAGAKGTGACAATTTTAGCTGAAAACCTGGGATAATTTAGAAAGATGTTGTCATGAACAGAAGTGGGGCCTGCAGGCAAAATCTGTTAGAAAAGCTCTCCTGATGATCCATGAAGTACAAAAACGACCCCCTTGCTTTCTGAACTCCTCAGAGAGGAAGCTGGGTGTGGCATAATCCAGTTGTAAACTAGTTGTAGCCCCAAACTTTGTCAACAGTTTATGCCTAAAAGATTTTATAGATGTAACAGAACCTTTAAACATTTTTCTCCTTCAGGATAAAGGATTACAAACCACATATATTCAAATAATTTATGATTTATTATGATAACAACTACACAAAAGTATCTTGGTCAGAATTACTTACTACACAGTATAGCTAGTAAAAAATACACTATAAAAGCCAGTGTATATAGTATACACTACACTATAAAAGCCAGTGTAGTATAATTCACTGTTTTCAACCAACAGTGATTATATTAAATCTAGCAAAAAAACCTATTCAGTGAAAGTTAAAATAACTTTGCTAAAAATGGAGGCAAATCTCTTTTGCTTATCTTTGAGAAGGAACTGAGGGGTGTCTACAATCAGACAGGGATTGTTACATAAGAAGGAATATGTTGCAGGACCTACTGTTAATATTTGGGACTGGGTGGCTTGAGGCTCAGCCTGTGGGGCGTTGCGATTCCTTACAGGCACAGAAGCTGGAGCTTCTCAGGCTTGTGTTGTCATCCGTTGGCAGAAGCCACTGCACAACAAGGCAAGAGCAGCAGCAGCAGCTTGGAGTGCAAGAGTGGAACAGCAAGGCAAGAGCAATCTTGGAGCTGAAAAGGGGGCATGAGAGACCCTCTAGGCAAAGGACCTTGCTGGCATGGCCAGGGCACCTTCACAGGGTGCTGCAGCTGGCTTTGCGCTAGGTGACCTCCCTGTGTGGAGGGTTCAGTCTTTGCTGTGGTTGGCCTTTTGCCATTGTTCTCCTTTGCCTGGAGGGAGTGGCAAACCTGTAAGGAGGGTAGGAGGAGGGGGAAAAATGAAGCTCTCCCAGCCCCCAGCCCAGACACCCTGTAAGCAGGGCAGGACTTTTCCCCAGCCCTTGGCAGCTTTCTGCATGCTTTTGGCCCSTGGCCAGCGTGACTCCCTGTACTCGGGGCATGTCACAGCTTTTGTCCCTGTGCCAGCCCTGAAGTGCCTCAGCGCATTGAGGCCCCTGTGCCCTTCCTGCAGTGCAGTACAGGGGCAGGTCTGATGCTTTCCTCTCCCACTCAGCAGTAGAAATGGCTCCTTAGARCAATTTGGCTGCACAGAACTTGCTCCCTCTTCTAGGACTGTCTTCCCCTCCCCTGTCTTCCCCTTAGCTGGTGTGAGTAAGCAAGTGCATTTGTACTTTAGCCCCCCTTTAGAAACAGAGCAGTGTAGTTTAGACTTCCCAGAAGGAAAAGAGGAGCTCTCTGCAGCCACAGGCAGGTCCCCAAAATGTATGGGTGGAGAAAGTGTCTGGCCTTACTCCTGTTTTCTGAGGATGGCGCAAAGCTGCTTAGTGGTAGCGTGTGACCCACCTGTAGCCAGGGCCTATGCCTCTGCTGCTGGTCATGCTGGTGAGCTGCCAGCATGCCAGTCCTGTACTCAGGCCACGTGTCAGGACCTTGTGGCACCCTTTGTCCCCAGGAGCAGCCCAAGGTCCCTGTAAGCAGGGCTGGGGAGACTGCTTTAGCCAGGTGTCAGGAACGAGCACTCCTGGGCCCTTGCCAGGGTGCAGGTTAAAGTGCTCTGCCAGSGTGCAGTCCTTCCTTTGGACACAGTTTTGGACTGGTGCCATCTCCCTGCCAGACTTGTTGAGGTGGCTCCCGGGGCTCCTGGAGATGGCTATGTTGCCATATTGCAGCTGGGCTCTGGCCAGCACCTAAGTGGGGCACAGGCCAGAGCCTGAGCTCCGTGGTGCTTGTTGAAGGTGTTGGGCTGCAGGGGGCTGTGGCCCTATAAGTCAGGTTGTGTGCATCCCCTGGCAGCAGGCTGTTAGAGGGACCCCTATAATCAGGCTGTTATTCATGGCCCCAGCCTTTCAGAGGCTGGCTGTGTGCCCTCCATGTTCTTGGAGCTGGGCTCCRGGCCCCTCGGCTTCAGGCTGTGAGCTTGACTGCCTGATTGTAGAGTCTCATTCCTATTGCCAGGGGGGAAGGCCGAGCTCTGTGGCTCCTTGGGTGTGGACTGGCCTGTAAGCAGGCTGCTGGTCTGGTAGCCTTTGTGCTCCCTTCAGCTGCAGCCTGCATGGGGTGCCTGGCCCGTTAGTTGGGAGTGCCTTGAAATTGGAGAGAAGGAGCCTCTGTAGGCCTTGGGAACCAGGGCTGCCCTGTAAGTTGGGCCAGTACTCCAGAGTGCTGGGCACTTTGCAGTCCAGGCAGCTGCTTCAGCCCCCTGTGAGCAGAGGTGCTGCCTCTTGGCTGCTGCTTTGCATGCCCAGCTTCATTTGCCCAGAGGGCCTGGCTCCCAGCACCACATGAGACTGCACTGGATGTCACGATGGTGAGTCAAGCTGAAGTTGGAGGCTTTTGGGCATCTGGGGGGTTTGTGGGTGGTGGCTTGAGGATCTCACTGTGTGGCTATTAGGTTGCAGTTCCTTTCAGGAGCTGGAGCTTCTCAAGCCTGATTATGTCGTTGTCCATTGGCAGAARCCATGGGACGATGAGGTAACCAAGCAAGAGCAGCAGTGGCTTTGAGCTCAAGAGTGGAACAGAGAGCAGCAAGGATGGCTGGCAAGTCTGGGAAGAAGCCAGTATGTGTACTAGTACCTACTGGTTCTGGCAGCTGAGATTGCTGCAGGGAGGCAGTCGCTCTTTCCTCTCCCTGATGGGACATGGGACATGAAGGTAGCACACCTGAACTTCCATTCTGGTCACTGTCCAGTCCACCCYGCTCTCCTCTGCCTGGCCCTTCCATCACCTCTCCTGGCTGGAAGCCCCCTCCCCTGGCTTGTCAACAGCCTGTACAGAAAAACCTGTGGTGGTGGCCTGGGATCTGCTGGAAAACCATGGAGAGGTTAAGGTGTGGTACCAGGCACTGGATGCCACATCTGGCCCTTCCTCACCCCAACRGTTTTATTTTGCTCATTTACCCAGAAATGATCTCACTAGCTTCAGCTTCTACCGAGGCTGCTGAACACGGGAAAGGCTTGAAGGGGAATGAGATACTAGTATCAAATCTCCCAAGATATTGTCAGGCTGCAGATCTATTCCTGTTCCCTGGGAGAGTAAAACAAGAGTCTGTGAGGAAAATGAATGCCTCCATGTCCTTCTGTAAGTTAATGATGTATCATGCAGGCACTGCCACCCCAGCCTCTTCTAAAGAAGTAAAAAAGCAAAATGAGGAGAGTGGAGGGCTGAAAACRTGGCACGTCTAGTAAGCTACCTCTTTTTTGCTCAGGCTTACCATTGCCTTTGGAGTTCTGGCTGGTGTCACCTTTCTGCACTGCACCTCTGTAGCTCCTGTGATTAGCACAGCCTAGAAAGGGAAGGCAGAGCCCTGGAAATTGTGAATGCAAACCCCACATGGGCTGGTGCTCCCAGCCCCCAGTGAGTCGAGGGGGATTCTGGGTTGCTGCCCTCTCTCCAGGGGTGGCTTACCCTTCCTCCCCCCGTCCTTTTCCTCCTCCCCCACTTCTGGCTCTGCCCAGTGAGAGCTGCTGGGAAAGCAACACAACGGGGCCCATTCAGTTCTCACTTCTGCAAGGAGAGCAAACACTGGTGCAGCAGCTTGGCAGCTGCTAGACAGGGCCAGGGGACGTCTTCCTCTCTTCAACACATCTTGAAATCCAGGTACTCCAAACCTCGGGTGTGTGGACCCTCTTGGTGTGAGGGAGTGTCTGGCATGATGTCTGGCATGTGGCAGTGCTCCAGGCACAGCACAGGGACTGAGTTTAGGGACATTACACTGGTGGCATTGGGCAGTGGGCATGCAGGAGAGAGCTGCCCCAGTGTGTGTGTAGGGGCTGCAGCAGGACTAGATGGGGTGACAGCAGGAGGGCAGTGTTGGGACATGGGACCACGGGGGACAATGAGCTACACTGGGCATGGGGCTGTGCATTACAGCAGCTCCACAAGTTTGAGCCTTGCAGACCCCACTGATGCTGTCTTGGAGCTTAGTGGGGTGTATTGGTCATATCTGCAGCCTGCTGCCTTCACTGTGTTTGCCCCAGCCTTGGCCTCTCTCTGGTACCTTCACCCCAGGGGATCACTCCTGCCCAGCCAAAACCAACCTCTCTTTCCTGCAGCTAAACAGTGGAGTTCTATTCCAGACACTGCTATGAACAGCTTAGTGGGGAAGCAGGGAGCTTGCAGGGTAGGAGGTAGACAGCTGGGATGCAGATGACCAGGATGGTGGAGACGTGGGACATTAGCCATTTAAAGAAGGGTAGCACCTCAGAAATCTGTGTGATCCCTGAATGGCTACATCTGCTTGCCTTACAAAAACAATTGTAGGACAGATATGGATAGCTTCCACAGACCAAGGCAATCTTAAGTTAGTGATATTTGAAGAAAATGCGGGGGTGGGGTGGGTGTCTGTTTCAAGCCAACTTCTTGTGAGTGACCTGCTAGCTGTGACCTTCACTTTTCATTCTGAGTATTCCTCTTCTCTTTCTTCCACTCTTCCTCATTTATAACTTGTGAAATCATAGTGTGAGAGCAAGAGAAAATTAGACCTGCCCCACTAGGCCACAGCACATGGGGTGCCAAGCAGGCAATGCTGTTTGGGGATGCATGGGATCCTGGCCTCTCTCCTCGCCTTACTGCTGTCTCTCCCAAGCTGCAGGTGCCCTCCAACATGGGGCCATCCTGGGGGCTCCTCCTGCTTGCAGTGGCCCTGGGGGCAATGGCTGCTGCCCACTGCCCTGCACCCTGTGTCTGCAATAACCTCCGTGCCCATGTACTGTGTCTCAATGGAAGCCTGACGACCATCCCTGACACCATCCCAGAGGTGGGCAAGGGGGAATAAAGGTCAAGGGATGGGGAGAGAAGATAGGTATTGCTATCTGGGGTAACCAGATAACCTGGGGTAACGCCGTGTTTTATTTGTATGACTGACAGCTCACCAAAAAACTAGAACTTCGGGGCAACAGTTTCACAGTCATCCCAGCAGGAGTCTTCTTTGCCACCCCCTACCTGACACACTTAGACCTACAGCATTGCAAGGTGGAGAGGCTGGAGGAAGGGGCTTTCCGGGGTCTGGGGAGGCTTGTCTACCTCAACCTGGCCTCAAATGGCATAACCTTCCTCTACCAAGAGTCCCTGGATGGACTCTCCTCCCTCCAGCAGCTCATTCTGGAGAGGAATCGCATTGAGGAGATACAGCCAGGTGCTTTTGGCCATCTGAGGTCCCTCATTGTCCTCGACCTGAGGTCAAATGCTTTGATCTACCTCCCAGACATGGTCTTCCAGGGTCTGCACGTTCTTAGATGGCTCCGGCTGTCCCACAATGCCCTCCATGTCCTGGGCAGTGATGCCTTTGCTGCTCTGCCTGCCCTACGCAGGCTGAGCCTGGACCACAATGAGCTGCAGGCACTGCCTGGTGAGGCCCTGGCCAGGCTGGATGGGGCTACCTGGCTAGACCTGGGCCACAAYCCCATCACCTATGTGACTGAGGAAGTTCTTGCCATGGCATCACTGAGGTACCTCTTCCTGGATCATGCCTTCCTTCAGAATGTGGCACCCAATGCCTTTGCCCGCAGTCCCCAGCTCCGTATGCTAGACCTCCGGGAAAACCAGCTGCAGGGGCTGCCACCTCTGGCTGGGGCAGGGGGGCTAGTAAGAGTCAGCCTGGATGGGAACCCTCTGCTCTGCTCCTGCCTCCTGTGCCCCTTCCACAAGTGGCTGGCAAGGTCACGGGTGCAGGCCAAGGGTACCTGTGCTGCACCCCCTGCCCTCCATGGCCGGTCTCTCAACTCCCTGAAGTCCCCTGAGATGAGATGCAGTCACCTCCAGCCACCTCCTAGCCCCACCACACTGCCAGAACAGCAAAGAGCAGCTGGCAGCAGGCAGTGCCCCCGGGGGTGTTTCTGCTCCCCCAATTTCCATCATGGGTCCTGTGAGAACAGGGACCTGCRGGAGATCCCTCAGGACTTCCCTAAGGACACCCGCCTTCTCGACCTGCGCCGAAACCCCTTCAGGACAGTGCCACCGGATGCCTTTCCTGGCCTGAAGGAGCTGGTGTCGCTGCACCTGCAGAGGTGCAGCATCACAGCATTGCACCCCGGGGCACTCCGGGGACTGGAGAGCCTGGTCTACCTGTACCTCACCGACAACCACCTCTCCACCCTGGTGTCTGCTGCCTTTGAGGGGGCTCCGCAGCTAGCCTACCTTGACCTGGATCACAACACCTTCACCCATGTGCCTGCAGGCACCTTCCAGCTCCTGCCCAACCTCATCTCCCTCCATCTGCAGTACAACGCCATCGGGGAACTGGCAGAGGGCGACCTGGCTGGAGCCAGGGGGCTCCGCTGGCTCTACCTAGCCGGGAATACCATCAGGCACATTGCCCCTGCTGCCCTGGCTCCCACCAAGATGCTGGAAAAGCTGCAGCTGGAGGGAAATCACCTGTTGGAAGTACCCACAGCAGCCCTGCAGGGCCTGCCTGCCCTGAGTGAGTTGAAGTTGTCCCGAAACCCCATCAAACACATGGGGGACAGTGTCTTCCTGCCGGTGGCCTCCAGCCTGCAGCACCTCTACCTGGACAACATGGGCCTGGAGTGGGTGAGTGTGTTATGGGACTCCCAAGGGGCAGTGGCACCACAAGGTATACTACAGGTTCTGCTGCCCAGGGCTGGTGGCCGCTATAGGGGCATCCAAACAGATGYCCCCAAACTCCCAAGCCTTCAGGAGATGTTCCATAGCCTGGCTGGGAAGCCAGATTTCTTCAGGCTCAGTTGTAGTATTGCCTTGCTTCAACCTTGCTCCTGGCTCCCCGGGGAGAARCTTACTCCCTCCAGTCCTTAAACACCCAATATCACTGGGGTCCAAACCATTCTCTAAATCACCTTCTTCCCCCAGCTCTGGCCAGATTTCTCTTTCTTTTATTACAGGCTGTCCTGCAGGACTCCTCACTGCTATTAGCTAAATATTTCCATCCTCTCAAGGTAGTGGTGTTAGCAGCACCCTCATAAAAACTCTGTATCTTAACAGCACTCAGGGATCACTCTGAGACCTCCTGTGTATGACCTTCTTTCTAAGAAGACTGAACAAGGGTCTAATGACTTCTAAACTATGATCTAAACCTTTTGTGAGGCTGCTAGGTTCAGGACAGGTTGTCAGGCTCCCCACAATGATCAAAAGTGCAGGGGCAGAGATCTGCTCCCCTGCCTTGATCAGCATACCCCTGACTTACTCCTCTTCCATTGCAGATTTCCCCCCATGCCTTCACTGGCCTTGGTCCCAAGATCAGAAGCCTCTTCCTGGAGAGCAACAAAATGAGTAGCATACCTGACATGAGCAACTTCACAGGCTTGGAGATCCTCAACCTGCAGGATGTGCCTTTCCACTGCGACTGTCAGCTCCTTCCCCTGTGCAGGTGAGTACCACAAGGAGGGGAACAGCCTCAGGGATCTGGCTGGGGCACAGCTGGACCTCCCATGTTGAAGGCACAAGCTCACAGCATACTAGCTGTTTTTGGTSTTTTCTCACGGTGGTGAGATGTAGCACACATGTATGTACAAGGATGGAAGCTGCCTAGGCTTTCTGGGTGTAGGGAAAGCAGCTACAATCTGGGGCGGGCAAATATTCAGAAGTCACCCAGGTGACCTGTCCTTACTTTGAAGTGATCATCCACTTATGGGCATAGACTTTTGCCCTTCCTTTTGCCCTGCCTCATTCCTTTCCCTGACCTGCTACATTTCCAGGTGGATCAACAAACTGAACCTCCACGTAGGAGCCACCTGTGGGTCCCCTGCAGAAGCCCAGGGGATGAAGGTGAAGCTTTCCACCACTTTTCAAACTTGTCCTGGCTGGGGACAAGGTGAGGCTGGGAAAAGCAATCGTAACAAGACTAAGGCTGCAAGCAAGCCCAGCAAGAAAAAGAGGTYAGGAAAATCTCCAGACAGAGGCATCAGTAAGAGCAGAGCTTAGGGTTTCTTAAGGTGTATAGGACATGTGCTGGACACAACAGGGCCATACCTACAGTCTAGCTAGAGTAGTTTTTCTAGACTTATCGCCACCATGGAGACATGAATATTGCCCAAGGTGCAAAGGAGAGCCTGGTGCCACCAAAACAATGCTGATTTGCCAAAGATGCAGGGTTTGGTTTTGCAGGACACAGAAGCACAGTCCATAGAGTCTGCACCATGCTTTGGTGATGCAAACAATGAAGCCATGCTTGCTTCTTCTTTCAAAGGCTTCCTCCAGCCATGTGGAAAAGCTGCTATCCACAAGTTTGGTTTTGTTTTTGAGAGCACTTTCACAGCTTCCAAAATCATAGAAGAACTCTGAATGGGACTGCAACCAGCACCATCCAGTAAGGTCCTGCACTGGCAGAAATCTTATGATAGAAAGCTTAAAAATTATTCGTGAAATGTTGCCTTAATTCCCATCAGTTCCTCAGAATTAAAACATATGCACATGGAAGCCTTTTTATTTCCTGCAGAATTCAGTCAGTGATCTGTAAGTGATTCCATGATAAGCAATTGCTCAACCTATTCCCCATGACTGCATAGGTTGGGACCCTAGGCCTCAGAGGTTTGCTTAAACTGGAAAGGCTTCAAAAGGTACATTTACGGATAAAGATATGTTTTGACTAACTCCAGATTTTGGTGGCCTGGAAAGCAATACACAAGACTTGGGCCTCTTCCTGAAGTTGGTCACAGGGCTTCAGGGTACAGATTGTAGATCAAATTTATGGTACAACTGTTAAAAAAATTAAAAACTCAAACCATGCTCCAAGTCCTCTGCAATTCTGGGTTCAAAAGCAAGAAATGACAGAAGCATACTGCAGATGAACATCTGGTTTTGAGGCTGGTGCCATGGAGAAGCACGTGCTAGAATCATTAAAGCACACACCATTGACACAAATGGTGTGTGCTTTAATGATTGTAGCATTAGATGGACGGGATCCACCTGTCTATAAAGGGTAAGAAAATTTTTGGCAGCAGCCTGCCTAATTTGGTGAGATGGGCTTTAAACTAAAGAACTCAGTGCAGGTGAGATCCAAAGTCCCATGGCTTCCTCTGGGGAGTAGATCATACCAATCAGTGCAGCAAAAGATGTTCCTTGACTGTCCCTCAAGGTAAGTATCAAAGAGCTACCACTGAAGGTGTTTATGGTCATGGTGAATCTTCTCAAACTCATTCTTGGGTAATCCAATTGCTTGATTAAACCAGATGTGAGGGGGGACAATTTCAGGTTCTTCCCTGGCAAAGCTGTGGGATGGTATGAAAAGGTTAGAGGGACAGAGTACTAGTGAGTCCCTCTGCAGATGACTTGAAGAGGTAGCAGACACAGGGGAACATACTTGGAGTCTTACAGAGGTGAGCCAGGGACTCCTGAGGCAACAGAAGCCAACAGGGAAAAATCTCAAAGGAATTAAGGGGAGTTCCTCTATGAAGATGACACAGCAAACAGCCTGGCCAAGGTGCCTTTATACCAAAGCAGTCAGCATGGGCAACAAACCAAAGGAGGGGCTGGAGGCCACCATGCTGAAGTTATGACCTTGTTGCCATTACTGAAACTTGGTGGAACAAATTGTGTGACTGGAGTGTGACTATCAATGGCGATGAGCTGTTCTGAAGAGACAGGAGAGAGGTGGAGGTGTTGCTCTCTATGTCAAGAGGTGCMTTGAGTGTGCTGCCTCTGAAGAACAGCCAGGAGCAGGTTGAAAGACTGGGTAAAAATCGGACACTGAGGCAACAAAAGGAACCCTGTGGCTGACGTCTGCTACAGCTGCTTGACCAAGGGGATCCTATTGACAAAGCCTTCTTGCCCCAGTTACAGGAGGCATTGTGCTCACACGCTCCAGTCCTGTTGAGGGACTTCAGMTACATTGACATCTACTGGAAAAGTACCAAGGCAAGCTGCAGGCAATCCAGGAGACTCCTACAATGCATGGAGGATAGCTTCTTGAGCCAGGTGGACTTCTATAAAGCTTTTGACTCAGTCCCCCATAATTATTCCCTCCAAACTGAAGTGATGGATTCCACAGGTGGACTGTTTGGTGGATTAAGAATTGATTGGATGGTTGCCTTCAGATGGTAGTGGTCAACAGTTCAGAGTCCTAGCRGGCATCAGTGACCAGTGGTGTCCCTCAGGGGTCTGTACTGGGACCAGTGTTATTTAATGTCTTCATTAATTATGCAGATGAAGGGATCAAGTGCACCCTCAGCAAGTTTGCAGATAACACCAAACTGAGCGGTGCTCTTGACTCATCTGAAGGATGGGATGCCAGCCATAGAGATTTGAACAGACTCAAAAGTGGGCACATGGGAATCTCAGGAGGTTTAACAAGACCAAGGGTAAGGTGCTGCACCTGGGTTGGGGCAAGCCCTGGTATCAACACAAGCTGGGGGATGAAGGGATTAATAGAAGTTCTGTCAAGGGATACAAATGGATGAGAGGCTGGACGTGACCCAGCAATGTGCATTCACAGCCCAGAAAGCATCAGGAGATGAGTGAAAGCATCAAAAGCAGCATGGCCAGCAGGGTGAGGGAGGGGATTCTTCCCCTCTGCTTTGGTGAGACCCCATCTAGCTCTGGGGTCCTCTGCACAAAAAGGACATAGACCTTGGAGCAAGACCAGAGGAGGCCACCAAAATCATTAAAGGGATGGAGCACCACTCCTATGAGGAAATGCTGACAGACAGAACTGGGATTGTTCAGTCTGGAAAAGAGAAAGCTTCAAGGTAATCTAACTGCAGACTCCTGACACCTGAAGGGAACATACAGGCAAGATGAGACAAGACCATTTACAAGAGCATATAGTGACAGCACAAGGAGGAATGGATTCAACTGAAAGACAGTAGTTTTAGTTTATGTATTAGGAAAAAATTCTTTACTGTGAGGGTGGTGAGGCACTGGAACAGGTTGCCCAGAGAAGTTGTGGATGCCTCATCCCTGGAAGTGTTCAAGCCCAGGTGGGATGGGGCTCTGGGGAACCTAGTCTAGTTGAAGATGTCCCCACCCACACCAGGGGTATTGAAACTAGATGAGGACCTTGAGATCTTTAAGATCCTCTTCCAACCCAAACCATTCTACAACTCTATGAAAAAAAGGTCACACTTCTTCAGCAGGCATCGTCATCTGTTTCTTCACCTCTTTCCACTCTGTCCAGATTTTCTTGGAGTTCACAGCAGTAGGACCAGGAGCACAGCACTGAAGTCCTACAGGGGCAGCTCCTTTCCTGATATGTCCCTGCACTTATCACACTGGACAGCAGCTTGTCACCTCCAGCCACAGTCAAGAACCTAAACTGGCATTTTGTGCTCTGGCAGCTTCTCCCTGTTTTGAGCTCCTCCTCCAAAATGTGCCTTCAAAATCAGGCATGCACAACCACAACAGCCACCCTGGTCATGCTCCTCAGCATGCCTGCAGTCTTTCTGCTGTTTCCCAGGGCTTAATATTACAAGTCTGGGGGAAATTTTCTTACACACCAGGAAAGCAGGATTATCTGCTTTAAAAAAGGAAGGCCCTTTTGGTCCTCTGTTTCCCTTTACCRGTATTTTCCCTAAAGAGCCACAAGGTGAAGCTACTGTGGGCAGCTGGGGAATGCTCCAGATCAGTCTGTGTCCTCCTGCTTTATGCTGCTGATGGGAACAGGAAGCTCTGTCTCTCCAAATTCTGCATCTGAAGGGTCAATGGTTTCTTCTTTCACCCGCACAGCAATGACTAGCAAGAGACAGAGAGAGGGGAAAAATAAGTAAACAAAATCAACTCACATTGACTTGCATTACCTGCAGCACCTCCAAACCAGCTCTGTCCACRCAGGTACTCAAAATGCCCCAGGCCCTCGGACCAGCCCCCTTCTTGAGGGTCCCTCACCACAGGCAGCCCCGTCATGCCACTGCAAATCTATCCAGAGTCACAGCAGCAGTCAGGATGGGACTAAACCCTGGCAGCATTCCACTGTTGGCTCCCAAGAACACCTCCTAATGGAGGAAAAGCTGGTGTGGTCCATTTTCAATCTGCCTGGGTTCACACAGGGGAACTTAAATGAACAGCCATGTGCAGAAGGCACCTCATCCACCCTCCTTCCCCCTACTCACTAGGGTTGGCAGGTGACTCAGCTGCTCTTCTGGTCACCACAGCATGGGAGGCTGTGATTACATGCTGCAACAGCCCTTATGGGGATTGGGATGTGACAGCCATCTCTGACATATCCACTTTGTCTCTCTTCCCTGACCTCACACAACCAGACTGCTCAGCAGGGCAGCCAGGCCCTCAGCAGGCATTAGCAGCATTCAGATTTCAAGCAGTACTGGTCCCACCAAGCCTTCTTGGGAGGCAAACCTTTCCAGGGAAAGAAAGCAAATGCTTTCTTCTACTCTCTGGAGTGTCTCTGGAGGAGCAGGGAAGGACATTTGACATGCTGCTGCCTTTTCCTGCCTGGGGGCACCCATTACTTAGTGGCCAAGAGGTTGTACGGGGAGAGGTGGATGTGGCTGCAGGGTAGAGGAACTAATTCCCTTACTCTCATCAGGTGCTGGCTCTGGCAAAGCCTGGCTGGCAGCTTTTGCTTCTCGTTTTGAATTAATGGCAGAAGGCTTCTTGACAGTCTGCTTGACACTGCGGGCTTTGGCAGGTAACTTTTTTCCTTAACAAAGAGATAACAGAGTATGAGCAAAAGTGTGTTCCTTTTCCTCTGGAAAATCAGTAACCCTGCTCCTCTGAGAAACCACTGGCCAGGGACCAGCACAACTGAACAGAAAGCTACACAGTYGTTAGCTGCCAACTGGTTATGCAACAGAAATGGCCTACTGGAGAAAAAGTCTATAGTCATCATCTTAAAATATGATCCTTCATGTTCTCCTTCATTAAAGGCAAGGCACTTCAGCATGTGTTTAATTTCCAAGAAGCAGGTCCCCTTGGAATCAGTGTTGAAGTCAGCTTTGCTTACCTGTCTGAGTCTAGTCCTAGGCAATGAGCATATTTGCTGCAAGGCATATACAGTAGGCATAATGTTCTGCTTTTTAGCTGACCTTTTTGTTTATGCTCGAAATCTTTATATTCTTTAGATGTCCTTTCCACCTCCCAAGAAGGAATTTCTTGTCTGTCTACATGATTAGCCACAGCTACTCTGCAACAGTGACAACAACAATGACGATGAAACAAAATGGTTTCTACTGGTGTCTTCAGCCATCTTAAGGCCTTCTTTTCCTCAGCATAAAGCAGGGTTGCTCTCCAGCTACCCTCCAGCTGCAGCAAACAACCAAGCCTCCCTCCAACCATGGACACTGTAGGGAAAGCAGTACAACCTCACACCTGGAAGCAAGTGCCATTATATATCTCAGCCAACAGAAAACAGACTGAAAAACAGATCCTTCCTGCACACAGCTCTCTGCTCTTTAGGTAACAGGGCAGGTGGGAAGGATGAAGCTGTGTTGGCAAACCCAGAGCCAACTGAGGGCATCCACAGCAAGACAAGGCCTCTCTCTCCTGCTCTGATGGGACATGGACAGGATTCCTTCTAACTGGGCCCAGCCTGCAAGCGACCAGGAGGGCACTAATCAAACATCACTCACTCTTCTTTCCATAGGGTTTCTTCTTCTTCTTGGGCACCTCCTTGGCCTTCACTGGAGTTGTGGGCTCTGTCATGGAGACGAGAGGGAAACGAAAGCCAAGTCCCATAACCAGTAGGTAACTGGGATGAAGTGACATAAGCGAGAAACAGATATACCCGTCCCCCCAAGCAAAAGCCCTCTTCCCAAGACAACCAGCTGAGGGAAAGCAAGGCTCTAGTGCAGTTGCTGTCTGTGCTTTCAGGTGAGGGCCCAGGGCGGCAGGCTGGGGCAGCACAGGGGAGAGAGGCCCAGTACAGACTTGGTAGGGGCAGTAAAGAAACAAGATTTGTAATTYGGGACAAGAAGGAAAACATCTGCAAAGGTGAGGCAGTGGCCTCCCTGTGACAAGGAAAGGTATGAACTCTTGAGAGGATGCTCTTACCTTTTACAGACAGAGAGTTGATGAGAAAAGGGAGCATGGGGCAAGCTCCTGCAGCTATCTGGCTAAGGTTATAGATATGCTTAATAAAAGGGAGCTGTGCAGGGATAGGACCACATGGAACTCTACCCAACTTCCTCAGGAGCAATTAATTCTTTGTTGGTGTGGGGAACAGAGCCAATCTCAAAACTCAGGCTGTTTTCTTTCCATCACGTTCCTCCCTCTACCAGGTGCCAGAATGTGGCAACAGAGGAAGGTTTATGGTAACCAGTGCAAATCAAAGAGGCCATTTGCTTCTCCCTACAAGGCCCAAAACTCAAAGGAGCCACTCACAGAGCAGGAGGAAGGAAATCTTTATCTCTAGCACTAGAAACCACAGTAAAATCGTCACTCACCTGGAACCACTGGTGGTTGAAGCTGGTAGCCTGTCAGCTCACACCACCCCACGGGATAAATGTCTGGAGACTCGCAGTCCACCCACTGGTCATACTCGTTGTCCCAGCCATCAAAATGGATACTAAGGAGACGTTGGACTACACGCTTCACCGTGGCCACACAGATAAGCCGGGGTTCCATCAGGTCCACTGCCTCTACCTTCATGCCCGCCTTGAAGCCATGGTTTGGACAGTCCTGGGTGCATAAAAAATCAAAACATGAAAAAAGAAAAGCCAAGGCCATTGCACTCAGTCCAAATCCATATCCTGGCCAACACCACTCTCACACAGTCTGGCCTCCAGCCTAAACCAAGCAGACAGGCAACAAGCCCATCGATCCAAAAACAGATCCAAGGCCAGCTGTGTCCTTAATCAATCTCAGCCCGAGAAGCAAGATCCTGATGTGGGGGGAACAGCAGTTCAGGAATACACAAACAGTTACCTGACATACTCGTGGGAAACCCCAAAGACCAGCATAGGTCCAGGTGCTGCAGCAGTTTTGTTGATGTAATGCAGCTCCCACCCTCCATCCAACATGCCAGCCACACATCCACAGGCAATGAGTAGTGCAGAGCCCACCAGGAGCCCAAAGCTCACAGAAACACTAGAGACTCACAGATGACACTCAGAGGAACCCACAAATGCAGGACACTGATGTCCCAACTTGGAGAGTATGTACTCCTGGGCCTTTGAGCTCTCACTAAAGTGCTGACTGTCAGCAAACTATGGCCCAGTAGAAACTGCATATATTGCATATACTGTGTATTTCTTATCCTGACTTCAGGAAGGCTTTTGACACTGTATGCCATAAGAACCTCTTAGAGAAGATTGAACTATACAGGTTAGATGCAGAGACAGCATGATAGACTGAAAACTGGCTGAGTGACTGAGCCCAGAGGACAGTAATTAGTGGCATGAAGTCTAATTGGAGGCTAGTAATTAGCAGTGTACCCCAGGGGTCAGTACTGGATCCAATCCTATTCAATACCTTCATGAATTATCTGGATGACATGTATATCAGAATGTCACATCAAACAAGCTTGCTGGCAGTAGAAAACTGGTAGGAAAGACAATATACTAGATAGTTGTGCTGCCCTCCAGAGGCACCTTGACAAACTGGAGCAATGGTAGAATCCCATACCTGTGGAGGAAGAACCCCAGGCACCAGCACAAGCTGGGGGCAGACTGACTGGAAAGCAGTGTGGCAGAAAAGGGCCTGGGAATCCCAGAGGACATGAATTTGAACATGGGTCAGGGATGTGCCCTTGGGACAAAGAAGGCTAATGGTAACCTGTTCTCAGCAGATCAGTGGAAGTGATCCTTCCCCTCTGCTCAGCACTGATGAGGCCTGAATTCATCTGAATTGTTCCCTGGTACAGGAGAGATGTGGACATTTTGGAGAGAGTCTAGCAAAGGGCTAGGAAGATTGTGAAGGAACTGGAGTATCTTTTGTATGAGAGTTATGATTGTTCATACTGCAGAAAAAAGGCTCAGGGGTACCTTATTTATGTGTATAAATGCCTAAAATGAGAGTGCAAAGATGAAGCCAGATTCCTCTCAGTGATGCCCCRTGCCTGGACCAGAGTTAACAGGCACAAACTGAAACACAGGAGTTTCCCTGTGAACATCAGGAGACACATTCTAGCRCGAGTGCCAAGGAACACTGGAACAGGTTGCCCACATGGTTGTGGATTCTCCATCCATCTGGACATGGTCCTGAGCAATTTGTTATGAGTGACCCTGCTGTAGCAGGGGTGTTGGACAAGAAGTCACTTCCATCTCAGTGATTTTGCGACAGCCAGAGCTCTTGCACTCCTCCTTGCTTACTCCTGGCATCCCTACACATCATTTCTTCCTGGCAGCACTCACTGTGTTGAAGAGCCGTGATGGAGCAGGTCTTGATTTGGTCTCTTCCAGGTAACGTTCCCAGCTGAATGTCTTTGCATCATGCCCTGCAGAAGGAAGAAACACTAAGAGGTAAAAAGGCAGTCACTGAGTAGACCAGCTGGGACAAAAGGCTGAGTAGGCAGGAAGGATGCATAGCAACTGGTTGCAGAGGAGGTCAATGAACCAGCATGTACAGCCTCATCTGGGACATGAACCTTGTGCATGGATTCCATGGTAGTCCAGCACCCCTCTCCAGCAGGCAAATACAGAAAAGTGCAAGTTGCAGCTCTGAACATCTGTGTCAGCCATAGACCCAGACCACAGAGAAAGGGGAGGACAAGCAGCAAGTAGGAAGCAGTATGTTCAAAACACACCACTAAGACCAATCTTTCGTTCTCCCAGCAGCAGGAACATGAAAGGAAAATGGAACAACACCGCACAAAAATGCTGCAACACAGAAATTCAGAGCAGGCCTATTTGGGTATGGCAAGATGAGGCAGCAAAAACACTCATAGGGTGATTGTCTCTTAGGAGTTTGAAGAAATACTCATGTCAAATCTATTCATAGAGAATAGAGATGACTTTGGACATTTAAGTACTGACTCCTGCAGCAATGGCTCTACTTATCCCTTCCCATCCTCCTTGTCCTCTAGAAGCTTTTATTCTGTTCAGTTTGGGGATCATACATGTCCCCCACTGATCTGCCAGGCGCTAACCAAGATCTGGTGTATGGGCAGAGCTCAAACAGTCTGGCTCTCTGAACTAGCCCTGTCTCCCTGAAAAACAAGCGGACTGGGACCTTGCTTTGACTCACCTGAAACTGACCCCTTCTCAGAAACACACCACCCATCAGATTTTGCATGCAAGTTTGGGCATAGGGAAGAGTCCAAATCTCACCTTTTGGAGGGGTCAGTTCAATGCTGTTCCTCTTACAGAAGTTGGCAGGGAAGATGGCGTGTGAGGAGGCATGATAGCAGAACCAGTCGGAGCCATCATCAGATGTTGCTCCATCAATACTGATCATGAGATACCCATCCAAGAGAACCTGAGATGGGAGTGGAGGCATGAGTGTAGAGTGTCGCACTGCTACATGAAAGAACAGCACGACACAGCAATCAYGAGGGGAAAGAAAAGAAAGAGATCTTTATTCAAATCAGGGTTATTATATACAGGAAAAGGGAAAGATTCTAATTGGGTGAGAAAATTCTTACCTCTACACACACACTGGCTAATACACATGCTTGTCAAGGAAATCTATCCCACTAAGAAGAATGTAAACATCTAAGCTTAGAAAACAACACCTGTTATTTACATGAAAAACCATGGGAAAACTGACTCCAAGCTACAACTTATCAGAAGGCTTAAAAATTCAGGGTGACAGTAGAGCTCTACTTGCTCTAAAGCCTCTCCTCCTTGCAAAAGATTCTCTCAAGTGTCCCCACATATCGATCACAATTGCCACTATATGCAATGTAAYGTAAAATGTTATATGTAAAATGCAATGTTATATGCCCCAAGCTTCTCCTAATACGTTAGTCAACACAAGCTAATCCCCAAAGCAGCAATTTCTGTAGGACTGGGACCAACACTAAGAGCCTTGTGAAAGGACCATGAGAAAAGCCTTAAATGTCCAGGAGCTCTGTTCTCCCCCAGAAACACTTTATTGGCAGCCCAAAACCCCTCTACACCAGCCAGATCATGAATTTGTTACTGGGTAGAAGAGAAGCACCCTTGGATTTGCTACTTCATACAGCAACGAGACTTGTCCCATCCTGTCACTCACTGGTAATTGGTGCCTACCAAAGGTGATAGGCATGCCTGTCCCAAACTCTTCCATTTCCAAGCAGTGGCAGAAGAACATTTTACAGACACAAACAGCTCTCCTAACATTCCACTGCCAAATTCCAAGTGTCAAAGTCCTCAGCTTGGGTTCTGTTAGGGCAAAAAGCTTCTTGAGGAAGCAGGAAAAGTCCAGATGGATGCTATACTTTCAACATTCAACACACTTCCCTGAGGAAACCTAGGCAAGGAATTTACTTCTCAACACTAGCACAAGAGTACAGCTTACAACCACTTCATCAAAAGAGACTAAAGCAGACACGTCCATCCTCAGCTTCCTCATGCCATTCCCCACATAGAGGGCTATCTCAAACTCTTCCTGTCTTTTCATAGGGGCGTCTCTATGCACTCTTAGAACTGGAGAACAACTCTTCCCTACTGCATGCCCAAGAGTGGAAAGAGGGTAGCTGCCAGTCACACAAACTGGACACTAGCTTGCAGACCAAGCAGGCTCATCTTCATGCTGTCCATTTAAGTACACATGGACAACAGCTTGTCAGACCTCTGAGGTAACCCCCCAGTTCCCTCCACACAACAGCTGCCCACCTCTCTTGACAGCCCTCACTGTTCCCCCATGCAAAACTCTACCTGGCCTTACTAATTTGAAAAGACCTGAGGAGAAGCTGCATTATCTCAAGCAAACACTACAGACCCCCTTAGGCCCGCTGAACCTACCTTGCAAACAGTAGCCACACAGATGTTGCCCAAATTGAGGGGGTCAATGGCTTCTAGTTTCATGCCTCGCTCAAACCATCCACCTTCAGAATAGACAGCTCGTACCTAAGGGAGACTGTGGTATACCATGTGGTGCCAGGGGTATGGGACAGTCCCATCCTGACACCAAGCATAGCAAGTGCAGATAGGATTGGAATTTATTCACTTGGCTCAGCTTGGGAGGGAAAAGCAAAAATATTACAAGAAATACAAAGAAGCAGCCAAACACTATGTTTGTGTCAGCAACCTCTTGCCATGTGTCCTAGGTTGCAATGTAAGGTGTGCCCAAAGTATGTATTCTATTACCATCTTCATGGGTTGTTGGAACCAGGTGGGGCAGTGTTTTTCCCTGCCCCCTCCCTCCGGACTATCTGCTGTTAATGGCCCATCAATGCACTGGCCAATGACTCGCGGGTGTCTCCCCTTGGGGGCTATCTCTGCTTAATGGGCAATCGAGAACCCATGGTATGACTCATAGAATGATATCAGCCCATTGTGAGATGTTCTGCCCAGTGGGGAGCCAACCATTCCCACCTGGATATTGTCTGCAGTTTGGGACAGCACAGGCATCGACTGGATTCCCAGAGGACAGGAGCTGCCAGATCCTTCTACAGGATCACTGCTTCAAAAAGACTGCTTCATTCGGACTGATACCCACCACCCTAACRAACAGGGTGTCAGGTTGTATTCTGACTCTGCCAAGGGTCTTTTCGTTTGTTCCTTTTACTATTATATTTATTTTATAGTTTTTCTATTAAATTGTATTTCTGACTTAGTCTCTCACTGGTTTTGCTTTCAAACCAGTACACCATGGCTCTGGTCAGTCAGAGAGCCAAGACCAACTGCTGCTCCACAACAAAGCAAGCCTCCTTCTTGTCTCAGTCCTTACCAGCATGATCCAGGTCCTTGTTGGAACTGATCTCTCCCATGCAATCCTCTTCCCTCTCCAACTCAAAGCTCCCTTGCTTGCCCTTCAACTGAGTCCCTCAATCTGTCACTGTCCTTTAAGTCTTTCAGTTTTCTAGTTTGACCTGCTCCTGCTTAACAACAGCCTTGACACCCCAAAGATCTTATTGCCCTTAGCTATAAGAACGACCACCCTAAACAACCCACACAGCGGCATGTATGCCCAAGCAACGAAGTGCTATCACCACTTCCCTCTTTGTAACCCCCATAGAAAGGCAGACTTGTCCTACCTTCTTAAACAGATAGGGGACAGCATCACAGTAAATCTTCCGGAAGGTGGGATGGTTTGCCATGTCATTACGTTTTTCTTCTGGAATGGAAGAAACACAGAGAGGTAGAGAAGCCTGCAGCAACTGCATTAAGAAAACAGACTGGTTATTCATTTTCCTGTGAGAGCTTAGATGCTATAAACCCCCTTTATATGAGACCATTTAATAAAAAGAACAGGTCACTTCCTCTATAATTCTCATAAAATGGGCTGTGATGAAGAAAGGGCTTGCTCAAAAGCAGCTCAGCTTCCTAAGCACTACTGATAACACTTCTACATGCAGCTGTAATCACCAGGGAGAGGCAGCAAGAGACACAATCAAAAGGATCAGCAGAGCTCAAGCCTTGCTTTTTTCTTTGTCCTGGCCAATCAAGAATTTATCTTGGTAAAGTCCAGAAACACACAACCTGATGGCATCCAGTGTTAAAGAAGCCAGCATGAATTTGCTCAAAAAGACTATAAACATCTGTCATGTTGCAATGTCTATATTCTCACACTAAGGGGACAGACTGCCTGCTTCAGGTAAGAAACCCTACCGTCCCCTGTTCTGACCTGTGATCACAGGGCTTTTATCTATCCAGAAAAACAACCAAACAGCAGACACAAAACTAAGCAGACTTCACCTGTTAGGTCTTGAGGCAACCGCCTCACTCTCAKTATGTCAAAACTGGTGTCAACAGCAGGGTGCAGGCAGTTACCACCAAATCTGAAGATGATTGCAGTGGCCTGATCCTTACCTGTCTTCTTTATGTCATGGCCCACTCTCCGTGACCAGCCCACAGGATGGATGAGGGGACTCCACATGTGGCACCAGAAGTCATCATCACTGTCACCATCCTCATAGAGGAGTCTCAGTCTGCCTCCAATCACCGTGTCCACCACTGCCATACGTGTCTGGGAYACATGATTCTTATCCACCACCTCAACCCGCATGCCCTGCCGGAATGGGTACTTCATGCTCTCCGCCATCTGGCAACAACCGACAGGAAGTGAGATCAACCACAGTTCTCCAAACACTTCAGAGAACAGCTTTCCCCACAGACATTCACCCTGGCATTGCCCAAAGCTGACTAGGAAGGGATGCATAGGAATGAGTTCATTGGGGGGACAGATAGCTGGCAGCCCCAGACATGACAGTTTGGTTGGGCGCACACACCCTGGGTCTCCCTTTTGTCATGTGGCCTCATAAGAGCTGCCCCACCCCTGCCCAGCAACTATGCCCAGCCACCACCTTGTGTGAATGCTCCCAGTGAGAACTTCTGTTATCAAGGAACTGAGTAAGGAATTGTGTGTGCCCTTCTCAGTCATGAAAGAGTTCACAAGGGTTTTGAGGCTGCAATTAGTTAGAGGTGTAGCTTCCGAAAGAGCAACAGGATTTTCAGTTGACTTCAAATGAGGTCAGGTTCTTATTTTCACCTTTTATTCTGACCAGAGTTTGAACTACATGATGATCTATCTGCCAACTCCACATCCAAAGCCAGTTACTCTGCAGACCGACCCAAAGGTACAGGTCCATGGAGTTACGGGCTGCTTTCTGACTTCTTTTGAGACCTTCAGTTTGCTCATTTAGCCTTGTCCTACTCATCCACAAATGCCCAGTGGTGTTTATAGAACCTCAGACATTTTAGAAATGTGATCCCAAGATGCTGTGCAGCAACTAGGAAACACAAAATTGATAGCCAAACCAGCCTACATCTGAATCCAGAAGAACTTTTAAGCTAAGGTCTTCCCCTTCCACCTCCTGTTTATTAGGTGGGAGTCGAGATGCTGAGGGGAGAAAGACAAAAGCAATGTCTGTTGCCCTCCAAAGCTTCCCTTCCAACTACAAGCTGGGGCGCAGAAACAAGCAGCTACAAATAGCCTCTTAACTTTCTGAGGAGTAACATGGGAAGCACTAACTACATCCAGATCTCCATCTCAGCGTCACCACTTACCTTGCATACATAAAAACCTGTCACCTGCCTTCCTGCCTGCCATCTCTGAGACTGTCTTCCTCATCTGCCCTTTCCAAAGCTCCTAGCCACAGAAGGCCCTCTTCCCTCTAACAAGGTCTAATCTCAGTGCAGGCTACACAAAAACAATCATGAGAGCTTATAAAGATGCCAAGGCCATGGCACTTAAAGGAAGTCTGTACCCTTCTCACTCCCTGCAGGCTGCTTTGCTACCAACAGTGAAGGCAAAGTGTTTTTTTAATCTCAGAGCTCTTCCCTGGCATTGAAACAGGGCAGGGAAAGGCCAGGTTGGAGCTGCTCTGGCCTCTCCCTTCAGCAAAATGCCAAACCTCATCCCCAGTATTTCCCAGTAGACCATGTAACAACAGCTTTTAAAATCTGCCTGTGACTCAAAGCAGAAACTGTGGCGCCGAGAGGGCATGGAGGCTGTGCCATCCATTACCCACAGCATCATGGTATCTTAGAAGCATGTAGAAGCACTCATTGCCCCTGCCCTGCCCAGGTTTCAAGGCACACAAAAGTTGCACAGAGCAGAACCAGAAGAGACATGCTGAGCACATGTATTGACTTCAGCTTCATTTCCCCCATGCAAAATGACAGCCTCCCACATTTACCTTCATGTGGAAATCCACTGGGATGGTCCTAGCTCCCACCAGTTTTTTCATGAGGTAACTTCTCCAATCAGTGTACTTGGCATGGATAGCTACATATGGGCAGGGAAAAAGTCCATCTTTATGAACGAAATAATTACAGCACCACACCTTTCATCTCTCTGACAGCCCATTAGCACTAAAAGGTCTTCTTCACACTCAGATTCTGTACTCTGTTTTGCCAGCTTGCCCCTGGCTGAAAGGAATGAACTGGGCTAAGCAGACATCTAGATGAGGAAGTGGTAATACAGCAAAAATACATGAGACATACCAAGCAAATCTCAGCTTGCCAGAAAACTGGCATCCACTAAACTGGCATCCCTCTCTGAGCTGCTAGCTGTGCAGGGACAGGAGCCACTGCACTTACTAGAGATGTTGCCAAGGATATAGGATCAAAAAGTTCTCCCAAAGTTCAAGTCCAGCCACCATGTGGGTCAGAAGGAGGAAAAGCCACCTGCATTATCCCCCACAGGTCTGACATCAGCTCTGCATGCAGCATCCCCAGGTCAATGATAGGGAGATGCAGAGGGAGAAATACAAGCAGTCTCCAGCTTCCCACACTCAAACTGCTGCTTGTAACTCAAAGCACAAATGGAGTTGTAGTCCTGCATGAAGTGGGAGCACCTGTCCCCCCGGTGCTAYACATAGAACAGAGTTTCTCCATGCCCAGGCATATGCTGACCCCTCTTGCCCCACACTCACTTTGTGGTGGCACCAGGATTTTGCTGTTGATGGCACACCAGCCAATGGGGTGAATATCCACTGTGCCCAAATTGCACCAGAAGTCATTACCAGCATCATTCTCAAAGCCCTCATATCGCAGAAGCGCCCTGTATCCTGCCAGGACAGAGCAGACAACCAAAGGCATTAGAGGCCAAGAATTTGGCACCACAGGCTTAGTACCCACAGCATGGCCTTCAGAGCTCTGCATAGGTTGTCAGAGCTTCCCCAGCAACTATTCCTCCAAATTGCCCAGCAACCAGAAGAGGAACCACATTATGGTTTCTTCTCACTCCTGCACCATGGTATTTCCTGTTCCAAAATCTCTCAGCAGTTGCAGAGCTCCAAAGAGCTGCTGTTTTGCTTGACCAGCTACACCCAGCTCTCTAAAGCTTCCCTCAGAGCTTAGGTGTGCCCGGCTGTCAAAGATTACTTCAGAGACTTACCTACAATCTGGATGACGGACGCAATCCAGTACACTCGGCTAGGAAGCACAGCATCACTGTTCAGCACTTCCACTTTCATACCTTTCACCACATCATCCCACTGATCGAAGAGTGGCACCTGAAAGATTGAGGCAGCCATGTTGGGAGAGGAATGYGGAAATCAGAGCAGGATTAAAGCCCTACTAGCTTTCAGAGACACATCTTARGCAGCTACACTTTCACCTTAGACACAGGTTTGCATACCTTACCCCTCCTAGATCTGCCAGCATCTTGAAATACAGTTGAACTGTCCCAAACACCTCATGGGGATGTTCACTGAGGATCCCAAAAGGCAGAATACCATATAGCAATACTGAACTGTTTCACTACCAGATGTCCTATTATTCCAAAGTACCTGCTGCCATTCCTCTATGGCATAAAAATACCTAAAAATCAATAAAAATACTCTTATAGTTTTAATTCAAAACCAGGTGGAAACACCAAACATGTAGTGGTTTCATGTTTGCCTGTTTCTGTTTGCCAAATTTAGTGTAGTGGTCTGAGTGTATACTCTTTTTCCCCTCYGTGAGATAGGATTAGGAGAAAAGCAAAGCAGGCTCAAACTTAAAGGTATAAAGATAGATTTATTAACAAACACTGGAAGAAGAGAATGAAAATCAAAATGAAACTTCTCAAAACACTTCCCCCTCCCCCACCAGCTTCTTTTCTTTCTCACAGACAATGTATAAAGACAAAAGTCAGAACTCAAGGTCAGTACCACTTATAAAATAACCTTTCATTGGTTCATTTAGAGAGAGAAGTTTCTTTTGGTTTGTTAATTGTAACTTTCCACAAGAAAAAAACAATCCACTTGTGGCTCTTAACTGTCACAAAAGCCACCTGGGGAGCCTGCTTTTGTGGACCTCTCATATCACACAGATTCCCATGGCTGCAAATGGGCCATGGACTCATGCATACTGGGTGTTATTTTAAAATGAACAATTCAGATGCTAAGGATATTCTTCATCTCATGGGACAGAGATCTCTTTTTCACTTCTTCACTTCTTTCACTGGCACAGAGGGCTTCTTATCTCTCTCTGTTCAAACATCTCATGGGATGACAGGATCACAACTACATTGATATTCTCTTAGTCTGTTACAGATACCTTTGCTCAAATCCAGAAATCTGAACAATCATTTCCCCATCATTTTCCATGATTTAAAGGAATATTCCAGCATATACAGTCTGTTACCATGGCTCACCAAAAGACTTTCAACCTAAACTAAGACAACTTTTCATCTCTTCCACTCTTCCTTCACTGACTCTGATATTTGCATATTGTCCCTCTTACATGTCTCCAGTCTGGACTTTTCTTCTACTTAGAGAAGGGCTAGGGCTTGGGAAGTTTCATCTGTCAAAGAATGACTTAACATCTCGCCCAGGCTTGCAGAGGGTAAAGTGATCTCTGCCGGATGGCGGCTCTAAGATTTCAAAGACACGGGGATGTGGTGGCTCAGGAATGGCAGCCAAGATCTCTCACCTGGCTGGGCTTCTCTCTCCCCCACCCCATGGTCCCATGGGGTTGGTCTGGCTCAGAGCTGCTCCCTCAGGCCCGGGTCCGTGGCGCTGGCAGCTTTAAAGTCAGCTAGATGTTAATAGCCTTGGCTTTTCCCTCTCCTGCTGGCAGCAGCTGCCACGGCCCAGCCAGGCCTGGCCCCACAAGCCTGGTGGGGCAGCAGGGCCTGGCCTGGCCCGTCCAGCTGCCACACAGCTGGTGTTACCTGCTGATAAGCTGAAGGAAAGACAGACCTCAGGCACAGCCACATCTTACATGTGGATTCATAGTCGCACTCTGCTTCTTCAGTGGTTAAACAATGTGTCAGTATCTAAAATTGGCTCCTGATAGGCCCCTGTCTTTTCCAAAACAATTTCCAGGTCCTTACAGGGAACTCTTTAACTAAAAAAACAGTGTTAACCCATGACAAATACCATGTCTGCCTGATCTATCCTCAAGAAAAAGGAAATGCTGTCAGTATTATCAGACCACAACTCATAAGGAATATAACAAGCCTTAAAAAATTGGACATGCTGGAGGGGTAGCTACTGCCAGGCTCATACAAACTGAATTCCTCTCTGCACATTACCCTGGGCTGTACTCAGCCATACCAACTGCAAAATTAGCTTCCCATTATCATCCCCAGTCAGAACTAATTCTGTTCCCAGTCATCACTGAACCATCACTACTGATTCCTGGAAAATAGAATAGATCTTCCCAATGTTAGAGTGAATATAAAAGCAAACCTTTACTTGAAAGCTTTCAGGTACACAATACAGCAAAATCACATGTGGTGTAGTAATTCTACAATTTTTATAATTTTTAGTCCATTAGTATACTTATCATATACTGTCCAGTTAAAACACTAGTTGGTTAGGTAATAATTCCTGGGGTTCTGACCCACTGGAAGCAGTCCAGAGATTTCTTTTGCACCACTTTTGTTATGTCTGTTCAGATTCTGGTTGGAAAACAGAATTTTGTTATAGTTGGTTCTCTTCTTGGAATAAGACTACATTATTTATAATGTGTTTATAAGGTTAGCTTATTGTTCCTAAATGTAGGGGAAAAAATAGGAAAAATACTAGAAGCTACAGCTATGCTTTAGCACTCTACAAAGCTATAAATATATGAAAAACATAAAAAGCTAAAAATCTCAGGCATCACTACCAGCAGTATTTTTATCAAGTCCCCCTCTGCTTCCTTCCCCCCAAACTCCTGGACCCTTTGTCAGACTCCCATTATCAGCTGCAAGAAACCCCAGCTTCTTTCCTTGCATCATCTAGGTCTCAATAACCCCCTGCTGGATCTCTGCTCACCACCTGTCACAGGAGCACAGGGGGATCCCATGCATATGACATGTCCCATGTGCCCTGCTATGCACAGCAAAGTAGGACTCACGTGTTTGAAGCAACTGACAGGAGCTGCCTTGTAGCTGTGCTCCTGCAGGTACTTTCCCCAGTCAAAGCCCAGGACGAGTGCTACAAGAAGACATGAAAGCAGAAAATCAGATGAGATCCCAAAACAGGCACAGAGATCAGTTACCTCTGGACTACAGCCTGCAGGCACTAGGACACAGCACACAGGGATTATGCATTCCACTGCATTTTCTCTGGTGGGAAGCTGGACCCTATGTGACTGTATGGTCACTAGCCCCCACAAGACACAAAATATATTACCAATCAATATCTGCTGTAGCTTGCTTTTGGGAAAAGGGAAGCAGAAAGGGCAATAAAAAGAGTCAAGTCCAGTTCAGGGCTAAAGCATTCCAGGGAGAGTGCATCCTTTCTGAGTTAAACCACTTCACATCTTTGCCTCTCAGCAGCAACACTGCAGGGCCATATCAGTAGCACTTGCTTTCCCAGAGAGTGCTGGGAAAATCAGAGATACTAATTTGAAAGATTAATCCCACCATCACTGGTTGAAGGCTATAGCTCTGCTACAGCAGCAGTCTGCTCAGGGATCACTCCCTGCTGCTACCATGCCCCAGCACTCCCCTTTTCCCCTAACACAGTAAGCTGCTGCTCCTTTAGCTGCAGTGACTGGTTATTGCTCAAGTTGATCAGTGGGTGACTTGGGCATGAGCAGTGGGGCAGCAAATGGCGAATGGCTGGGAGAAGCAGAATACCTTTAAGTCACCTTTGCCAACAGAAGTCAGCACCTTGTGGGACTGGGACCACAGAGCTTACACTCCAGGTCAAGCTGTATGAGGAGTGAGGATGAGGCTACAATAGTGGATGGGCAAGAAGAGGAAAAAAGACATGCCCTGTGTTCTGCCAGCCTGTGTCAGAGCAATCCATACACATCATACAAGGCAGTGTACCAGAGAGGAGGAGGAAGACTGCAGAACTTACAGCCCTCAAGGTGTCCCCATTTTTATGACTACAGCAGCTGTACTTCCTCAAACCTCATCAACACTCACCATCCTGACCTGTCAGTGTCCCATCTGCCAGCTGTCCTGTGCCCTGTGAATGGAGGAAGGCCCCGATCTTGGCTGACCAGGATGCCTTGTGCAGAACTTTAGCTTTCTTTGTTGGAGGTTTCCCCTACAAAAGAAGGAACATTAGAAACATTAGTAGCACAGGAGACCAAGTCATCCCCTGCATCTCTTCCTTGCAACAATTTTCAGGTTACTATGATATTTATTAACRCTCACAGAAATAAGAAACAGTGTGTCCTTTCTCAGCTTTTAGGGAGCACCACCTTTAAACTGTCATGCCTTCTCTGGGGACTTCAGACAGGAAGAAAAAGCCACTGGGAATGCCAGTCTGATATTTAATTAGAGAGCAACCACTTACCCCTACATACAGGCACATCCTGCTCCACCCCCAGGAAAGCTCACAGAATTATAGAATGCCCCTGAAGAGCTGGAAATCGGCATTCCTAAAGTTCAGGAGAGTGACTTTACTCCTTAGCTGACCTATATTCCTCAAGATTGCGAATTCCACCAACACATGACCACTGCAGCTGGAGACGCTCCTGTCTTGAAATCCCCAACTCGTTCACTTACTCTGGTCACCACCAAATCTACTGTTGCATTCCCTCTGCTACCACTGTCTATTCCCTGACTTAAGAAATTATCCCCCATGCATTCCAGGAGTCTCCTAGACTACCTACAGTTTGCCATGCTAACTTTTTGCAGGTATAAGGGTGGTTATAGTCCCCCAGCATGACAAGAGCCTGTGAGCCCAACGGAGCCTGAGAGCCAGGTGGAAAGGTTTTAACTCACCTGCAGTCTGGCCAGGATGCTGGCCTTTTTGGAATTTGAGGAGTAGCTTCTGGAGCAGGAGACGCTGCAGAAACGTTTGGTCTTGGAGAAGAAAGCCTCCCTGGTACCCACAATCCCACACATTTCGCACACAGCTGGTGGAAGGAAGACCAAAAACGTGAGCATTTGGTAGTCAATGCACTACAAGGACAGAGCTAAAACCAGCTAACCATCATTATAYAGAGCAGATCCCCCACATAGCCAGAAAATGCAGTCTGAATCCAAAGCTGCTCCCAAAGCATCCCCAAGGTGCAGCCACACACCCTTCACTGCCCCTGAACATGCTTCAGGCAGCATAAGCAATACCTGGCTCAGAGCCACTGTCTTCTGTGAGCCGGCCTGTGGATGGCTGGTGCATTGGAGAGGTGGAAAGCTCTGCAGCTTCCTGGTCTGCCAACTCATCATCACTAGACTCCTCCAGACAGGAGCTGCTATCGCTGCCCATGCTGCTGTTGTAGCACGTGAGGCTGTCATAACCCCCAAAGATGTCCAATTCATCATCCTCCTCATCGTCATCACCTTCCTCTTCCACCCGCTCCAAAGATGAAGTTTTGCGGCAGAAGGCAGACACCAACTACAAAAAGAGCCAGTTTGCTTTAAGATAGATATTTTACACCCCACTGCACAATAAACCTGCCTGGGGGAGGCCCTCTTGGGCCAGGGAGTAGCCTCAGGGTGAGCAAGGAGTCCACATAAAAACCCCAAAGGCAGGACTCTGAATGCCTTCCCCCAACCAGGTTCCTTTACTGGTATTCCACAGGCTGCATTCTGCTTCCCAAGAGGAAAGTGCCACAGGGCTGTAGCTAGATAGAAAATAGCTTGAGGAACATGCAAAAATACAGGGCAAAGCACTGCCATGCTAATGAAGGACAGATAAGACTATGTCCTTCCAGGTAATGTTCCTCCCAACACAGTTGCACAGCACAGCAGTGCAGACACTGTCACAATAAAGGCAACACAAATTTCCAGAATGGAGTACAAGCTGCATGTTCCTGCCACCACAGCTCATAAGACCAGCACAGCCTGGAAGTCAGCAGAGCCAGTTCTTGGAGACATGTCCTCTGGAAACTGCACAGTCCACAGCTGACCTCGGTTCAGAAACTACACCAGTAGGATGGCAGAATGTTTGCTATAGGTTTTTGCCTAAAACCAGATGCCTCCACAGCTAAACATCTTCACTAGCTCTTCCTACTTGCTGTTACAGCAGGAGAGCTGTGAGGCAGAGACTGAAGAAAGAGCACAGAAAAACAGTGTGTCTCAGACTATAAAAATCTTGAACCAGGCTCCAAATAAGCACAAAAGAAGCTGGAGTCAGCATCAGCAAAGGAAGTGATGGAACAGAAAGGCAAATTCAAACAGCTACACGAGGCATTGTTCCTCCAAGTGGGCAACAACAAAAGATCAGCAACAAGCCTATCACCTTCCAATGTTAAATTCCCTCTGATTCCTGTTTCCTGGCTATCATTATAGATACGCGGACAGGAAGACCACACTTCATTCACTGCTGTCTTCCCGCATCCTCCCTAGCTTTCACACAAAACAGACCCAAGGTTCCCAGATTGCTCCCTGAACAAAGAGTTCCTCTCCTGCGGAGCCAAGCCCTCATACAGCATTCCTGACGTCTGAAAGGTCTGAACTTCTCTAAAAAAGAAATATTTTAATTGCCTACTAGTCCCTGTGTGGGTGCACCTTACGCGTAGGACGTGAGCACCATTGCATCGTTACTCTTCCACAGCAGGTGAGTGAAACTTGCGGGCACCGTTAGAAGTCCCCAGGGCTGCCAAGCAAGGGCAGCATCACCTGGAGCCTCCACAGGAAGTGAGAGGGACGCATTCCGGCCCATCCCGCCAGGATCAGACGGACCCACCACCGCCCCCAGGAGCAGCCCAGTCCGGGCCCAAGCGGAGCCCTCGTGCCGTCCCGTCCAGCTCACCTCTACCCGGTCCCGCTCCATCGCTCCCGTGACGCCGSCAGCCTGCCTCATGCGCATGGCGACGGTCCCCTGGGAGCTATGCGTCTGATTGGCGAGAGTAGCTGAAAGCACAGCAAATCAGCGGGGAGCTTGTTCCCGCCGCGATGCCCGCGGGGCACGACGGGAACTGTAGTTCTTTGCCCGAGGCCATGGCGCCTCGCGGCGGTCCCGCCCTGGAACAGGCCCGGTCCCGCTGCCGCCTCCCCGGCTCCATTTCTGCCTGGAATTCGGGACTAGCCCGAACTCGGTCCCAGAATGGCTTGGCTTGGATGGTTCCTTAAAGATCATCCAGTTCGAACTCCCTGCGGGAGGGCAGGGTCACCTTTCACTAGAGCAGATTGCTCGGGGCCCCTTCTACCCTGGCCTTGAACACTCCCGGGGATGGGACAGGCACAGTTTCTCTGGGAGACCCGTGCCAGTGCCTCACCACCCTCACAGTAAAAATTTTCTTCCTGTATCTAATCTCAATCTACCCTCTTTCAGTCTAAAACCACAGCCCCTTGTTCTGTAACTACATGCTCGTATAAAAAGTCCATCTTCCTCCTTTTCATAATCACCCTCCAGGTACCAGAAGTCTGCAATGAGGTCTCTCCAGAGCCTTTTCTTCTCCAGGCTGAACAATTTCAGCTCTATCAGCCTGTCAAGAAGCTTATATTAAGGTAAGCCCCTGGAGGYGCTTCTATTTTCCACCCTACCCCTTTTATTTTGTTATCACTATCACTGTGCTGATGTTGTAAGAGAAAAATAATACAAAACATAAAAGGCTGTACTGTGCATTCCTAGTCTGTACAGGCTTTGTAGTGAGTGGCTGAACAAATAAGATGGGAAGCACAACTGTACAGTCTTAACTGCAGGTGGAAGTAAAACAGCMTGGAAAAGGTTCATTCCAAAGGCTTACCTTACACATGGACTGCTCTTCCAGACAATCCAAAGGCTCTAACATGAGGCTACAGCCTGTTGCTCTAAACACAAAGGAGTGTCGCTATCCATGTGAAAAAACACTGAGAGTCCAGGGCAGTCGTCACAGCCTAATTACAGAGGGACATTGGTGGGGAGCTGGCAAAGCCAGTCTGCAACTTGCTCAGCAAATTTCCATAGCATCAGGGATCCTCCATATTCAGGTTTTCCAAACAATGAAATCCTCCAAATTCAGGTTTTCCCTCCAGCAATGTTAAAAATAGAAAATTGCTTTAAAATAATATAGTTAATACTGAAATAAATAATGAGTGCTATTCCCTTGTAAATACTGCTAGACATTGCATGACATGGCAGACAGCAAAGCTGTTTCCAGAAAAGACACAATACAAAATAAAAGGCTCATTAAGTCTTTCGACGGCAATAATCTTTCATGGAACACATTGTGAGTTGTACATTCCCTGCTCTCTTCCCAGAGTAGAATAAGCAGCACTGCTCCCTTAGGTCACACACACAGGTGGCTCAAGGCTTCTTGAATGCTCAAGTAGAAACAAGTTGTGTGTTGACACAGAAYGAACTTAAAGGCAGTCCCCACACCATGGCTCTTCGTTTTTCATTGCAGTTCTAAATAAACCTTTTCAATAAATAATAGTATTCAAGTAAGTTATTTTTAATGTGAATGACTGAGGAATGCTTAAATGCTTTTAAATAATAAAAACTCTGCTATGTAACAATAATCATAATAGTTCTGTAAAGCCAACTCCCTTCTTTACGGAGAGAACAGCACTGACAACCTCAGGTAACTAAAACCCAACACTTGCATCAGATTTCACTTTTCCCATCTCCTTTCCAACTGCTGTTCAGGGCTTGGTCTGTGTTTTGACATCATCTGCAATAAAAAATGTAGAAAGATCAGTATCAAAGGGCTGCTGTCAGGTGCAATGTCAGAAGGCATCCCAGCTGCAATAGGAGGCATTATTGCTGCAGGACAGGAGTCCAGGCTACTTCCTCAGACGCTCAGCTCCAAGGTGTGCAGCTTTTGTACTTTGGCATCTGCTCTGTCCCACATTACCACAACCTCCTTGGGGAGTCTTGTCTCACTGACTCTTTGTGCTTATTTACTGGGACTGTCCTCTCACCCATGCTCTGGGATGCAGAGCTCATGTTCCAGGTCCCCAGGCTTCATAAATTCATAAATTCATCTGCTGCTTCATAAATTCATTTCCATAGCCTCCTTTTTCAGTTTATAGACATGTAAGCCTTGCCTATACATTCACAGAACTATCTTTGAAAAACGAAAATAGGGTAGATAAGCTTGGAAAACCAACAAAGAAAAGAAGGAAAAATAGAAGAAAACATATTCTGTTTAACCTTTGGCAGACTAATTTTACCAAGGTAACTGTGAAATGAAGAGAGGCATGTCCTGTACTATGTAAGAACAGGTAACAGCCTACTTGCAGGTGGGAGATTTGAGCAGTTGCTGTTTTCTAGATCTCTCTCATGGGCTGAGGAGTTTGCAGAAAGCCCTTGTCAAATCATCTTTAATGTTACACTGATGTTCTTCTGCATTTAGAGCCACTTCTCACTAAGTTACACTGTACAACAGTATAGTAATTGAACAGTTTGTATTGTGAACAAATACTCCAACTCCAGACCCAACAAGCTGAGGGTACAAATACTAAATTAATCTGTCCTTCCTTCCTATTTTACTACATTAGATCTGTCAATATAAGTCAACACAACTCTACATACAAATATTAGTGAAACAGTAAATATTTTTTGTCCAAATTAAAAAAACCTCAAACAAAAAACCCCAAACCAAAACAAAACCCCAAAAAGCAACTATACCCAGTTCCAAGGCTATCCTGACAAGGAGAGGGAAGAGTTAACTGCCTAGGAGAKAAATCTCAGTTTTAAGTGCTTATTCCATCCCAGATCACCAAGAAACCTGGCTTTTGAGAGCTGAGCTGTGCTCCCTGTCGATCCCTCTGCAAGCTTTTCAAGGAAGACATGGGGCACCACTGTGTCCTGCCAGGTCACCTCCCCCAGCAGAAAGGGCAGCCTGCACCAGCAAGTCCAGCTAATAGCTGAAGATGTTACACCATCCACAAGGCCCGACACATAATATGCAGTTTACCAAGGTGGAAATCCCTTTACATACCCTTTCCCAAGTCCCAGTTAAGGGCTTTGTCTGTTTGTGGTGACACGGGAGAACTGGGCTCACCTGAAAGAAATCCTTCAATACAAGTTCAGACAGATAACAGCAGGCAAACAGAAGAGCATTTGAGGGCTTTTTTTTTTTTTTTTTAACTCATGGAGTTCTAACTTCTGGTGGCTGTAACTCAGACCGTGAACGTGGTTACAAGCCCTGGCAATGCGGGTTGTGGTAGACGCAGGTCATGCCTCAGGCTGCCCTGGCTTTCCATCAACATGCCTTGTGAGATATCCACTGTATGGCTCCCAAGGCTTTGGTCACCATGACGTTGAATTGAGAGCTCATTTCAGTGCCACACTGATGTGGGACAATACAGACAATGAAAAGCAAAAGTGRAGAGGAAACAAAACAAAATGAAAGGCTCCCTGCTTTTTGGGGCAACAGAAGCTCTGCACTTTCAGCCAAAGGAGCAGAGTTGGCAAAGAGCTTTCTTCTGGTAATGAACTTTCAATTCCTGTTATTGCCTTGGGGACTGCAGGGGYATGAGGAGAAGCAAAATACCCACTGCTAGTGCTTGTGGTTGCATCCCACATAGCTCTGTGCTCTCAAGATACACCAGAGCCTGCCACCACCCAGCACACCTGGGAAAACCCACAGTCTGAGCTGGGCCAATTTCACCAAGAGCTAGGAAGGGCTTTAAGATGACTGAGGGACATAGTGCCAACAGTAATWTCTTCACCCTCCCAGATCCACCACACTCCCTACAACAGGGAAGGTAGACTGGAGCCATGGCTGATTGCCCGTCAGCTACTGACAGCACCAGTCACTGAACATGTTTCCCTTTCAAACATCCAATATCCCCTGCTGGAGAGGCGAAACCAAGACCTTGTTCTAAGGGAGTGCAACTGAGGCAACTTGAGCAAACAATCAGAACATTTCTAAACAAAATGCCAGATTGCAGTCAGGCAGGCAAATGCTGATGCTCATGCCACACCTGCGAGGCTGACAGAATGGCTCAGTAGCCCTCCAGCCATGATACAAGCACAGATTCTGCTGCAATCCCTGTGGATAGAGGGTGYTGTGCTTTTGCACTTTCAGGGACCAGGCAAGGCTGTGTCTTAGGCTGGGATCTATGGCACACAATCTGCTTTGTCAAGCTGAGAGAAGAAATRGCTCCTTGGGCAAACTGGCAGATATCCCATGTTGTACTGTAGGAAGGCAGCTGCTGAGAGCGTTTGTAAAAACAAACATTGCCCAGACAAAGCACTCTGTGACTAGTCTTCAAATAAAAGCTCATTTTTATGGTATGAAGCCTCATCACACACTTAGGCAGAACTTAGGTCATTAGGAGCAGACTCTTCTGACTGCTGCTGTCTTTCACTACAGGACCTGCTCCAGACTGTCCAGAGAGGATGGGTTGAGTTTGGCTGAAACAGCAAAAAGACCATATTGCAAACAGGAGGTGGAGTTTCTTGCAGAAAAACTGTGTATCATACACTGGAAAAAGTGCTGGAAAAATGAAACAGAAGCTGGAATGGCTGTAACCATTACATCATCTACCTCAGCATT
The DNA here is from genome assembly GCA_902810485.1 of Alauda arvensis. Lineage (NCBI taxonomy): Eukaryota > Metazoa > Chordata > Aves > Passeriformes > Alaudidae > Alauda > Alauda arvensis. The sequence continues at coordinate 81,982 of CADDXX010000785.1, forward strand.
GTCATGGTGCTGCCACTGCCAGTAAGAGCCCACAAGCTCTGCATTACATGAGGCTCTGTCAGGCTTTGCCTGGGCTTGTCTCAGCCTGCCAGGAGCTGCTGCAGCTTGTTTTGTTGCTACAACAGTTGTCTAATGACCAGGTGACTGCTACCAACATTGTCTTGGGCTTTGTGCAATTATCTGGTGTTTGGGCTACCCAGTACAAGAGAGACAAGGGCATAGTGAATCCAGCAAGCAGGCAGCATGGTGATGAGAAGACTGGAGCCTCTGTCAGATGGGGAGAGGCTGAGAGAGCTGGGACATTGGAAGGTCAGACATTAGAAAGTTTACATCACTGAACTACACATTATTTGAGCATTCACGTCATTGTAACTGGACAATTAATATCTGACTGGATTGCTAGAACGTCATGTATGAATTCTTGTTGGTCCAAGAGTCTAATAAATAGGACTAAAACAACCTACTCTAATTTAGACACAACTGAATGGCAAGATAGATACAGATGACACCCTAATTTTCTTGTCACCCTGAAATCCTCCCACTACTCAGAACATCCAGAGTAGTTTCCCAAATGGTGGGTTCTGGTTCTCCAGTAGAACCAGGGAAAGCAGAAGTGGAGGGATGTCAGGAAAAGAAATCCTATGCCAATTTAAGACTATTGATCATCCACACCACCTCAAAAACTGAACTGAAAGTCCAGAGCTGCTTTCCTTAAGCCTGCCACCAACTTTCCACAATCTTGCTGAAGGCTTGCCACCAACCCTTTTAAATACAAGATTCGTTGTCCTAATTGTGTTTATATTCAAAATCCAAGCATTTTACTTCAGCTTTTGAAGATCTCTAACATCTATTCACATTGTAATATACCATTACTTTTCTTTGGCACTTGGCTGAGCTTCCATCAATCTACATTCACCCCTTCCATCATCTTCCACCAGCAGTTTCCTGGGGTCAGCTTGCTTGTGCTACTTGTCTGGGATCTGCGGATACACTGATGCTCCCAACTGGCATTTCACAATTGTGCTTCCAGCACAACTGGCATTTCACAATTGTGCTCTGGTCACATCCTTGGTCCCATCTGGGTTTTCCAGGTGTGTAACACCCTCGTGGCGAGTTATTCCCTAGACAGTAAGCACACATGCACACCACAAAAGGCTGAATTTTGGAAAGCCCTCAATGAACCAGCCACATCCACCACAAACAGCTTGAGTACAACACACACGAGTGCAGCTGTGGGCAGCACACAACTGGGGTCACTGCACGCGCACTCCATGGCAACAGCACTTCTGTTCAGAAAAGCCCCTGTAGGCAGTTCACTAGATGTGACACAGGGTGACTGGGCCCACACATCATCCTGGTTGCAGCACCTGCCTGCAGGACATCCACACAAGCTTACCTCGTGCTCACACTTCAGTGCCAAAAGGCGCACAATATACTCCATGTGAAATAGGATCTTTTAATATCACATATCCAAACAAATAGTTCTCATTTCAAAATGCAAAATAGGTCCTTTGAAGATCAGATGCTCCCAGGCTGTGTGAGCAGGGCTGGGCACAGCTGACTGGCACAACTGTCGAGGTCAGACCTCATTTCTTTGGTAAGATACATGCCAGGAACAACGCAAATGCAGAGTTGTACCAAAAGAGTCCATTTARAAGAATAATTATTACTCCACATACCTTATTAGAGATTTTTAAACAGTCATATACATTAAATAGCTCTCCAATGTCTAGATAGCAAACATTTGAAGTAGCACATATTCTGCTACCCCACCATTTTAAGAACAAGCAATATATGTGGGAGAGAAGGGAAACATTAAAAACAAGCTGTCTGTCTCACACAGTTTATTTAACAATAGGTAATAAGAAATCAATTTTAACAGTCTATACAGTGATCGAAAGTTCTTATTTATAAGTAACCAACTTGAATTGCATGATATACAACATTGGAGGGTTTTTTGCTTTCTATTTTCAAGTTTTACAGAAAGTGGAAGAGGGTGGGAAAGGGGCACGGGAGAGAGAAAGCGAGCATGAAGAAACCCCAGCAACTTTTTCTCAGGTTGAAATAATCCCATTGGAATTGTTTCTTACCCTCTTTTTTGTTTTTTTTTTTTCCTTTGTTAGATGTAAAAATAACGAAAAAAATTCCTTCAAGAAAACAGGAACCACAATATATATACTACATCCATTTGGCAGCTGCCCTTGTGGATTTCCAAAAATGTTGTCTTCTCTCTACATGTACAAATTACTTTAATACTTGAAGTTTTTTTTAAGCTCAGACTCTCATATAGAAAATTCTTGGAGGACAAAAGTAGACTTCAGGAGGGGACTGAGTTATTTAATATTTTTACATTTTTCAAAGAATTGACATATTTCCAACCAAAGAGAAAAGACTGGTATTTATTTATATATATATATATATTTATATATGTATTTTAAAAGCAACATTAACCCCTTTTGTCCTCCGGTTTTAGGAAAAGGTTCTCATGTGTTATTCTGTTGTTCTGGTTTTGTGGTGGTTTTTTTGCAGTGACATGAAGAAAAACCAGAATAGAGAAAATGTTTACCATCTGCCTCAGTAAGTAATAACTATCAATATTACATATTTTCATTAATTAAAAAAAAACAAACCAAAACCTACTGGAGGCATGAGCAGGGCATCCTTTGGTGAACAACCAAAAGACCACCTTCCTCTCCAACGCACACAAGGAAAAACAAAAAGCCAAGAAAAAGGACTGGTTATGTTTCCAGCCATAACAAAAATATATTCTTTGTACTCAACTGTCCCTCAGGTTTGTTGTCGTTATTTTTAAAATCATAAACTACTGCTGCAGAGTTCAGATGTGTTCCGGGGAAAAACATTGTTTTAGCTAAGAAAGATTCAAAAAAATTTGTCTTCAGTACAAAAAGTCTTGCGAAAATAAGGTTTTTTTCCTTTGTTTTTTAGGGTTTGTTTGGGTTGTGGG